>PKMM01011730.1:165754-231749 GCA_002933915.1 Eutrema heterophyllum | reverse complement strand
TTGCATCTAGCGAACCGGTTATTTAGTATTTAAAAAAAGAATAGCAATTGTGAATAATTGTTGCATATGAGGTCTAATTATTGCGTGATTAAGAGAGGTTTACATGGTACGTATTGTTTGATTTGGACCTTTACAAAAAAAAATATATAAAACGTTGTTTACAACTTATTTCATATAAAAGAGTCAAGCATGTAATCCATATCTAATTTTGTTTTCTCAAAGTAGAATCACTAATCATATAGTTTCTTTTGGCCTTAACTGCTTCGTTTAAAGATATCTTCCCATATTGTTTTTGTTTAATTTTATGTAAATATACTTAATGATTTTGTTATAATGGAAATATTCACGTATAAGAAAAATAAAATTTCCATTTTTTGGGAAATATACTTCTTGATTTTGTTATCATGGAAATATTCTTAAGATCATCTTAATTCATTGTAGTTTATCTTGACCGTTTAAATATATTGGTGGTTTGTCTAAACTGAATTGTCTTTAGGGTTATATATATACGTATTCGTCGATTAAAAAATTGGTACATTTACTTATATTGATTTACGTTTGTTTATAGAAAAAAAGAAAATTTCCTTTTTCTTTTAAAGATTTATGTCGATCTTAAGATCTCATCGTGTTAGGTCGGTTTTATTTTTGTTATATACTAGATAAGTATCCGCGTATATGCGGGTTTGTAATTTAATATTTTATAACCCGTGAAAACAAAAATAGAAAACAAAATTAGATCACCCATGAAAATATATAATACATAAATTTAGAAACGAAGTTTCCGATGAAATAAATATATATATTAAAGAAAACATTTGGTGAAGCAGATGCTGTAAATAGCTTTGAATACGATTATTAGACTTTTAATTTTTGGTGTAATTGTCATAATACCAAATTGTGGTTTATATAGAGGTGGAAATTAGAATTCTTTTCTTTTTAGGATTAATTTGTTTAATCTAAATGGAAAAATTAAAGATTTTTTCCCTTTTTATATTGTCTTTTAGGATAAATTTTTTTTTTTAATTTAGTAACTTTACATTTTAAGATTATGAATCGGTTATTAATCGATCATTGATCATTGTTTGATTTACCTTTCCGAATTTTTAAGTTTTTTTTATTAATCGATTTAAAAAATTTCCAACTTTGATTTGACACGTGTCACGATCAGGTGAGTTAACAACTTTGAAACATTAAACTTTATATAATAAGATATGAATCTTATATAAATTTTATAGTTTACATTTTTTTTTTGTAGTTTCTATTTTTTCTCTTACTTTATTTTATTTATTTTATTAGTTTCTATTTAAATAAAACATAATTTATTTTTCTTTTTTTTTGTTATTTTGTCTAATAGAAAATTTTATATTATTACATTGTTATTTTCTGTTTTTTACACATTTCACGATCTCGTGAGTTAGAATCTTAATTTCCGTTTTTATTTTTTTCCTTTTATTCAGATTATTAGTTTGACATATGTCGCGATCTTAATTAACAATGACACATGTCATGATCTCATGAGTAAGAATTATCGTACGTGTCACGCTCACGTTGAGATATTCAGCTTTTAAGTTTCTTTTTGTCAAAATGGAAAGGATTATAAACTTTTAAGTTTGGTCGTATATTAATAATTTTAAAAAAAAATTTAGAGTATATTTATAATTTTCCTTTTTAAAGTTTGGTCGTGGTTGTAGATTATAAACTTGTAAGTTTCCTTTTGTCACTTTATTTTATTATAAGTTTTCCTTACTTATTTATTGTTTTTTCTTTTTTTAAGATTGCCTTTGTTTTAGTTTAATTTTTTTTAATATTTACTTTAATTTATTTTTACTTTTTAAGTAAATTGACACATGTCAAAATCTAAATTAACCGTGACAAATGTCACGATCTCGTGAGTCAGAATTATCATATCCTACGTGTCATATCCAGCTTTATATAATAAGATATGGTTCTTTTCTGAACCCTAATACTCTAATTTTTGTTTTACAATGTCGAAGTCTAATGAGGAAATCCTAAACAATAAGAAGGTTGCCATGTCTTATCTCAAGAGAAAACCTGCTGTTATGGTACTGATTAAGGATATCGATCGATCTATAGTCGGTAGAACTTGAAGGTTCAGATTATGAAACTTTGGAATTTGTATCGAAATACAAAAGTTG
The DNA here is from genome assembly GCA_002933915.1 of Eutrema heterophyllum. Classification (NCBI taxonomy): domain Eukaryota; kingdom Viridiplantae; phylum Streptophyta; class Magnoliopsida; order Brassicales; family Brassicaceae; genus Eutrema; species Eutrema heterophyllum. The sequence continues at coordinate 229,593 of PKMM01011730.1, read as the reverse complement.
TTTCCATTGAGATGGTTTTGGTTGATGGGTAAGACTGTTCCAATTGTATGATGCATATAATTTGAGAAATAAAATACCTTTAGTTGTTGTTATAGTATACTTGTGTTTTCACTGATTATTGCGATTATTTACGTTTTTAATAGGGTTATAGGATTCACGCCACCGTTGATGGGGATTTGGTAGAGCGATTCCAAGAGGAGCTCAAAGAAGGGCGTTCATTAATTCGTAGCAATTTCACGTTTAAGGATTACACCACTGAATATAGGACAACTCCTCTCTCTTTCAAGATTAGTTTTTATTGTACCACTGTTATCAAATCTTGTGATGATATTCCTGAGGATCTGCCTTTTAATTATTTGAAAGACTTCGAGTATTCAAAATGGGGATTACGATAGCAGCGTTTTAATAGGTTCGTTGGTTTTCTTCAGATTTTAATGGTTTGTTTTTATCAAGCTGGTTATTTTTGTTACTGATTTTTTTTTTGTTTTCAGATGTGATTGGGCAGATTGTTAGTCTTGAATCCTCTAATGTTATGGCTAGAGGAAATCGCACTAAGAAACTGGATGTTGTGCTGCGAGATGTGACGTAAGTTTTTTTTTATGTTTTGTTCGCAATAAGTGACTATCGTTGTTCATTTATTTGATTCCGTTTGACGTGTACTTTTTGGGGAGCTTTTGGTAACCAAGTTGCTGCGTATGTTCCTGAGCACAATACTTCAGTAATCGTGTGTGTTGTTAGACTGGCCGGCGTGTGTGTCTGAATGGAGAGGTATATTCGTATGCTTTTTATTTTATTTTGGGTCTGTCTTTGTGTTATTGTGTTGTTCAGAGTATGCATTTTAATGTCTTGTGTTCTTTCATATTGATTTTGTGTAGGTGTTTATAGTATCTCCAACGCGTTTAACGCGACCCAATTACTTTTGGATCTGAACTCTCTGCAAGTTGACGACTTCAAATCTTTGTATGTTTTGTTAAAAAATTACTATTTCTGTATTTTTGGTCTTATTGTTCATTACTGATTTTTTTTTATTTTTTTAGGTTACCGCACGATAACATGATTATCACTCATGACGAAGTCTTGCCTTCGTCTTCTACCAAAACTGTTTCTTGGCATGACGAGTTCTTTGGCAAAAATCAGAGGAAGTCCATACAAGAGATTGTTTATGCCACTAAGGTAGATTTTCTTCGTTTGTCATATTTGTTGCGGTATTTTTAACTCTTTTATTTTGTTGGGTCGACTATAATATGTTATTTAAATTTTATAGGAGGTTAATTAAGTATGTGACCGCTACAAAAGTTGTTCGTGTGGAGTATAATCCTGGATGGTATTATATTGCTTGCAAAGATTGTGATAAGTCGGTTCATCCATTTGACGATAGTATTGACGATGACGGTCCTATACAATTCGATTGTAAGCAGTGTGATTGGTCTGTTTCTGATGTTATAGCCAGGTAATTGATTCGTTTGGTCGATTTTTTGTGGAATTAGTTTAGTTGGAACATTTATTGTATTGTGTTATATCTCTTGATGTAAGTTTTAAACTTGTTCTTCGTGTTTCTGACGAGTCAGGTGAGGAGCTCAGATTTTTACTCTTTGATAAAATTGCAAGTTCCTTTCTTCGAGTTTCGGCCGATACCTTGGCCGAGGAGGTTGCCGGGGTATGCTTTCTTGATATTTTTATTATTTTGTGTAGATTAACCTTTTCGATTTAACTCATTTTTATGTGTTTGGTTTTTTTTTTTTATAGGAGGATCCCTATGTTTTTCCGCATGCTCTAACTGCCCTGGTTAGAAAACAACGCAACTCCTTTTCAAAATTGCAATATCGTCTGATAATCTTAACAATAGAAGATTGTCATACAAGGTGGATATAGTGGTCGATGATGCTGACATGTTATCTAGGTTTGTTCATGGTCACCTTGCATCTGTCCAGGTTGGAACTGAACTTGGCGCCTCAAGTGATGAATTGCAAATGACACCGCCGTTGGTTGGCTCTAAGCGAGGCTCGGATATAGTCATTCAAACACCAGATTTTAGTGAAAGCTTAGGTGGTAAAAAGCGAGGGCGAAGACTTGTGACCAAGTAGTTGTCCTAGGAACTTATTTTTTTTAGGATTTAGGGGGATTTGTTTTTTTTTTTAGCTATCATTTTCCTTAATGACTTTCAGTATTTCTAGGTTTATTCTTCAGATTTTTGACATTTTTTTTCTTTTCATCTCTTTTGTATTTTTTGTGTTTTGGGTTTTTGCTTAGCTTATTTGGCAAGTGGTTTCGTGAAATTATTTGCTAATCATCGACTAATCTATCTTGGAAGTTTATCTAATGATATTTAAAATATTATGAAAGGCGATAGTTGTTGTTCATGATTATAAGATTTGTGCATGTTTCCTTAACAAAAAAAATTAAAGATAGAGAAATTTTAATAAATTTAACTTTTGAAACACCACTTTTCAAAACTACCACCTCTTCAATTTGTATTCAAAACTACTACTTTATTAACGGCATAATGATCATATTAGCCTTAATGATATTTTCGCCAAGTCTGAAATTTAAGAAACAAAATTCCTAATTTTGAGCTCTTCCTCTCCGGATTTTCCGTATCGCCGGAAATTTGCTCACCACAAATCGATATTAACGCGATAGCTCATGATCAACGGAGTTCTGGGGATCCTGGTCGACCGGCGGATCTCCACAGGTGCAAGAGGGAGCATGGTTAAGCGACGATGGAGCTTCTCTATTACGTCTGATAGGTGGTTTTGCGGCTGATAGTCGAACACTCGGTAAGCTCTCGTTTATGATTTCTCAATTGATTGTTGGATTTCGATCGAAAACCTAAGTCAACGAATGAAAATCCTCTGATCTTAGAATCTGGTTGGGTCATATTTTGAGTTTTTGCGTTTGATTATGTGATTGCGTATTGTACAGTTGACCTTTTAGTTTCACTCTCGTTATTATTTCTAATTCTTAAAATTTTGGAATCTGGGAAGTGATTTTGATGATGAAAATTGAAAGAGATGTTTTCGGGGAGGGATTTCTGTAAGGTGGGATAAAAAATGGAGATAACAAACGTGATGGAATATGAGAAGATCGCAAGGAGAATTACCAAAAGTAGTTTACGATTATTATGTATCTGGTGCAGACAAAGATCAATGGAAAGTTGTAGCACATATATTTTACTCGAAAAAGTTCCACGGCACCATTAGACTGAGACTTTCATCGATCTTTGTCTGCTCTTGTAATGGTTCGAGTTTTGATTGTGATGATGATTTAGTTTTATGGATCTATATATTGTGTATATGTATCTATAAATGGCTTTATGCAACAAACTTAGTGGTATTATGAGACAAGTTTATCAAATGTCAAATGTTGTTTCATTTTCTTCCATGTCCTACCTTGTCTTTAGATCAATTGTTATTCTAGTTCAGATTTAGTACCGAATTTGAAATATCTTTCTAAACTATAGAGAGATATAAACGTTCATAGACAAATTAATAAAGAGTAATATTTGGATGTACAAATTTTTTATAAGGGTGGTTACAACATTTACAAAGTTTTATAAACGAATTTTAAAACCTTATAAATCTTACAAGACTTTGAAAGAGGTAAAAACATTTACGATATCCTCCATCTTCTCGAAGACAAATATAAAGACTCTTGATTCCTTATTTGTTCTTCTTAAAGATAGAGTTTGAGAATTAAACAGTCTTTGATCACATTGATTACTTGGCTTCATGATCTAGTACAATGTGTAGTCTCATTTGTCGAATATGGCGAAATCTTTGATAATGTTTATAAGTCGGTCAACTTCTCTTCAACTTCAAACTTCTGTTCTTTAACCTAGCTTTTCTTCATTCACTATGCAATTGCTTCCTTTCAAAATCCCCAACTTCAAACTTTCTGTACTAATTTGTGTTTCACAGGTTTGTGTCTATTATTGATGTTGCATCCTTTGAACCAGGGCCCGAGAAGTATGAATCTTCTGGTAAAAAAAAGCTAAAATGAAGCATGGGATATCCAGAACCTCAACTCTTATGATACTGAAACATCAAGCCATCTCGTCATACCCAAATAAATCTTCTTCCCATGTTGAGACTTGAGAGTAAAAGTCCCATGAATCAGATCATTGACGTCTTACCGAAGGAATGATCTGAGGCTTTTTCTCAGAGTTATGGGAGCTTATCTTGCTCCAATTCATGCCTTCAATAGATTTACAGAGATTTCATATTGTTAAAATTCTCATTGACATCTTGTTAAATCTTTATAAAATCATATAAATCATTTTAAAACTATATAAAACAATACAAATTATATAAATTTTTGGTGAAACTCCCACGACATCTTGTTAAATATTTATAAATCCATAAAAACTATATAAAAACTTTGATGGCCGAGAATTTCGTACTTTCACGAAAAAATCCCATTCATTTAGCATACACACACTTTAATACTCGGCCAAAAGAACCCTTTTGGAAACCCATTCTAAGTATAAACTATATAAATCAGCTTCGAATTGATAAACATTTTTTTAAAGCTTTTTAAAACGATATAGAACCATAATTGTTATTGACTTTTACAAAGCTTTATAATGGATTTTTTAAACGTTTTAAATTGGTCACATGGATTGTTGCCTTGTTGGTGAAACTTCCATTCAGATTTTTTGTTAAATCTTTACAAAACTATATAAATTTTTTTAAAACCATATAAATCCTTTTAAAACTATATAAAACCATATAAAACCATATAAATCCATATAAACCATATGGATTTTTGTTGAAATTCCCACTAAACATCTTGTTAAATCTTTATAATACCATATAAATTCATATAAATCTTATAAAAAACTGACAGAGAAACACAATGCACTTAACAGACACATGCCTAAACCACTCCGCCAAAGGGAACCAATTGTAACTCTTTTATAATTTCGTTTTACTCTTACTGATCCTTCTTGTTTCAGCTTACTAAGAGATTGTTCCAAATCAGCTTACATTGAACTCACGTGCTCAATTCATTGTCCCTTATGTTCAACACATTTACAAGAACTTGAGCTGAAAAGACCACATTTGACGGTAAGGTCTCTTGTACCATTCCCGCACTCTCTAATATCTCTATAATCCAAGCCGCTACATCAACAAATTTTCACCAGAGATATTAGAAAACATACATCCAATAAACAGAGAAAAGATAATTCCCAAAAAAAAACAAATTTTGTCTCAAACCAGAAAAGATAGCGTGATCCAAAACAACAATACCATAGTAAACAGACCAGCTAGTGACAAGACCAATATCACTAAGCCTAAGACCAGAACTGGCTTGTGATGAAAATGCTCGCATGTTGTCTTTCTCTTAGCCATCCATAGATCTGATCCTATTATAACTATGGAGGAGATTAGTGTTAGGATGTTCAAGAACCCTATCACTGTATTGCTCATTCTATTCATTTTCACACTCTCTCTATTTGTTATTTAAATTTTGGAATAATTCTCTGAATCTTGTGTTTATACTATATAAATTTTCATAGCTGGCATTGATGTTATGTGAGGTTAGATTGACGGTATGTTCTATGAATCATTTGTAGCAGGAATGCTCAGGTTGGTGGATGGATTTTCATGAAACCAAGAACATTATATTTACTTGTCCACAGACATCATCACTCTGAGAAGCAAGCAGTCAAATAGAAATTTGGAGAATACTAACATTTAAAGACTACAGGGATTTCAGAAGAAACTCACTTATCCTGCTGCATCTACAGCCTGAGCAAACAATTGATTAAGATCTCTGAAAATCTCAACTGCTTCATGAATTTCCTAGATATCCTAATGTCAACGCATCATTAGACTTAGTTCTATGGCTTAAAGTAGAGTGGACAATAGAATATATATGAAAAAATTGCATGTTTAGCAGGCTCAACCTGTCAGTTAACGCAGAGAAATGGCCCTCCGTATGATAAGATTATGTTTGACAGCTTTGTAAACATCTACAACTTTAAATGCAATGTTTTCACCTTCCTCATCACAATCAAGCCACAACACAAGCCAATCGCTTTTCTTTGCTTCCTCCTCCCTTGTATTCGTAAACACGCTCAAGACCACAATTAAACAAAACTTGAAAACGAGCAAACCCACCTTCATCATAAATTTCTACGGTTGCAATTTCCAAAAAATCAAGCAAACCCATAACAAATCAACAATTTCTAATTAGACATTAACTAAATCAACCCAAAATTACACATAAGCCTACAATTACGGGTGCACACACACATAGTTACAAGTGTATTACACGGGACATCAAATACCTCGGGATCGGGAACGTGTTTCATGACCGGAGCTTGGTAGAAATCTGCCGGGTCGCAGGAGTGGAATTCTGGAAGCGATGGCAACTCAACCTCCATAAGATCGCCGATGACGGAGGTCATTAGCATTCGACATGGCTGGTCATTGATGGCGTAATCCAACTCAAATATTTTGTTGTCACGAGATCTACTCTCCCTAGCCCAGAAACTTCCACGGGATAGAATCCCGGCCATTGATTTTGCGTCGGACGGCTTATCCGCCACGCTCAACACCGTCACAGAACCACCGCAACATCGTCGGAGAACGAACGGCTTTTAATCGTTAATGTGTTTTTTCTTCCTCACATACAATAAAGGATACTAGGCAAGTTTTGAAAATGTTCAGCGTACGATGGCAATTTTAAATAAATGTTTCAAAATCTCAGAGAAATGTTCAGCGTATGATGGCAATTTTAAATAAATGTTCAAAATCTCAAAGAGGAGAAGCGATTTGGATCGTGAATGCCTTATATTATATAATATTATCATTATATATAAATATATATATTTGTACATATATAAAATCGGTAAATAAATACATCAAATCTAGGCTAGAGATACGTATCTCACAAATAGGTATAGGGATAAGGTTGGTTTTTTTTTTCCAAAACAGTTTTATGGTTAGATAGCAAATTAAATTTGAATTTACGGTTATGTAGGCAAATTTCTCTATATTTTAAGTGAATTAATCAAGGGATATTATTCTCGAATTACATGTTAAATTTAAATGACATATTTATCACAAATATTAGGGTTCACGTTCTATTTCTCCCTGAGAACTTCCATATAATAACACATCCCCACGAAGTTTACCCATAGTTCTATTTCCCCACTATTTGAAAGTTCAAATCGTATTTCCCCACGAAATAAAAGTTAAAAATCTATTTCCACACAGATGTCGGTTTTATCGGTTTGATGTCGGTTTTGAGCGGTTTGTAACCTAAACCTTAAACCAACCCCGAAACGAAACCGATTTAGAAAACCCGACCCATAATGTAACCCGACCCGACTAAGATTATAACCCGCGATAAATTCCTTATGAACCCAGAAAATCCCCAAAACGAAAGGTAAGAACCCTAAAAATCGAATTTTCAAAATCGATAGTTCAGCTCTGCGAATTATCTTATGGGATTGTAAGTCTATAGTTAGGTTTGATTTTCGGGGGTTTCTTATTTGATTTCTTAGTCTAATAGGTTGATTTCATACTGTAGAATATTTTGAACTTGAATCCCAGAGCATGATGGATTATCAATGTTGTAGGTTTTGATTCGACGGTGAGGAAGATGAGCAATGTAACTGGAGCATCGAGTGGAGCATTAACTGACCGAAGTCGAGGAAGAGTTACGGGTGTTCCGACTCGATGTTGGTGCAGGGAACAAATCTTGGCAAAGATCCACATTTGGAACACAACTATGCACATTCTTAAACACTTTAACCTGCCATTGTAAATGATTCCCCTTCGTTGAGCAGTATATCCTCCAAGAACAACCATCAGCGGCACAATTATAGCCTAGCTTTTCTTTGTCATACCTGTTCTGCTTGATGTTTCGGCCTGATTTTAGAGCGTAGTCGAGGACAGCCTCCTTAAACGCTACTCCACTGAAGAAAATTTGACCTTCATACAAGTTACCAGCACCTCTTTTGACACCCCATCGCCTCTGAGTTGTCTTACCCGAAAATTGAATGTCGTCGTCCTCATCATCGGTCTCAGGATAGACATTGTGGAGAACAGAATCTTCATCAACAAAATCCATTACAGCTTGCTCGATGTTGTAATCGTTTCGTTCGCGTCGATCTTCTCCGTCGGAATCCTCCTCGAGAATTTCAGGAACTTCGCCCCACTCCACTAACGCCATTCTCGATCACGAATCAGGAATAAGTTGGGGGATTTCGATTTCTGGGTTCGAGTTTTATGGGTTCGATTTGTCAATTCTGGGGATTTCGAATGTGTTCTACTTTTAGGGTTCGTAAGATTTGGGGATTTTAGATTTTAGTTTCGGGTTTTGTTTTTGGTTGTTTTAGATTTTAGTTTCGGGTGGGGATGTAATCGGGTGGGTTTAATCAGATATGTAATCGGGTCAACAGGTTTAATCTTGGTTTTGTTTTGTGTTTTTTTGCTTAACCGTTGATTAATACACAGTAAACCGAGACAATTCCTGGTCCATGGGGAAATAGATTTTTAACTTTGATTTCGTGTGGAAATAGATTTTTAACTTTTATTTCGTGGGGAAATACGATTTGAACTTTCAAATGGTGGAGAAATAGAACTATGGGTAAACTTCGTGGGGATGTGTTATTATATGGAAGTTTTCAGGAGGAAATAGAACGTGAACCCCAAATATTAGTTATATTCCTTGCGTAATGATACTTATTATTTCCTTTTTGCTAAGGTTTTGTGTTTGTGGTGTAAACAAGAACTTAGTTGCCTTCGGCTTGAAGTCATCACTTTTATTTATATACTTCTTTGGCCGTTGTTTCATCTACGTTGTGATCACTGATCTTATTCGTATATTATATTTAATCACGAGTTGGGTGTTCAAACCTTTGTCTTTTATTGTTCGAGCATATATAGTATAATGATATCGATTTTTTCGTTTGCCTCTCACGGATGTCGCACTGAGCCTTTTCCAAATTTTCATGTTGTCCCAGGTTATGAAGCCAAAAAAGTGCTCGCCAGAGAACTAAGCCTTTTAAAATTCTTGTCTCAAACCGGCGTGAGTTTATTTTGTTTTATATAATCGGTTCGTTGTTGTTCTGTTAATTTGATTACTCTGGGATCTGTCTCATTTCTAAATTTGCATACTAATTCGAAACTTTTCCCTTTTAAAAGCTGACGTGGCAGGGCGACTCTAAAGGCGATCTAGGTTCCTGTAATCGTGCGACTCACTTCAGCGGTTCTGGCGGATCGGCCGCCGTCGTTTCACGCCATGTCACAGCCGGTGGTGGTGGAGGACTCTTCAGCGAGTCCAACAATCACACCAGAAGTGGGGAAGAAGCCATATTACTCTACAATTGTTCAAAATATACCGATGATTGTGTCAAAATGGTCTCCTGTGATTGAAGATTCACAACCTGAGATTAAAACACTTCCTATGTGGGTTACTCTAAAGAACGTTCCACACAAAATGTTCTCTTGGAATGGTCGAAGCTTTCTTACAAGTGCAGTGGGTGAACATAAGAGGTTGCATCCAGAATTCCAGATACAGAGTTATGCAAAAGTTTCGAAGAGGCCAAAGTATTTGTAGAGGCAAATTTATCAAAAGACTTGCCGAAATCTTTCCACTTCAAATCGGATTGAGGAGTTGATGCAACAGTCGAGTACAAGTATCCCTGGCTTCTACCGAGATGCTCTACTTGCTCTAAATGGGGACATCTAAAAGATGTCTGTTTGGTTAAAACGCAGGAACAAACGATGTGGAGGAAAAAACAGAGAAAGAAAATGAGACAGTGATAAACTCAAAATTAATACCCTAAAAGTACTAAAGCTGTAGCTGCAATATAGTAGGGGTCGAACCACAAAGACTCAAGAAATCATACAATAGACCAATTAGATAAGAATTACGCTAAGCAATTCAATGAAAAGGAAATAACAATGCAAATTAAACTGTTGTAAATTCAATGGAGGAAAGATAGATTCAGGGTATTTCTCAGGAAATCAGAGAATGCAGATAACCTAATAAATCAGGATTCAGGTTATGCACGGTTCTTGAACTCAAATCACTAAACTATAATTAACCAACTGTCGTTGCGAGAATTATCTAAGTCTAAATCCCAGAATCCCAAATCTCTTTGCAAATCCTAAAGATCTAAACAAGTTTTAAAGTTCAGGTTTGATATGTTCACAAAACAACTAAACCAAATCTCTTTGCGGATAGCTATTTTGCTCACCTTAAGTTCTGTCAGATTATCAATTGCATTGTCGTGCCTAATTGATTAACCTAAGATCTAAGTTCCAGATTCGTCAACCTAGAATTAGCTTTGAGAAAAACCTATGGTGAAGAACTAATTCAGATTATGAACCCTAACCAATCAATTACCAGCACTCAATGAAATCCTTTATGAGAAAACCCTAAACCTAAAGTGGATCTACTCAGACATGATCAATGGAACATAAATCATAGATGAATAGAATTGCATAAAAGAAATCAATAAGAAAACAAAGGGGTTCAGAGTTGTCTCCCAAAAGCCCTGTAACAAATCTCTCTGAAAGTATGAAGAATAAAATAAAGCTTAGCCAACAAAAGTGGTTGAAAAACTTAATTATAATGCTAAAACACGTTTTGGGGCTTCTTGTAATTATTAAAGTTTTCTGGACCAAGGTGCAAATTCTGCAGACTTGTAAAAAGTCGTGTTTCTTCTCTTCATGCAGTCGGTATCGATCGATACCATAAGTGGTATCGGTCGATACTAGGGCTTCAAATCGACCTTCTCAGCTACATGATCTCTACTTTGCTCCAAAAGCTCCAGAATGCTTCAATATCTCCAATTATGCTCCAAACGTACCTAAAAGCTGAAAAGACTGTAAAAACACTAGAAAGACTCAATAAAAAGGACTTATATCATGGTAAAAACCATGATATATCAACTCCCCCAGACTTAGCATTTGCTTGCCCTCAAGCAAACTAGAAAACTAAACAAGAGAAAGAAGTTTGAAAACACGGAGACTCACATGTTCTTGAAACATTGCAATGACCTTTCAACTTAGCGCTCATATGTTACCTAATCAATTCCAAGATAAGACCACCATGTACTTTTCCGTAGACATTCGCAGCTTCCCAGACTACACACATTATTTCACAACATTATCCATCCAAGCCTTCATCGCCAGTTTCATTGCTGTAGTCAATGCCAAGAACCTTCTAGACTCTTTCCCATACAATATCATGACAAAAGAAACACCTAATTTTCACACTTTTTGGTATTATTTCCTCTCCCCCAGACTTATTTCACTTTATGCTTCTTTTTTTATAATTTTTTTATTTATTCGCATATACAAATCAAGGTTTGAGACGCGAGTATTTATGGTGTTTGCCACCGAATCCCCGGTTCTTCCCCTCTCAATGTATCAAAGGCGTAGGCGAATAGTGGTATCACGGGAAATTTTCCTAACCTCGCTTCCAACCTTTGTGTGATTATTCCTTCACAAGTAAAATAATGGGATCGCTGGAAATTTTCCTAGCATTCTACTCAGAAGAAAATCATTTCATCTTTTATGCTCTTATTTATTAACTTATGATAGGGGAGAGAGATACCATTGCTTTAAACACATGGGTTCCTTTGTCAGATATGAATGAGGAATCAAGCTCTATGGACACTAACCACATCGATGAAGTGCAAAAATTTGGCTCAGGTTTCGATGAACTCTGCTGGAAACATGGGTGTCTTCTAGTTAACTGGTCAGCCTTTGGATTTTTCATTAGTCCGATCTAGAATTGATTCTGTAACAATGGTCACTTAGAAGTAAAGCCAGAACAATAGATTCAAGAAAAAGATCATCATCTCCAACAACTTTTGACTCAATAAAACAACATTTGACTCAAAAACGACTGACTCTAAGAAAAACAAAAACATTGTCAGCAACTACCTCCCCTAGACTTGAACAACACTGTCCCCAGTGTTATTTAGCCTAGAGTTGGTAAAAGAAACCAAAAGAACTGAGTGGAATCGTGGAAAAACAAAGAGATTACCGGATTGGGGTAGGGGTGTCGACCGACACACAGCCTGGTATCAATCGATACCAAGCGTAGGTCGACATAATCTCTGTTCCTCCTGGTGTCGATTGATACCATAATGGTATCGGTCGACACAGCACATGTTCATCTGATTCACACAAAGACACAAGACACAAAAACGAAAAATGACAAAAATAAAAGACTTATATACAGACTCACCAGTGGGTTGCCTCCCACCAAGCGCTTGTTTTACGTCACTAGCTTGACTTTGGCTCAGGTGATCAGTCAGGAGAAAATTGAGAACTTACTCCCAGACAAGTTCTACAACTAGACACTTCCAGCTTCAGAGTTCTTCTCAACATGCTCTCCACAACCTCCTTTCCTTTCTCTTTCAGCTCCGAAGTAAGAATAACTCTAGCCTTAGAGAATGGTTTTGAGGTTCCTTTGCACTTCACCTTATATTCAATCGAATCTCCATCACACTTCTGAGGGGTTAGAGTCACATGGGTAGCACTCTCGACTCTTTTGTTCTTCACCTCCTTTTTTGCCTTAGCCTTTGTGATTTCTCTCTTCGTGATGATAGAAGGACCATCTAAAAAACGTCTATGACAGTTGGCTCATCATAAAGCTCTTCCAAAAGATCAACCATCAACATCTCTCATGTAACAACGGTGATGCAAGAGATATGTTTGGGAGCTCCTCCAGAAGGAATGACTTTGTAGGAGACCACTTTGTCAATGTATGAGAATGAGATTCTCTTACTGGGCGTGTCTATAACTGCACCAACTGTAGCCATGAACGGTCTTCCAAGAATCAAAGGCGTACTAGATCTTGCACTCATCTCCACAACCTGAAAATCAGTAGGAACCAGACAATCTCCTACTTTAACCAGCAAATCAGGGATAGTACCATATGGGACTGAGGTTGAAGAGTTCGCAAATGTAAGAGACATCTTAGGAGATCTTATATCAGTTCTCAACCTCTCTGCAATTGCCCTTGACATGACATTGACGCTAGACCCTGAATCAACGAGAGATTCTTTGAATTCAACTCCAGAGATAGAGCATGGAACTGAAAATTTTCCTGGGTCTTCCCTCTTAGTCAACTGCTTCATTGGTGGTGGTGTGCTTCTTGCCTTGATGAAGAATGCCTCGATCTCTTCTAGAGTTTCTCTGCAATCTCGGAAGTGACTAAGCAAAGGGCGGTATTCCAAAGCTTCTTCAAAAGACAACGTATGGGGAATCCTCCTTACCGTCTTCTCAAAACCGAGCAACTTCTCTGTAGAGATGGGACCTCTGAGGTGTCTAGGTGGTATAGGATATGGCACCTTAGGCTTGTAAACCCTTTCCTCGACAATCTTGGGTGTTGTCACAGTTTCTGGCTCAGTCTGCGAGGGGTGTCGATCGATATCAGATTGGTGTCGATCGACACAAGGCTTCTCGATCTCGCTCTATGTATCGGTCGACATTGGGGGGGGGTGTCGATCGATGCTTGTTGCTTCGAAACGTCCTTGGCAGATCCTTGGACGGGTATCGACCGATGCTGGGTGGTATCGATCGATACTGGGGCGATTTCGGGAGCCTCGTCGTCGTCATCTTCAGCAAGATCGACGAGATTCTTTACAGTTAGGCCAATTTTCACTCCTGGATCGACCTCTTCATCACTTCTTAAGGTGATTGCATTGACGTGTTCATTCTGTGCATGAACCATCTTTCCCTTGACAACTGCTGCAGTCTGAGCTATTTGAGTTTCCAGCCTTTTCTGATGAATGCTAAAAGCTTCAATCTTTCCATTAAGGTATGCGTACATAGCATCCATCTTCCCATTGAAGTCCACTGTCATCTTCTGCTGTCCCTCAAGAATCTGTTCAAGCATGGATTCAACTTTGTTCTCTGGAGATTTGGGAGGAACATGCTGGTAATTGTTGGTGAAGTTTCGGTTGTTGTTTTGCTGGTATTGATATCTCTGACTTTGAAAACCAGCACCACATATGTAGTTAACGTCTTCCACTTCATCTTTTTCGAAATTCTTGACATCAGCAGCAAAGAGGACATCCTTCTTTGTCTTTCCCATTAACAGATTGTGCATCGAATCCAGCTTAGCCTTCACCTCTGCGATTTGACTGCAATCCAAGTTACCAGCTTGCTTCTTGCGCTCCATGTCTGCATTCATGGTACTATTTCTAGACGCCAAGTTCTCAATAAGCATATAAGCATCGTCAGGATACCTGGTGTTGAAATTTCCATTGCTCGCAGCATCTAAGGCCATCTAATACCTCCAATCAATCCCTCTGAAGAAAATACCCAGCAACTGAACCTTAGTGAACCCGTGATGTGGACAATCCCTCTGATATGATCTGAATATGATCCAAGCAGCCTTAAACGCCTCAGTTGGTCGTTGAGAAAACTGGGAGATCTTGTTCCTGAGCTCTTCGGATCTCGCATCATCATAAAAATTGTTCAGGAACGCGTTCTTAGTCTCCTCCCAAGTAGTCATCGATCTAGGAGGCAACTACTTCAGCCAGTAAGCTGCATCCCCACCAAGAGAGTATGGGAAGAGCTTACAGAAGAGGTAATCATTGGACACTCCATTATACTTCATGCTAGTGACCAAGTCCTCAAACCTCTCAATTTGATCCATGGGGTGCTCGTGAGGAAGACCATGAAAAGGATGCTGACCCACAAGAGTGAAGTATGCAGGTTTCAGCTCAAAGTCATTTATCTGGAAAGTAGGTGGACGAATCGCTGATCGATTGGCATAGAACTGATCAGGCCTGTTATACTCTCCAATTGTCCTACCACGATCAACCACATCATTCCCAACATTCACAATAGCTGGAGGGACAATGATGTTTCCATCTCCATCAAGTCGTTGCCCTCTCTCATTGCACAAATGACCCTCTTGGTCTCTCAAAGCTCCAACGTCATCACGAACCAAAACCACTGGATTGTTCATCTCTGCTGGCCTCTTTGTTCTCCTTTTTGTGCGTTCCAAAAGTGCTAGCTCCTCGTTGGAAAGATTAACTAGCTGAGTGCTTTTGTTTCTTCTGGTTTCGCGATTAGGCATACACCTGAAACACAAAAGTCAAAGCACGTAAGTAACAAATTTTTTTTAATAAAAAATACGACAAGTATCGACCGACACCAGTTGGGTATCGATCGATACCGACGAACTTAGTCGAAATGCTAAGCTAAAATCTAATGGCGAATTTAGAGTCCTCGGCAACGGCGCCAAATTTTGATAAGCTCAAAATTAATATCCTAAAAGTATTAAAGCTGTAGCTGCAGTATAGTAGGGGTCGAACCACAAAGACTCAAGAAATCACACAATAGACCAATTAGATAAGAATTACGCTAAGCAATTCAATGAAAAGGAAATAACAATGCAAATTAAACTGTTGTAAATTCAATGGAGGAAAGATAGGTTCATGGTATTTCTCAGGAAATCAGAGAATGCAGATAACCTAATAAATCAGGATTCAGGTTATGCACAGTTCTTGAACTCAAATCACTAAACTATAATTAACCAACTGTCGTTGCGAGAATTATCTAAGTCTAAATCCCAGAATCCCAAATCTCTTTGCAAATCCTAAAGATCTAAACAAGCTTTAAAGTTCAGGTTTGATATGTTCACAAAACAACTAAACCAAATCTCTTTGCGGATAGCTATTTTGCTCACCCTAAGTTCTGTCAGATTATCAATTAGACTGTCGTGCCTAATCGATTAACCTAAGATCTAAGTTCCAGATTCGTCAACCTAGAATTAGCTTTGAGAACAACCTATGGTGAATAACTAATTCAGATTATGAACCCTAACCAATCAATTACCAGCACTCAATGAAATCCTTTATGAGAAAACCCTAAACCTAAAGTGGATCTACTCAGACATGATCAATGGAACATAAATCATAGGTGAATAGAATTGCATAAAAGAAATCAATAAGAAAACAAAGGGGTTCAGAGTTGTCTCCCAAAAGCCCTGTAACAAATCTCTCTGAAAGTATGAAGAATAAAATAAAGCTTAGCCAACAAAAGTGGTTGAAAAACCTAATTATAATGCTAAAACACGTTTTGAGGCTTCTTGTAATTATTAAAGTCTTCTGGACCAAGGTGCAAATTCTGCAGACTTGTAAAAAGTCGTGTTTCTTCTCTTCATGCAGTCGGTATCGATCGATACCATAAGTGGTATCGGTCGATACTCGGGCTTCAAATCGACCTTCTCAGCTACATGATCTCTACTTTGCTCCAAAAGCTCCAAAATGCTTCAATATCTCCAATTATGCTCCAAACGTACCTAAAAGCTGAAAATACTGTAAAAGACTCCAAAAACACTAGAAATACTCAATAAAAAAGACTTATATCATGGTCAAAAACGGGTAAAAACCATGATATATCAGACAGAAAATCGAGAAGAGATGCAGGAAGAAGTGCAGGAGATTCGGTTATTGGACTCTGAAGGTTCAGGAGACCCAAGAGGTAATGATGATATTCTAAAGAGCATTGGAAAGAAATCAGAAACTGGAAAAATAAAGGGAGGTGAAAATGACGTGAGGAAAAACAAAGAGAGAGATGAGGAAGCTTGGTTTTTGGTCTCTCCTACCAAAATAGGAAGACATGGAGTTTCAAAGCAGGCTGCAGATAAGAGTAATCATGTCTCACCATCGAGATTCACAATCTTAGCTGACGAAGACGGGGAGAAGATGGCTGAATCTGATGAAACAGAAGCAGCTCGAGAAGAGGAGAAATAATAAATGAAGATCAGGCTGTTGAAATTTTGAATTTTGGGGAGTCATTAGAAGAGCAGGGGATACGTCCATCTCTTCCAAGAGTTTCAAAAAATTCGCAGAAGGGGTTACCAGACTCTCGTACTCAAAACACGACATGCATACCTAGTGTTTCGAGTAAAAGGGTCTCAAGAAAAAGAAATTAAATGTCACGTTTCTTTTGGAATGTGCGCGGTATAAACAAATCTACAAAGCATTCCATTATTCGTAGCTGGATAAATCAAAGTTCAATGCAATTTGGATGCCTTCTAGAGATGAGAGTCAAGGAAAGTAGAGCATCCAATATCGTCTCATCTATTTTTAATGATTGCTCGTCATTGACCAACTATGAATCACATCGGTTAAGCCACATTTGGGTAGTTTGGAGTGCAAATGCAAGGCTAACCCTTGTATTCAAAAGTAGTCAAATGATTACTTGTTCTATAAAGTTGGAGGGAAGGGAAGAAGAATTCTTTTGTTCGTTCGTGTATGCATCTAATTTTGTGGAGGAGAGGAAGTTGTTGTGGGAAAACATTAGATATCATCATGACTCACCATTGTTTTGAAACAAGCCTTGGATGATTTGCAGTGACTTTAATGAGATTCTTGACAGAAGTGAGCATTCAAATTTCACTAATTCACCGGTGATCCCACCAGCGAATGCAAGATTTTCAGGATGTGGTTAGATACTGTTCGGTAACTGATCTTGGTTCTCATGGACCCGGATTTACATGGTGTAATAAGAGGGAGGAAGGATTGATATGCAAAAAGTTGGATAGAGTGTTGGTGAATGATAGTTGGTGCAACATATTTCCATATTCTTATAGTGTTTTTGAGGCTGGATGTTGCTCAGATCATGCTAGAGGTCGATTAATGTTGGAGGCTGAAGCTATTGGAGGACGAAAACCATTTAAATTCGTCAATGTTCTTACAAAGTTACCTCAATTTCAACCTGCAGTCGAAAGTTATTAGGAAGGTACAATTCCTCTATTCACTTCAACATCAATTCTTCATCGTTTTTTGAAGAAACTTAAGAATTTGAAACCGGTGCCGAGATTACTTGGGAAGGAGAAATTAGGAGATCTTCCAAGACGTACTCGTGAGGCTTATGAGAATTTATTTAAGAAACAGGTTGATACGTTAGCAAGTCCATCACCACAGTTTGTCGAGGAGGAGTCGAGTGTAAGAATATTTATTTTTGTATGTGATATATGTGTCTCGGTTTAATTATAAGATCAAGTTCACATTAACGTTTAAAGATTCTATTATAAAAAACGACACCGTGATGGATCAGTTTCGATAAACGACGTTAGAATTCAGGTGTATTGATAACCCTCATCCCTTATCATATATAACAAATCCTTCTATAATGGGTAAATATATATATATATATATATATAATATGTATACGATGGTTTATTATAACTATCAAAGTGGTTTTGCCTTTTGGCAATCAAAGTGTTGCATCCACTAATACATATATATATATATATATATATATATATGAATTGTCTCTTGGCTCTTTCTTTTGCCTCTTGGCTCCCTTTTGCCTCATGGCTTTTGCCCTTTGGCTCTTGCAAAATTGGCTCTTGGCTCTTCTAAAAGTATTGTTCTATCACTATAAATATGTCTCATCAAGAGCATATATTCACGACAACAATCACAAGAACAACATAAAAGAAAAACCAAGAGAAATATTTTGATCTCTTCTCCATCAAAAGAAATCATTAAAGAGAAAGGTCAAGGGAAGAAGAAATCAATTGATTTTATAACAAGCCTAATCAAAGCATGGATCAAAGTTAGTGTTTCTTCTCCTTAAAGAAATTATTGTGGTTGCATTAAATTGAATCTAGCATGATTTGGGATAGATTTCATAATGGAAATCATGAAAGTAGATATATTAAATTTACACCAAGGGCTTATACTAGGTGGCAGCAATTAGCAGATTTGGAGGAAGAATTCTTGAAACTCTAAAACTTCCCAGTGTGCCATGAACATAGACATATCAAAGGTTTTTGATTCAGTCCAATGGCCCCTTTTGTTGAATATACTCGAAGCTTTAGAGTTCCCAGAGAAGTTTATATATTGGATAAGCTTTGTATATCCACTGCTTCTTTTTCGGTACACAAGTGAATGGAGAATTGGCGGGTTTTTTCAGAAGCTCCAGGGGATTGAGGCAAGGCTGTTCACTTTCACCATACCTATTTGTGATATGTATGAATGTGATGTCCAACATGATCGATAAAGTTGCGGTTAGTTGAAACATTGGATACCACCCGAAGTGCAAAAACATAGGCTTAACACATTTTTGTTTTGTTGACGATCTCATGGTATTTGTTGATGGTCAAAGAAGATCGATTGAGGGGATCATTGGTATTTTTGAGGAATTTGCTGGTAGGTTGGGGCTTAAGATAAGTGTGGAAAAATCAACACTCTATCTTGCAGGGATCTCAGATCAGAATCGAGAAGAAATTCTCTCTGAATTTCCTTTCGCAATGGGACAGCTTTCGGTAAGATACTTGGGTTTACCACTTTTAACAAAGCGGATGACCACAGCTGATTATACACCACTTCTGGAGAAGGTACGATAAAAAAAAGCTCATGGACAGCTCGCTCTCTCTCTCTTACGCGGGACGATTGCAGCTTATTACCTCAGTGATTGCAAGCTTAGCAAATTTATGGATTTCAGCTTTTCGACTACCCAATGGATGTATAAAAGAAATCGAGAAACAGCGTGCTACTTTCATGTGGTCTGGTCCAACTCTAAATCCAAAGAAAGCAAAAATAGCATGGAAGGAGGTATGAAAACCGAAAGAAGAAGGAGGATTGGGGATTAAGTCACTCGTGAAAGCTAACAAGGTTAGTTGTCTGAAATTGGTATGGAGAATTGTGTCTATGCAGCCATCTCTTTGGGTTACGTGGATTTGAAAGTATCTTATATGCAAAGGGTTATTCTGGTCGGTAAAAGAAAACTCAAATACATGTTCTTGGATGTGGAAAACATTTGCTGAAATATAGAGAAATAGCCAAACCGCTACATCGGGTGGAAATGAGATAAGGAAGCTCCACATCATTTTGGTACGATTCCTGGTCGCAAATGGGCAGATTAATTGACATCACAAGACCTCGTTGAGTCATTGACATGGGGATCTCACTTGATGTAACAGTTGAAAAAGTTATGAGATCACATCGTATTCGGAGGCACCGAGTAGAAATTCTTAACAATATCGAGACAGAGATCGTCAAAGTAACCCAAAGAGAAAGAGTGGATGGTAATGATATCTTTTTTTGGAGATTTTTGGCTGATAGTTTCAAGAAGATATTCACGACAAAGGGTACTTGGAACATCATCAGATCGCCAAGCCCAAGGGAAGAGTGGTACAAAGGCGTGTGGTTCTTGCACGCGGCGCCCAAGTAATCATTCTTAACTTGGTTGGCAATTCATAATAGGCTATCCACGGGTGATCGTATTAAATGCTGGAACTCGGGACAACATGTTGATTGTATTATGTGCGACAACACAGAAGAGACTCGGAATCACATCTTCTTCTCTTGCTGATATTCTTCAGCAATTTGGAGAGCTTTAACCCAAAGGCTTCATGCAAATGCGTACTCGACGGACTGGGATCCACTAGTCGCACACCTCCACAACTCAAATCTCCCTTGGATCCATCTCTTTCGTTTCTGGTATGTATTTCAAGCAACCTTATATCATCTTTGGCGTGAGAGAAATGCTAGAGGACATGGAGAAGCACCCTCCCCACTTGGCCGACTAATCAAATTTATCGATAAGAATGTGGGGAATCGACTCACCTCTATCTGAAACATGGGCGACCGGCGATATGAAGAAGGTCTAATAATGTGGTTTGCCACTCGATCTAACACATAAAAACCTCTCCTCAGAGAAAATTTCTATTGTATTTTCTAAATTTCAACACAAACTGTTGCATTCATTGTAAACAGGTTTTTTGATTGAATACAATTTTACATTCTTTCAAAAAAAATTGATTACTCTGTTTTATATTAGTTATATCAGCCTTAACTACGAGAGCTGAAACTTACGCACCAGTCGGTACCTCCAAACGTTCAATTTATCACCAGTACATAGATATAGATGCTCTCGGCAAGGCTGGGAGGGCTAGAATTGCCAGGCGAAGAAGATTGGAGATTCTTTGATCGAAGCGTGCCCTAAAAACGAAAACTCGAAGTTTAGGTAATGACTTCATGTTTTTATATACTTAGTTTGTAGGTGATACATATATAACTGATTTATTTGTTTTTCTTGGTTGTTTGTGTCTGTAGACTTATTAGCCAAACCCGTGGATATCGATGATTTTCTTTGCTTTGTGGCCACTAATTCTGACACCGACGAGGATGTGGGGTCTAAGGGTGTCTCTATCCCTAGAGACCTGAATATTTCAGCTCGACGAAAAAAACATATACCAGCTAATTTAGTCGGAGTTAATTCTTTTGCAATTCTCGGACTAACTGAGAGTGGTACTAATAGGAAACTTATATATATTTGGTCTTTCTTTTTGTGTTGCACCTAAGGAAATTCATTGTGCAGGTTATTATGACGATGGTGATCCATCCTACATGTGTGGTTTTTGTCATGGTTTTATGTGGTTCGGGGAACGTATAAACAAAAGGGTTGCGACCACTACCCCGGTTTTTACGATGTGTTGTCATAAAGGAAAGGTTGATCTACCACTTATTTTAGCGCCTCCAAAACCGCGACGTTATTGTATAATCGGGGTGATAGGAGGACCCATTTTTGTTATTTCATAAGAGCCTACAACATGATGTTTTCATTTACATATCTTGGTGGCAAGATTAATCACGCTATCAACAATGGTGCTGGTCCGTATCTATTTCAGCTATGTGGTGAGATTTATCATCTTATCGGTGACATTTTACCAACTCCTACCAAAAAACCAAATTTTTTGCAAATGTACGTCCACGATACCATAAATGAGACAGCTAATAGAATGAGTGCTTACGGGTAATTATTTAGTTTTGCAAATTTTTGGTTCTTATCCGTTTGTATAATTCGATTATTTTTAATAATGATTTTTTTTTTTTTTTTTTGTAGGGTAAGTGGGTGTTCGAAAAAACTTAGGTCTGATATTGTGAGGGTTTTGACCAAAATGTTGGATGTTCATAATCCTTATGTCAAAGCGTTTAGGTCTGCACGGGAAAGATTAGTCGGTAATGGTAATACTCAAGGTTTAAAATTGATGCTTGCTGGTGGAAGACCTACTGATGGGCGAACTCATAACTTGCCTACCGAGAAAGATGTTGCGGCTTTGGTGCATGGGGGTTTTAGTATGGCTGCTGATAAACGAGATATTATTCTTGAAAGTAGGACTGAAAAGTTGCAATAAATAAGTGAGCTACATCCGACTTATTTGCCTTTGCAGTATCCATTATTTTTCTCATATGGTGAGGATGGATTCAGACTAGGAATTGATATTGGGTTCGTTGATACCGCTGGTAGGAAGCGTACGACTGTGACCATGCGGGAATTTTTTTGCATTTCGCATAAAAGAGAAATATGGTGAATCTCCAGTTATTTTGATGTCTGGCATATTATACCAGCAATTCTTGGTGGATGCATATACCATGATAGAGTCTAATAGGCTTCGTTATATTTGGCATAATCAAAAGAAACTCATATGCGATAACTATGATAAGATTGAACGAGCAGTTAAGCAAGGTGATTTTAGTCTTGCCGGCCAAAGAAGAAGGGTCATTATACCTTCGTCGTTCACTGGTAGTAAAAGATATATGATGCAGCATTATCTAGACGCGATGGCGACGTGCAAGTATTATGGCTATCCGGATTTTTTTATTACAATTACTTGCAACCCAAAGTGGTCTGAAATAACAAGATATTTACAGAAGCATGATTTAAAGACGGAGGATCGTCCGGATATTTGTTGTAGAGTTTTCAAACCGAAGCTCGATAATCTTGTGCATTATCTAACCAATGATAAGGTCTTGGGTCGCGTTAGCTCAGGTGACTAATTAATTGGACGTTTTAAGCATGTTAATGTTTAGATCTATGGTTATGACATGTGTGTTATTTTTAATATACGTTTATAATATAGACTTTTTGTTGGTATAGAAATTAAATTGTATTAAATACTAGGTAAGGTTATTATTATTTTATAATTTAGATATTATTTTAGCAGCTTTGTTTATACCAAAAAGAAACGTGCTCGGGAAGTGATTTATCGCATTTGGTCATCAAAATATAAAATAGTTTTGTCTTTATATTATTATCTATGTTAACTCCCTTTTTATACTTTGTCTATTACCTGCAGCGATGTATACCATTGAATTTCAGAAAAGAGAATTGCCGCATGCTCATATGGTTGTTTTCTTGCATCCTGATTCTAAGTTACCAACGGGTGAGGACATAGATAATTTATATCCGCCGAAATCCCTGATAAGAATTTAGATCCATATTTGTATGAAATTGTTGGCGATTTAATGATCCATGGGCCGTGTGGTGAGGCCAATCCAAAAAACGTATGTATGAGCGATAGGAGGTGTACTAGATTCTATCCAAAGTCATATAGTACACTAACGAAGATCGATGATGCTGGATTTCCTATTTATACACGTCGGGACAATTTGAGAACTGTGCTGAAAAAAGGTTTCGAGTGTGACAATAGGTATGTTGTACCTTACAATGAGAAACTTATGAGGCATTATCGCGCTCATATTAATGTCGAGTGGTGCAATCAGACGAGGTCTATCAAATACCTGATTAAATATATAAACAAGGGTCCATATTATGTTAGGGCAACCATTGAAGATGAGGATGGTAATCATGTTATCTCCGAAGACGAGGTTGAGCATTATTATAATTGCAGGTGTTTTTATCTACTTCTTTAATTTGATGCTCACCACATTGTCAAGTATTGTTCTATATTTGTTTTGTCTGATGTGACAATGGTGTTGTTGGGATTGTAGGTATATTTCGGCCTGTGAAGCCACCTGGAGGATTCTTGCTTTTCCTACGCACTATCGAACTACTCCGGTTGTTAAACTTCCATTTCATCTTCCTGGTCAGCAGTTGCTTATATATCACGAAGATGACAATGTTGATGATGTTTTGAGCAGACCATCAGTACGTCAATCTAAGTTCTTAGCTTGGATGGAAGCCAATCGAGAATATGCATTGGCACGAACATTAACTTATGCAGATTTTCGACAATGTTCGTATGGGTTACGAAACGCAGGGTATGGAAACTTTGTCAGCAAGGTTTTTCCATAGGCATGCTTACTTATGTACCACCGTCTTTGACAGACGCATATCATCTGAGAATTCTGCTTAACGTCGTCAAAGGACCTAGAAGTTTTGATGAA
Source organism: Eutrema heterophyllum (assembly GCA_002933915.1). Lineage (NCBI taxonomy): Eukaryota > Viridiplantae > Streptophyta > Magnoliopsida > Brassicales > Brassicaceae > Eutrema > Eutrema heterophyllum. The sequence continues at coordinate 205,454 of PKMM01011730.1, read as the reverse complement.
CTTAAGACGGTTAAAGGTGTTCTATATGATACGTTTCGGGAAGCATCCTATGCACTTTGTTTGTTAGACGATAACAAGGAATACATCGAGGGTATTAAAGAAGCAAGTTTTTGATGTTCTGGAAAGTATATGTGTAAACTATTTGCCATAATGTTACTTTCGAGTAGCGTTGCTGTTCCTATCAACGTCTGGAACGCTACTTGGGAAATATTAACCAAATATTTTTTATACAGACTAAGGCGCAAAGAAAACAACAATAGTATGGTCGTTTATAAAACCTATTTGTTTTTTTGTGCTTATAGGTGTCTAATTTTCGATTTAAACATGTCTGGTTTTAAGCGAGGCCCAGTTGAAGAATTTTGGTTTATCAGAGATAGAAAAGTATTTGCGGAGGAACGATCATTCTTTATCTAATTTCAAAGGATCACTGCATGTCCCGGACGATCTTGCTCAGTATAAGAATACTAATCATCTTATAATTGATGAGCAAAACTACGATTGTGATAAACTGGCGGCTGATCATGCGAGGTTGTTATCCACAATCACCGATGATCAAAAATGTGTTTACGATGAGATAATGTACGCAGTCAATGGTGATATTGGTGGTTTGTTTTTTGTCTATGGTTATGGTGGGACTGGAAAATGTACTTGTGGAGTGTTTTGGGTGCCGCACTTCGGTCTAAAGGCTGTATAGTTCTTAATGTCACATCGAGTGGAATTGTTGCATTGTTGCTACAGGGAGGTCGAACGGCTCATTCTAGATTCGAGATACCGATTGTTGTCAACGAGTATACCTTATGCTCAATAAGTGCTGGGTCACACCAAGCAGAATTACTTGAAGCAGCTAGCCTTATTATTTGGGACGAAGGTCCAATGATGAGCAAGCATTGTTTCAAGACGCTCGATCGGACTATGTGTGATATACTAAAGTGTAATAAGGTATTTGGTGGTAAAGTGGTTGTTTTGGAAGGAGATTTCAGACAGATTTTACATGTTATTGTCGGTGGTAACAGTTCGGAGACTATTCTGGCAACGGTGAATTCGTCTCCTATTTGGTCTGATTGCAAGGTTTTTGAGCTAAAAATGAATATGAGACTTCTTCGTGACACTGGTAGTGTTATATATCAAGAATTAAGAGACTTTGCGAAGTGGATAGTGGATATCGGTGATGGGAAAATTAATGAGCCCAATACGAGAGAAGTTGAGATCGATATCCCATCGGATTTATTGATAACTGAAGATGGCGAACCCGTAAAAAATATTGTAACAGAGGTTTACGGTCGAATGTATGCAACGGCACGTGATCCTATATTTTTTTGAGAAAGGGCTATTCTGAGTCCCCGTAATCAAGATGTTGATGTTATAAATGATTTTATGTTGTCACAGCTCGCAGGTAATTTAAGTGTGTTTTTGTGAACGTTTATGATTCTTGACTTCCATTCGATATAACTTTTTAATTTTGAATTCAGGTGATGAACATGAATATCTTAGTTCTGATAGCATTGATACTTCGGACACGAGCAAGATCGATGATATGGTTTATACTCAAGAATATCTAAACTGTATAAAGGTATTTGGTCTGGCAAATCACTGTTTAAAGTTGAAGATTGGTGTTCCGATCATGTTGCTTAGGAACATTGACCCCCGAGGCGATTTATGTAATATGACAAGATTGATTATTACTCAGTTGGCAAAACATGTTATTGGGGCTAGCCTTATAAGCGGTGATAAAGTCGGCAAAATGTACTCATACCTAGAATGTTTGTTTCGCCTCCGGAAGCAAGGTTCCCATTTATAATGCAGCGTAGACAATTTCCCAATGCTATAGCGTTTGCTATGACGATTAATAAAAGCTAGGGTCAAACTCTACAAAAAGTTGGGTTGTACTTACCTAAGCCGGTGTTTTGTCATGGTCAACTTTATGTTGTTGTCTCTAGGGTTACGACAAGGGAAGGATTAAAGATTCTAATTACTGATTCCAATGGGAAACCACAACGTAAGACAATGAACGTTGTCTACAGAGATGTGTTTCAGATTATCTATAAGAACTCGCGTTTGTCGTAGTTTTATTTTGTTTGAGACTTTTATACACTTCATTTGTTTTGGTTTTCATGTTTTTAATTTTGGATTTATTTTGGACTTTTATTGTTGCTCTATTTTCATGAAATACTTGTTTTATTTTTATTCGGTTTGAGATAGTTAATCTATGTGTTTCTTTGTTGGATGCTAAGGCGCGAGTTAGTCACCTAATTAGTTAAAAATAAAAGAAAAAAGAGTTTTGCAATTTTGTAAATCTCTCGTATATACAGTTTTTTAAAAATATTATTTTCTTACATAGAAATATGCTAGAATCTTCAAGCTACAATCTCCTCATTTTTAATAGTGGTTTATTTTTGTTTTGAGGATGTACAAATGTTGGTATAAGAAGATGAATGGTCAAAACTCATGGGCTATGTGAAACACCAACAAGGACACGATAGCTCTATAAACTTGTTCAATTAGTTTTCCAATAGAGTTCTAAATAATAAAATTGGTTAACATTTTGTTTTTTTTTTCCCCTAAAAAAGTATGTTAGACAATTGTAGTGACCGAACTTGTGAGTGTTGTGAGACACATCAAGAATCAAGATATTGCTATCCTTGTGGTGTGTATGATGGTTCGGAATACGTCCGTAGAACAGGGGTTGAAAGAGAAGAACTTTGCATGTTTCAAGTCAAATGCAAGAAATATGTAACTCCACACAATGCTTTAAACATGGGTTACATTTGTAAAGCACTTGGAACACATTGAAAAAAATTAATCAGTTGCACCAGTTGAGTCAGTTCCTCTAGTTTCACCAGTTGGACCTCGGAGGTTATTCTTCGATCAAACAAATTATAAACAGATATGTAAATTCATTTCGGTGTGTAATATCAACAAGACGGTGAGATTCTTAGTGAGTAAACTTTCAGAGAATGAGACTACATGGTTTAGAGACCACCCACAGTTTAGACATTTCTTCCATATGCATAGGGACTTAAATCGTAAACTCACATATATGTGGTCTTTAGTTCTTCGAACAGCTGATATTATGAAGAAGAATGAATGTTGATTCATCGTGAATAGTGTTCCCATCCGCTATTCAATTAGAAAACAGCCTTGATTACTGGATTATACTGCCATGAGTTCCTAGTAGATTACGAGAATCAATCGGGCAAATTACGATGAATACTTTGATTGCTTAGAATATAGTCTGAACAAATAAAAAGTTTTTTGTTTTTATATTACTTGTTCATAAATAATGATGGTAATACGTAAATAATTGGGTAACAATTTAATTATAACAAAATTAATGAAATATTAAAATATTAAAATTATCGTGATAATCTGGTTATCATATCATAGAAACTATGTGTTATTGGTTATCTAACTTTGTTATCATAACAAAAGTATACTGATAATCTATTAGATAACTTTGTTATTGATTAAATTGACAACAAACACCGCCGCCTCCGCCACCACCGTCACCGCCACCATAACCACCACCACCGGCACCACCGCTGGCATCGCCGCGGTAATCTTTCCCTTCGTCACCTTCTTCTACTTTTTTTTTTAGTGTGAATAGTTTAGGTTGAATAGTGGCAAAAAGTGTGAGTTAATTTTGTTATAATTAAATGGTAGATAATGTTAACAATACTTACTATAGGTTAACGATGTTAACAATGATAACTGGTTTAACATGACAATGTTAACAATATGTTTTTATGGTAATGAACAGTGTCGCCAGAATCTTCTATCAGAAAATGAGTTTCAGACCAATAGCATTTTTGTAATTATTAAAAAGAGCAAAGAATATTTTAGATTTAATTATTTTGTCTGTTTCCTACTTACCTAATTTACAAATTATTATTAAGACTTACCTAATTTTTTGGTCAACTTATGGTTTTCATGCAAATGACCCAAAATAATTTTAGGTTTGATATCTTTTTAAAACCTCTTACTATCATAATCGATGGGCGTGCGTAATTTGTTCAGTGTGTATCTTTATATTCACCAATGCTACCTTTAAATTGATGTGTTTGAAGAATTAGTAGACTCTCATGATAATATAATTTCCTAAAGTAAGATGAAAATTTTTTTTGTAAGATAAAGCTAAATTTGCTAAACTAAGTTATTGACAATCTCTTAGATGCTTTTTTATTTTCATGATTTTCATAATGACCATTCTATTTTGATTGATCTCATCGATCTTCCAACACAAGCCATCGAATCATGTACAATTCTTAATTATAGTTGCAATATCTCTACTTTTAGTCTTTTAGAACTACCTACTTTTCTAAAATTATCGATCTTTTACATGTTTTTGGCTTCCTGCTTTGCTGTTTTCCCATTTTTCATATATCAAATAAATAGACATTTCGTTTTAGATTATACGGATTACACCACAAACATTTTGTGTTTTATTTTTCTCTATCAATTGGACTACATCAATACATCGTATAAAGTTATTAACTATCGAAGGTTGACTCGTCTCCACGAGATATCGTAGTAATCAAATACTTACAAGAGTGCAAAACTAAAACTGGAGATTATCAGAAATGATCCTTCCTGCTACTTACAAGATCGCTAACGAGCTCATTCTCATCTTCACACTGTTCTAGCAGAGGTTTGTACGCCGGATTGTGATCCACTACTACTCGTAAAATCTTTGCAGCTTCATGACTCTGCCCTTCTTTGTACAAAGCGCTGTAGTAACAAAGCAGAACCAAACTTTTTTCTCATTTCTCACACATTCAGTGGTGTATATGCTTCTTTACATATTTTTCCTAAACTCTCTATTGTGACAGTTCTGCTGTAAAACTAGTACCTTGAAAGAAGCAGCAATGCTTCAAAGTAATGCTCTTTGCTTTTAGGGTCACCGGGTTCTTTCAGTTTCGCTACTCTTTCCAAGTGTGTGATTCCGCTTTTCATATTTCCCTGCCAGAAGACCCGCACGGTTAGACACCAAATGTCAGGCTTGAAATCAACTTCCGACCAAATTCACGAATAAAATTCAATACAAAGATTCACGGAATCGATTTTGTCAAGTAATGAAAGGTGACTAAAATTGCAGAACAAAGATAAGAGACCTTCGTATCGGAACTAAGCAAAGGATCATAACATGCAAAGGAGCCATAACTGACTAAAGTTTTTTCATTCAGGTGCTGAAGCACTTTCATGATTATCATTCTCAGAAATAATGATTGGTCGAACCTGCTGTACGTATGCAGCACCAGCCCATTGAGATGCAAGCATTAAAAGTTCAACATCCTCAGCATCAGATGCAGCCCCATCAAGAAGCTGAGAACGAAACAAAAGAATAGTGCTGCTTAGTAAAAGAGTCCCGAGCACCTAATCTTACTACACAGTCAATAAGCAGAAGGAACTAACTAGATACGTCTGCAGCACTACAGGAAGGAGCAATATCTAGAAAGGACGGAAAGAGTAATGGAGTGGAATTTCTAACCTTGGAGATAGCAAGCTCTAAATATTCAGTAGCTTCCGACAACTGCATCTTCTGCAACAATGTCTGTCCCATGAGAACCAAACCTCTTACATATCCAGGATCCTTCTCAAGGGCTAATCTGAAAAAGAATAATACTCAGGCAGTGAACATGGCTAAGTTCATATAAGTAAAGAATACTAAAAGACCAGGAGGAAAGTCTTTGCAATTACACACCGAAGCAACTGAACGGATGTTTCTTTATCACCTTTCGACAAGACCTGAACCGAAAGCTGACACCAAATCCACTTTAGGAATAAATGAAACATACAAGTAGACCTGATCAATAGGTATTTTCATTTTTACAATACTTACAGAAAGAAGTTCTTCTGGTGTTAAAGTTTTTAGAGAAAAGGTCTGCTCTTTTAAGTCAGAGTCGACATACTTGATCACAGATTCACTGATCTCCATGGAATGCTCAACGCCTGGAGAGTGCCCCTGACCCAGTAAACCAAGTTTTGCTGATACCGTAGGGTGCTTGAGAGATAATTGCTGCAGAGTTTAAATTTCTAGGTGAAGAATTACCCAAAGTCAATTCTGTATGAGTCACTATGAATCTTTAAAATCAAAAAGTTAATCACTGGTGAACCCACTAACACAACTGTCTTTTAACGTTTTGAACCTATTTTATTTAACAAGTGCAGTCACTAAACGCATTTCATCAACATAGTTGCATCAATTCTGCCACAGCAAACTACCTATCAGTCATCAATTCGTTATTTGATTTTCAGTTGCAGAAAACAACATATAAGCATGAGAAGAAAAAACAAAAACAAAAAAATGAATAAATCAACTTTTCATCGATTATATCTACATGAAAGCAAATTAACACCATTCCCGATTCCTCAATGCTGGGAAGATAGCATACCTGGAATATATTTACTGAGCTGTTGGTTACCCAATAAACAAGACTTCCCTGAAAAAAGAAAAGACTAGTTTTCAGAAAAAGATTGTGGCAAAAAACAGAAGCATTATTTCTGGTTTGATAGACATGTAACTTAGCAAAAGTAACACGAGAAGCAAAAATGAAGGAAAATTCAGAGTCTATAAGGGAAAAAAAAAGAAAGATAATTAGAAGAAAATGTGAAAATAGAATAAACTGAACAAGAGGATTAGTTTCAGAATAATGATATGTTGAAACACAAGAAAGAAGAAAGACGGTATGATGATTTAGGAAAGATATGGAAGAAATTACGTACCTGTGGAATAGCATAGCCAACAAAAAACAGAGGAACACTTAAGATCTCCAAATATAACTTGTAATACTACAAAAGCAAAAACAAGTACAATCTTGAGAATCCGGACGCATGAAATCTAACATTAATAACGAAAAGGCAACGTGGACATGAGTAACATCACTAGCAATACCAATGTATCTTCATGGTACGAACGTATTAGTGGTCCAAGTAAACAAAACACAATTTATGTAAGACGTAAGTAACCGAGGCAGCAAATAAGACTTGTTTAACTCACTCTCATGAGCAACCCGGTCAAGCCGGTAGTTTGACGAACTGTGGATGAATCAAAAGATATCTGGGAAAGGATAAAAAGTTAGAAGTATACATATATAATACTGTCACCTGCAATTTGAATACGGTATGGTAACAATAATGCAGAACAAATAAATTCTTAAGAGTGACAAGCATAAAATTGATCTCATCAACAGATATTTTAAGTTGCAAGTATTCGCAGAAACCTGTATGTTGATGTAATGGAAGACAGCAATAAAAATTGGAAAGACTGGTCCAAAAGAGCCAGCAGGAAGATCACTCAAATTCTGGAACCATAAGGCACCACCCTGCAAAGATAAGATATCATCTCAGTCACAGAAGCAACATTACAGAATATTAAAGGACAGATTCAGGTCCGATATGCTCGAGTACCACCAGTTTTCCAAGTACACAGTTGTTTAATTTAATTCTAGAACTAAGGTCTAGCTCCCAGATGATGGTCTAATTACAACAACTAAACTAAACATTTTTACAAACAGAATACAAGTCACAAATAAACGTTAGAGCAGACATCTCACATATTATAGAGAAGTATATGTCAGCTATAAAGTTACGAAAGAAAAATATAAGCAATGTAACAAGTCTAGTCAATCCTGAAAACTTGGATCTAGCCTACTCTTGTCAACTAAGATTGCAGCCATCTAGACTGGCATTATTTATCAACTGCCACTTGCTAACTCAGATGGTCGAGAAACATATGCTAAGTCGACCAAAGAAACACCCACGAGGAAAGGGGCAGAGAGGAGTTTGAATTGATGCCAAAGAAGATTTCTTCCCGCATCACAATCAAGACAGTCACAAACTTTCTCATTTTTTGGACTTTTAAACTTGATAACACTGTTTAGAATATAAGAAGACATACACTAAGAGCCAACCCACCCACTACTATTCCAAGCTAGCCTGTATTTGAAAACCAAGCTGCTTTCCCTCCTGGTCTCCTTTTCCATATTTGCATCGCACTAAGAAAAACTGGTGGTGACCATTAATATTTCTACCTACTGATGATAACTGTTGTCCCATACGGTAAAACAAAACTTAAAGTATTCGAGTTGACTCAGCCGAACTGGGATTAGAAAAATAAGGAGCAATGGCATACACATTTGAGTAAACCGATCAGAACAAAACAACCAGAGAAACTGCTACTGTTACTTTGTGACTATACAAGTCATTATTCTTATGTAGTCTCAACTTACAGAATCAAACCCAGGATGACCATCTAGTGACATCTTCCGAATGCTAGCCATCAACAAGAAAAAGCACGGGAGCTGCAGATGGTGAAAGCCAAAGGGTACGTGAGAACAAATATGATGCAAACACACAAACTATTTATTAAATATATCAATTTATAAAGAAAGCCAGGGATCAAGTAACATGAAAGAATTTCATTTAAGGTGGTATCAAACAGATATACAAGCATGTACAATATGGTCAACTCTAATCCTAAAGCAGAAGCCTTGTTCCATTGTGGTGATTAGATCTAATACAAGAGCCGCGCAATGACACAGTGAGGGGATAGAAAACATGTTATAGGGAAGAAGACCCAGATGAAAGTGGCAAACACCAGTGAATTGACGAATGGATCACAGGACAAGATAATTCAAAGGTTGGCCTTTTCCATATTTTTTTATCTTGCATGCATATACAATAGTTGTATGTTCGATCTCAAAAAAAATTCTGTACAGAAGTATAATTTAGAGTCATCCACCACTCTCTTGTTAGCTCAGTACACTTGAGTGCACAAGGCAGCATACAAAGAGAACTAGGAGGAATATAACGCTTATATCCAAGGGAAGAATCCACAAGTTAAGTGGTCAATAGAGTGTACAAAAACGAGTACCATACAATTACCCAAGATAAGAATTTAAAGCATGACAGTCTTTTTGCAGATTTTCACAACAACTTTGTTTATTTAGGAAAAAGAGATGAGTTGCAAACAAAACAAATTCACGAAGCGCTTTTCTGAATATAACCTTCTAGCTAGTATTACTAACACTGAGTGTAGAAAATTATCACAATAGAAGATGCTTTTACCTGGACAGATAAGTATGGGAAAAACCACAGAAAGGAGGGGCACCCAATTGCTCGACTTTCTTTAAGAAAAAGAGAAAACTGGTCAATAGAGCTTCTTAATGTTGGGGTCTCTGGGATCGGCATAGGCACTGCAAGGAAAAGGAACAGTAAGATTAGCTTTTTAACATCATCAACACCATACAAGAATATGCAGAATTGATCACATAGTATACACCATTATCAATACTAGCTAGAAACATGTCTGGCAATTATTGGTGCCCATGTAAACGAGTTTCTTGTTTAACATGGCAAAATTAACGACGAAGGCAGGTAACAGAAAAATGGCATGACAAAGAAATATGCTATCTAATCTACATGAATGAATTGGCATGGCCTTAACTGAAAAACAGAAAAAGAAAACGCCTATTTGCTACTCATCCTAGTTTAACAATATGAAGAAAAAAAAACGGAGATAATGCTATTTAGCAGTCAAGATGATAACTTGTTGTGCATATTGCTGGTCCAGCAAACACTAAGATTCCACACCTAATTAACTAACAACTTCCGTTTGATGTTTGAAATTGCTTGTCTCTAAAAGCAAATGATAACACTTAATTCTGTATAATTACTTGCAGGAACAATTCAGACAAGTGCCACTAAAGCTATATCTAGTAGAAAGGTTCTGAATTTGTTCTCAATTCCATGTTCCTTAGTCACTAACGATTTCAGACAGACACAGACATCAAACTAGATAACTAATAGCAGTAGAAAGTAGCTCCTAAAGAAAAGCTGAAACAAGGATTTAAGAAGACAAAGGAAGCACTAACACTGTGGTAACAACTCTGAAATCCTCTTCAGTTTCTTGAGTTGCAGTATGAGTAAAGGCAACAATGCTAATCTGACAGCAACAGTAGAAGATGCAATAACCATCCACCAAGGCAACCCTGTAAACTGATGAAACCCGTCGAGAAAATCAACGACGGCGAGAACCGGCAAAGAAGAATCATCGCCGCAAGGGATTTCTTGAGAACCGATTGGGAATTCTCGTCCAAGTTCGGAAGCGACGGGCACAGAAGAGAACAATCGGCGAAGGTGAGGGGAGAAACACGGCGAGGGAGATGGAGGAGATGGCGACGGCGACGGAGAGAAGAGAGCATCGGCGTTGAAGGAAGGATGGTGGGAGAAGAAGAGGAGAGATAGAGTAGAGAAACGGTGGCGCGTTGGAGAGAGAGAGGAGGCGCGTAAACAACTCCACACGGCCATTTACAATTTTTTGTTTAAACCCTTGAAAAGTTTGTTAAAGAAGGTTTTAGAGAATCGACCTGTTTTAAAGAAAGTTTTAAAGAGGGTTTAAACAATTTTAAAGAAAGTTTTAAAGAAGGTTTAAACAATTTTAAACCTTTGAAAAGTTTAAACCCTTGAAAAGTTTGTTAAAGAAGGTTTTAGAGAATCCACGGAACATCTTTAGATTTTATGGTATATTGGGAAAGCAAGGAACGACACAGTTTTCAACGGGAAAGAGATTCCTCCGAACGACACACTACAACACGCGACCCTGGAAGCGGAGAGTTGGAGAATCGCAAACCAAAAGGAGGAGGAAGAGGAGTTAGATACAACGCAAGTGCTGCTAGCCACGAGGGCAGCCTCTTTGGACCTCCGAATTCCGACATGTCAGATAGATGCCTCTTGGATCGATCATGGACCGGTTAGTGGATTAGGATGGTGCCTTAAGGATTACACGGGATACGAGGTTTTCGGACAGCAGGGATGTCGCAGAAATCTCTCGGCCTTACATGCTGAGATGGATGGTCTTCTCTGGGCTATGGCATGCCTTAGAGAAAGACAGTCTTATTCGATGCACTTTGAGATTGTTCAGACTTTGTGAGCATGATCGAGAATCCGGCGGATTGACCTGCTTTTATGTCAGAACTTGACTCCTTCCATCGGCTTAGGGAGACCTTCGAAGACTTTAGTCTATCTTTTATCCCCCGTACGAGAAACGTCTGTGTCGATACTCTTGCAAAAGGGTTTCGTACACGAGGCTTTTTATTCTCCCATATAGGTCATACCGAGCCAGTTGTGGATGCTCCTCGGAATATCCGCCCCTAGCCACATGTGATGTAATAGATGGATAGGTGAAAAAAAAAAAAAAAAAAGAAGGTTTTAGAGAAGTTGGAGTCTGAGACTTTGAGTTTGAGATCTAAAGAGACGAACCAATGGTAAAATTGTAAATTGAAAAAGCAAACCTTTTTCGGCCAGTTGTTATTAACTTATTGCTAGTTGCTAACGCACTTCGGTATGGTAATTTGGCAAAGGAAAACACTTCGGTCTGATTAAATCTTTTTTTTTTTTTTTACTATCCAAAAAGTTCCAAACCAGCATGTCCGTACAATTTCTTGTGTCGAGACTTCAAGGCCATTCTCACTCGAACCAAAGAGAACACGACTTTTCACGTTTTTGGAAGGATCATGTCTTACACCACTGAACCGATCACTTTTTAAACAGTCATTTCGTATAATTTTGTTAAAATTTGAAAAGTACACATTGTTTTCAATTTTTGGAAACAGTAAAACAACATATTTATATTACACTAAATCTAACTTTTCTAAATAATATTAGGAAAAAAAACTAGAATAACATATATAAATTGGGTAATGACTAGACTAACATATATTTACTGGGAAGGAAAAAACGTATTTTTTGCCTATTATACCCTTATTTGCTTTTGTTAGGAAAAACATTATTACGAAACTGCCATTACTAAATTATTTCCATGTAAGCAAAAGTTTGACTTATTTACAAAAATGTCACTGCGTTTTTCAGAATAAATCTGTGGACCTTTGTTGTAAACTTAATAAATCGACAAGTCTGCGCAGACTTGTTATGCAAACTTAATATGCAGACTTGTTATACATACTTAATATGTAGATTTATTTTTCAATGTTGCAGACTTATTAAGTCTGCGCACATCTGCAGACTTATTATGCGTGTTGCAGACTTTTCGGCGCAGACTTAATGTACTTTGTTGCAGACTTATTTTGATTGCAGACTTATTACGCAGATTTCTTCTCTTTGCCGCAGACTTAAGTTCATTTGCAGACTTATTATGCAGACTTAAATGCTTTGTTGCAGACTTTTGGAAAATCTGCGACACCAATAGGTCTTACTGAAATAACATCGCTTGTCGCAGATTTATTTACAATGTCGCAGATTTTATGCTCAACGTCGCATACTTATTTGTAAATTGCTTACGTGGCATTAAAAACTACAGACTTATTAGTCTGTGTTGCAGACTTGTTTTCTGACTAGAATAACACTTTGTTTGTCGCAGACTTGTTATGTGTTGCAGACTTATTTCGAACTTCGAGATGTCCCTAATAAGTAACAAATTTACGAAAATGCCACTGCACCATTAGGGTTATGTGCGGCCGCCGTCAACCTTTTCTGCAACCCGAAAAATTTCTTCATCACCGCCGTTCTCCATCGTCGTCGCCGATCCCGTTCTCTGTGGCGATCATGTTGCAAATTATATTGTTGTTTTTCCTTTGTCATTTGTCGCAAACATATTTGTTTTGTTGCATTTTTGTTTTCCTTTGTCGCAGACTTATTATATGTGTTGCAGTTTTGTTTTCCTTTGTCGTACACTTATATGTTTTGTTTTCTCTTTGTCATTTGTCGCAGACTTATTTGTTTGTCGCAGACTTATTTGTTTGTCGCAGATTTATTTGCTTGTCGCAGACTTATTTGTCTCGTGACCTGTTCATGTTCGTATGCAGAAACCAAATCTAGGTTTTACAAGATGAATATGCTCAGAAAATGAAATGTTAAAAACCTTTGGTTAAAGTCACGGTTCAACATTCAAGCGAGAACACAACCTAGATCGAAAGGTTAAAGTCTTGAGGTTACCTCTCTTGGTGAAATCAATCCATGCGGAGGCTAGGGTTCGGCGCGGCGGCGGGTTCTGGCGGCTAGGACAGAGAAGAGACAAATGAAACAAGTTAGCAACAAATAAAACAAGTCTGCAACAAATGCAACAAGTCTGCAACAAAAACAACAAAGTCTGCAACAAATGAAACAAGTCTGCGACAAATGAAACAAGTTTGCGACAAATGAAACAAGTCTGCAACAAATGAAACAAGTCTGCAACAAATGAAACAAGTCTGCGACAAAAAAATCTGCAACAAAAACAACAAAGTCTGCAACAAATGAAACAAGTTGCAACAATAACAATAAAGGAAACAAGTCAGCAACAAAGGAAATAAGTCTGCGACATACACAATAAGTCTGCGACTTATTTGTTTGTCGTAGACTTATTTGTTTGTCGCAGATTTATTTGCTTGTCGCATACTTATTTGTCTCGTGACCTGTTCATGTTCGTATGCAGAAACCACATCTAGGTTTTACAAGATGAATATGCTCAGAAAATGAAATTTTAAAAACCTTTGGTTAAAGTCACGGTTCAACATTCAAGCGAGAACACAACCTAGATCAAAAGGTTAAAGGCTTGCGGTTACCTCTCTTGGTGGTATCAATCCACGCAGAGGCTAAGGTTCGGCGCGGCGGCGGGTTCTGGTGGCTAGGGCAGAGAAGAGACAAATGAAACAAGTCAGCAACAAATAAAACAAGTTTGCAACAAATGAAACAAGTCTGCAACAAAAACAAAAAAGTATGCAACAAATGAAACAAGTCTGCGACAAATGAAACAAGTCTGCAACAAATGAAACAAGTCTGCAATAAATGAAACAAGTCTGCGACAAAAAAATCTGCAACAAAAACAACAAAGTCTGCAACAAATGAAACAAGTCTGCAACAATAACAATAAAGGAAACAAGTCAGCAACAAAGGAAATAAGTCTGCGACATACACAATAAGTCTGCGACTTATTTGTTTGCCGCAGACTTATTTATTTGTCGCAGATTTATTTGCTTGTCGTAGACTTATTTGTCTGGTGACCTGTTCATGTTCGTCTACATAAACCAAATCTGGGTTTTACAAGATGAATCTGCTCAGAAAATGAAATGTTAAAAACCTTTGGTTAAAGTCACGGTTCAACATTCAAGCGAGAACACAACCTAGATCGAAATGTTAAAGGCTTGCGGTTACCTCTCTTGGTGGAATCTGAAACAACCGCATTTTTTTTTTTTTTTTTTATAAATAAAACTTCCATAAATAATTAAACAATTTAAACAAAACATAGAACAATACTACAGCTTGCAAGCATACAGTTCTAAAACAATAAAAAAACAACAACAACATAAATAATAACCCGGGTCCTAATCATCCCCTCTTCACTGCCTCGATTCCACGATCACACCTTATCTTTACCTGCATCGACAAAAGTGATGCATCAACATTTGGCTAACCAAACGCTGAGTGAGATGATCATTCCAACAACAGGTTACCAATTAACAATACAAAGAATTAATTAACACCAAATTAAAACTTCAGCGCAATAGAAATTTAACTCCATAAAAGAAAACTATACCAACGCCTAGCAATTCTACTCCGAGAAAAGCTAAACACACAGCCTGAAAGCTAACACACAACACGCTTCCTAGGCACAACCAACAACTGGTATCGATCGATACACCCCTGGTATCGATCGATACCCAACCAATACAAGTTTCCCGACAAGGGACTGGTATCGACCGATACAACCCTGGTATCGATCGATACAGAAACAACCACAGGTATCGATCGACACACCCCTGGTATCGACCGATACTGAAACCACCACTGGTATCGACCGATACACACCTGGTATCGACCGATACCGAACAACCACTGGTATCGACCGATACACACCTAGTATCGACCGATACCGAACAATCAACACGAGTCTACCGACAAGGGACTGGTATCGACCGATACACACCTAGTATCGATCGATACTCCCCTGCGACTCACCACCACCGCGAAATCTAAACCCAGAAATCGCCACAATCGAGCCACCAACTCAACAATCAAGCTTAACCAAGTACCACACAAGCTTAATTGCTAACCTTTGGTCACAACTCACCTTAAAATCGGATGGATCGAGCTCTAGAAGACTTCCCCGAGCTCAAGAACGCTTCCCGCTCTTCCCCTAGCTCACGCTCAACCCTAGCTCCTCCAACCTCCCTTGATCTCGCAAGATCCAAGCTCTACAAGCTCTTCTTCCCCTTTCTCTCACTCTCTCTCTCTCTCTCACGCAAGACCAACCTCTCTCTCTCGCTCTAGAAAGAACACGCGTGAAAGAAAAAGAAGATAAGAAGAAGAAGACGACTTAAAGGACTTTTCTTTCGAGAAACCCGACTGGCATCGATCGATACCCACCTAGTATCGATCGATACACACTACTGGTATCGACCGATACCCACCTGGTATCGATCGATACACCCTCTTCCGGAACACGGGCGTTACAATTCTCCCCCACTAACTTAGATTCGACCTCGAATCTTCGTTACCGTTCATCTCCCATGAACCGTTCATCTCCAATGAACCTTAATCGTCGCAACGATTTCATAAACCTTGGCCAACCCGGCCAACTCAACACTCATACGAGGTCCGACCAACCTCCGAGGTTTCCCACTCAGTCCTCTATCCTTATGACACCGCGGCATCATATGTACTTATTGCTCACACTAGCCAAACCCCATCACTCAAGACACCGCAGCATCTCCGAGTTCTGAGCGTCTGCCATATCCCGCAGGATATCCACCATACCTCGCAAGGTATTAACCATACCACATCACCCAAGACACCGCAGCATCTCCGAGTTCTGGGTATCTGCCATACCACTCCGCTCGGTAATATAACCTGTAACAGTCTCGATACCCCATACCACTCAATTCTAGGCAATATATCCTACGTCTAGGATATACTCCTTACGAATCCACGGTATCACGTATCACTCTAGGCTATAAACCTCCAGAGCCTGGGTACATCGCCAGTCACACTCTCAAGACACACAGTCCTGCGTGCTATCGGCACCAGAGGAACTAGTCCTCTCAACGAGCAATAAGTCACACATCTATAAGCATCTCGACTGAACTACCTCCCGTGATCCGTGTAAATCCTCGCAAGGCAACACCGGCATCACCCATATCCCGCACCCGGAATATCTGTCGTGCATAACCATAACCAGGCTATCGCACCGCCCTTGCGCACCTTCCAGTGCCAGCTTGCTTTAGAGAAACTTGTCAAGACAACAAGGACTAGGCTAGCTGAGATCACCCAACAATCCTCCGCAGTAGATCATCAATACAAACGTAATAAAACAAACAAGTACCATACGCTTGCAATCCGATCCACCACGTAGAACCGCTAAGGCTAACTCCAACACCCAACAACTCTCTGCAGAAGGTCATCAATACAAACGTAATAAAACAAACAAGTACCATACGCCTGCAATCCGACCCACCACAAAGAACCGCTAAGTGGAATAACCCGGTCCCGTCACTCGACTCATCTTTCCGAACAAGCTTAACTGAAAACACGCAACGCTCACAACAGCAATAAGAACATCCATCTTATTACTCTCTTGCATTCACGTTTTTTTTTTTTAACCCAAAACGTAATGCAAGGCCATGACTCCCAAAGTCACCAATAATAAGAAATACTCATCTTATTATACATCATAATGTAACATCGTTCTTACACAACAGAAATACAAAATGAAACACACATAGCATACAGCTACAACCGAAACTGGAACCTCTCGATGGAACTCAAGCCGCAGCTTGCTTCTGGAACCACTTCCCGAACCTCGCTTCCATCCTAGCCTCTGGCTCCCAAGTTTCCTCCTGTACCCCGTCACAATCCCACAGAACTCGCATCATCGGAATCCTCTTCCGACGAAGCTCCTTGACCCTCCGCTCGAGAACCCTCAAAGGTCTCGCCTCAACTGTCATATTAGGCTGGAGATCTGACGGAATCTCAGCCAATACCTCGTCACCCCTATACAAACACTTCTTCAGCATCGACACATGGAAGACCTTATGAAATGCTTGCATAGCCGCAGGTAACTCCAACCGATACGCTACCGGTCCCACACGCTCGACGATCCGGAACGGTCCCATATACCTCGGACTCAACTTAGTCGCGGTAATGGACCTGTTCGGACCTCTCAGTAAAGCCATCTTGAGATACACACTATCTCCCACCTCAAACACAAGCTCTTTCCGCCTCTTATCGGCATAACTCTTTTGCCGATCCTGGGCCTCTTTCATGTTCAGCTTCAAAACCCGGATCTTCTCCGTAGTTTCCTGAACAAAACTCGCACCCAAAGTGCTCCTCTCCCCCACTTGTGTCCAACACAAGGGGGTACGACATGGCCTCCCATACAGAGCCTCGTATGGAGCCATCCCAATACTCGCCTGGTAGCTATTGTTATACGCAAACTCCACCAAGCTCAAGTGATCCACCCAGTGACCACCCCAATCCAGCACGCACATCCTCAACAAATCCTCCAAGGTCTGGATGGTCCTCTCTGACTGCCCGTCTGTCTGAGGATGATACGCCGTGCTCAAGTGCACTTTCGTGCCCATCTCCGCCTGAAACGCATTCCAGAACTCCGATGTGAACTTAGGATCCCGATCCGAGACAATGCTCACCGGCACTCCATACAGTCTCACAATCTCCTGCACGTACTTCTTAGCCAAAACCGCTGCCCCATCAGTCTTCTTAATGGCCAGAAAACGCGCACACTTGGTCAATCGATCAACGATGACCCAAACAGCATCCTTGGTCCGCGAAACTGGTAACCCCACCACGAAATCCATCGTGATCATATCCCACTTCCACTCTGGAATGGGTAAACTCTGCAACAAACCACTCGGGACCTGGTGCTCTGCCTTCACTAACTGGCACACGTTGCACGCTGCCACCCAGTTAGCAACATCCTTCTTCATCCCGACCCAATGATAATACCGCTTGAGGTCACGGTACATCTTAGTCGCTCCTGGATGAATTGAGAACATGCTCGAATGAGCCTCACTCAGGATCTCTCGTCGCAAATCCTCGTCCAAAGGTACGCATACCCTCCCACTGACAAGGATAGTGCCGTTCGCAGACACCTGATACTCAGAACCCGCCGCTTTCGAAGCCTTAACCAAACTCTCATCCTTCTCCTGAGCCAACCGAACTCTGCTCA
The DNA here is from genome assembly GCA_002933915.1 of Eutrema heterophyllum. Lineage (NCBI taxonomy): Eukaryota > Viridiplantae > Streptophyta > Magnoliopsida > Brassicales > Brassicaceae > Eutrema > Eutrema heterophyllum. Next base: position 187,279 of record PKMM01011730.1, on the reverse strand, counting down.
AAAGATCCGCCTGGTTAGCCGCCTCTAAGCCCAAAGGTTCCTGAGAGACAACACATAAGCGCAATGTGCTAATCTCGCTCACCAAAGACTCCACCTCGAGCTCCCGAGCCAAAGCCACCCGCTTCCGACTCAACGCATCCGCAACCAGATTAGCCTTACCAGGATGGTAAGCTATCTCCAGATCATAATCGGCCACTAGCTCCATCCAGCGCCTCTGCCTCAAATTCAACTCAGGCTGAGTGAAAATGTACTTCAAGCTCTTATGATCTGTGAACACCTGCACCTTTCCGCCATAAAGATAAGATCTCCAAATCTTTAAAGCGAAAACTACTGCAGCCATCTCCAAGTCATGGGTAGGGTAGTTGCCCTCATGCTTCCGCAGCTGCCGCGAAGCATAGGCAATAACCTTCCCCCGCTGCATCAACACACAACCAAGACCCACTCCCGACGCATCGGTGTACACCACGTAAGGCTCGCCCGACTCAGGCAACGCCAATACTGGAGTACTAGTCAACAAGGCCTTCAGTCCCGCGAAACTCTCCTCACACTCCGAGGACCACACGAAAGGAACATCCTTCCCCGTAAGCTTCGTCATCGGCTTGGCCAGACTTGCGAAACCCTTGACGAACCGCCGATAATACCCTGCCAACCCGAGAAAACTCCGAATCTCAGTGGCATTCCTCGGCCTCGGCCAAGTACTAATGGCCTGGATCTTCTCCGGATCTACCGACACTCCCTCCGCAGAGACAATGTGTCCCAGAAAACCAATCTCCCGCTGCCAGAAGCTACACTTACTCAACTTAGCAAATAACTTCTGTTCCCGCAGCCTCGAAAGAACCACACGCAGATGCACCTCATGCTCCTCCCGGCTCCTCGAATACACCAAGATATCATCGATAAAGATAATTACGAACTCATCTAGATACTCCTGGAAAACGCTGTTCATCAATCTCATAAATGCGGCCGGTGCATTCGTCAACCCAAATGGCATCACCACAAACTCGTAGTGGCCATAACGAGATCTGAAAGCCGTCTTCCGGATATCTGCCTCATCAATGGGAATCTGATGATATCCCGACGCCAAGTCAATCTTGGAGAACCAAGTAGCCCCTCTCAACTGATCCAACAACTCATCAATCCGAGGTAGAGGATACCTGTTCTTCACTGTGACTCGGTTAAGTCCCCGGTAATCAATACACAACCGAAAACTCCCGTCCTTCTTCTTCACGAACAACACTGGCGCTCCCCACGGTGAAGAACTCGGGCGAATAAACCCCTTGTTCAACAACTCCTCCAGCTGCTTCTTCAGTTCTGCCATCTCTGCTGGAGCCATCCTATAAGGAGCCCTGGATATCGGTGCCGTCCCTGGTTCCAACTCGATCGTGAAAGGATCCGACCTAGACGGTGGCAACCCCTGCAACGATTGGAACACCTCCTGGAACTCACGAACCACACGAATATCCTGAACCCTAGCCTCTCCGACGGCCTCCGGCAAGGAAATGGTAGCCAAATACGCCTCGCAACCCTTCTCGATCAGACGCTCCGCGTGCATAACCGAGATCACGAGACTCCCGGAAGTCGGTCTCACACCCTGATACACCAACTTCCCCTTCCCTCGGCCGAACTCAACTCGCCCCCGATGACAGTCCAGATGCGCCCTGAACTTCCCGAGCCAATCCATGCCCAATATGACATCGTACAACTCCACAGAGCAGATAATCAAATCGGCAGACATGGACTCTCCAGCTACCTGAACATCCACGTCTCGCACCCGACCGTGAATTCTCAGGAGCTTCCCACCGGCAACCTCCACGAAACCCAAACTCACACCGGGCTCGCTTCGAAGATTAGCCCTCTCGGCCAACTCTGGGGAAACGAAGCAATGCGATGCTCCCGTGTCAAACAACACATGACACTCTGCACCTCCAACACACAAGGTCCCTGCACATATACATGTGCCGAGAACCTTAACACCCAGACAAGCACGATATCCCCCAACACAGAATTAAACTTAGATGAGTCTAAGAAAAATACCTGTGATCGGCCTGGAACTCGGCTCTCCGGACTCGGTGATGGAGTACACTCGAGGCGCTGCTGCTATCTGCCTGATGGGCTGCACCACCGTGGACTCACTCTGCCGCAACCAAATATGGGTTTTACAAGATGAATCTGCTCAGAAAATGAAATGCTAAAAACGTTTGGTTAAAGTCACGGTTCAACATTCAAGCGAGAACACAACCTAGATCGAAAGGTTAAAGGGTTGCGGTTACCTCTCTTGGTGGAATCAATCCACGCGGCGGCGGGTTCTGGCGGCTAGGGAGGTGCTGCGGCGGCTACGGGTCACGACAAAGAAGACAAGAATCGAGCTTGACGGCGACTGGGACATGAGGCGAGGCAAGGCGATGCGAGAATTTTTTGTTTTTTTTTTCGTCTGAATAGATTTAAGGGAGAGAGGAGAGATTTTTTGAGTTTTATATTTTTATTTTTTTTCTGAAAAAAAAAAATCAAAATGGCATTTGTGTAAATAAGTGATTGAAAATGGGTTTTCTGTCTTTTAACAAAAGAGTTGTGTTATTCTAGTCAACTCAGCTCTGAGGGTGTTATTCTAGTAATTACATGAAAGATTAGTGTTATTCTGGGTAATTTTCTCATAATATTATTCTATACATTTATGTCATTAGTGTTGAGAATTTTCAATTTGATTCCCAAGTGTAAGAAATTCTTCTTGAGATCTAAGGGATTCTCTTTGATTAATCGTGTGCTCCAATATTGGGATATGAAATCATATCCCATAATCGTGTGCTCCAATATTGTTCATGCAAGTAAGTAAGAAAGACGAGAAATAAGGATAGTCATTATTAAAACAAATAAAATTACAAAAATCTTAAAATGCAATATAATACACTAATAAGCACACGATAGAACTAATAAAACAAACATAACTTAATTAGTACAATAGACTCAACTTACAAACAATAAATCTCTTAAATCACACGTAGAGACTTAAAAGTCTCTTTAATCACATAACAATTTGAATTTTGCCCATATGTGTTTGACTAGATCTGCTTGCAATTCATGATGTAAATTTGAATCACGCAACTCAGATCTAGCACGCACATGATTTGCAAATGCAGGTAGCACCTCCGTCGAGAATGGTTGTGGTGTACAACATCCATTTGCCTCAAATTGATCATAATCGGTCTAATGTTGAGCAAATGTATCTCGTTCATCCTCAACAATCATATTATGCAATATAATACATGACATCATGATGATAGCCAAATCGGCTATGTCCCACATTGATGTTCTCATAATTTACATGTTCCACCATGCACTTTAGTTAGCATTTCTTAGTCATTTGCATGCATAATCATAATTTTGTCTAGCATTTCGGTCTTTATTAGAGTTTAGGATGTTGCATTAGGTCCTAGAGAGTTTCGCATGTTTTGGAGTTTGTTTCTAGGTGTTTGGAGACTTTTGAAGACCTTGGAAGAGCTTGCATTCGAGCTTGGATCGGGAGGAGATGACTAGGAGGAAAGGGATCCTTGGAGTGGTCACACCGGCCCTTGATACCGGCCTGCATCCGTCTGCCGCCCAGCTTCAGCGTGCCTTGTACCAGCCTATCACCACCCGATGTCACTGCCCAGTCCTCGGCATCACCCCGGACATAAGCTTTACCGGCCTGCCAGACCCTTCGAAGACGGCACGACGTTAGAGTTTCCTTGACGCCCCATACCGGCCTATCGCCACCCGGTACCACAGCCCGGTGCTTGACATCTCCTCGGTTAGAAACATTACCGAGCACCTATACCAGCCCACATCAGCTCGGCATGGAAGGCTCTCATCCTCAACTCAGCAACATCGGCCCATCATGCCCCTCGCCGACCGTCCGGTGCTGAAGCTTCAAGGCATACCACACCGGCCCGCTTTCACCCGGGATGAACGTCCGGTCCTTGACTCCAATCTGGACAGAAGATTTGCCGGCCTTCTACACCGCCCATCATCAGCCCGGCCTAGCCTGGCCCGGTGTAGAGCTCGCGAATGAAGATCCGACCGGGTCAAAACCCGGTTTGTTCCGGGTTGACATGGTCCGCCCAACATTAATATAAATATCAAAAACCTAATTTCTAGAATCTAAGTTTTTCTCTAAGCTAAAAACACCCCATTTTAGGGTTCTAAGTAAGTTTGGATCCTTTGATTTCTACCTTCTATCTCTTCTTTCTTAATCAAATCATCATCTAATCATGGGATTAAACATGTTCTTCATAGGATTTGTTGGGTTTTCCATGATTAGTGAGTAGTCTCTTAGAATCTTGGGATGAGGTAGAATTAGGGTAATCCAATGGTTTATTCATGATGTTTAGGGTTAGATTTAACAATTTCCCTTCTTGCTAAGTGTGCTTAATGCTAGAGTGGGTTAGAGATAATCAATCTAGGCTTTAGAGAATTTCACACCCACAAGGTGTTTGATGAAATTCTTCAAAAAACTTAGTAAGAAATAAACATGGTTAGCCTATGAGAATAGTTGTCTAGGTTGTTTATTGGTTGATTTGAATGTTGGATTTAATGCTTGCTAATCATTCTATCACAAATGAAAATTTGTTCTCAATTTAGTGATTAGCAAAGTGATTAGTACCTTGAGAAATGATTAGTCATAATTAGTGGTCTTAACCTAGGGATTAACATTGTTTGAGTATTGAACATCATGAATTGGCTATAGGATCATCTCATTTCCATAACCTCATCCTATGATTAGCCTTTTAATATTGCATTTAGCCTCGTTTTAATATTGCTAGTTCTTGTTTCTTGTTTCTTTTGAATTAGATTGCTAGAATTAATCCCAAAACCAATCGTATTCGCTTAACTTGAATAGTTCTAAGTATTCTTGGTGTTTTGGAACTTAACCCATTGGATTCGATACCTCTTATGCTACTTAGCATCTAAAGAATTGATATATAGATAGACAAAATTCTACTATCAATTTGGTGCCGTTGCCAATTGGGTTTAGCTTTCAACATTAAAATTTTAGATATTCTTGAGATTAAGCTTTCTTTTTATTTCGGTTACTAATCTCTTTCACTTTTTGTTGCTATCTCTCTATTCTAGGTGTATGCATACGCGTTCTAGAGGCAACGACAACCTAGTTGAGCCAATAGACGACATCCATCTCTTGGAACGAGGACATAGAGCAAGGAGAGAAAGGGAACGGGTTCAAGACGTTGCAGATTTGGGTATGGAGAACGACGAAGATATTCCGATCGGTGACATACATGACAACGTGCAACACGGTCATGGTGGTAATGGAAACCACCAAGCCCAAGGTGGCCACGCTCACCACGTCCCACCACCACCCGCCCGGCAAGTGAGAGCCCCTAACCATCCCCCAAGGGCTCAAAATGTGGTTGGCGCGGGTGATGCCGCCAATGCTCATCAAAGCCGTCAAGGGATCCAAGCCCCTCCGGTGGAGAACAATAACTTTGAAGTGAAAGCCGGATTGATCAATATGGTTCAAAGTAACAAATTCCACGGCCTATCTATGGAAGACCCGTTGGATCATATTGATCAATTCGATAGGATATGCGGGCTAACCAAGATGAACGGGGTATCCGAAGACGGTTTCAAGCTAAGGCTCTTCCCATTTTTCCTTGGAGATAAGGCACATCAATGGGAGAAGAATCTTCCTCAAGGCTCAATCACGTCATGGGACGATTGCAAGCGAGCTTTCCTTGCTAAGTTCTTTTCACCGGCTCAAACCGCCAAGTTGAGGAACGAAATCTCGAGCTTCGCCCAACGATCAAATGAGTCTTTCAACGAGGCATGTGAAAGATTTCGAAGCTACACTTCTCAATGTCCTCATCACGGTTTCTCAAATGCATCTCTCCTAAGCACCCTCTACCGAGGTGCATTGCCCAAGATAAGGATGCTTCTCGACATGGCCTCCAATGGGAACTTCTTGGCCAAAGATGTTGATGAAGCCATGGAACTAGTTAAGAATCTAGCTCAAAGCGATGGGACTTATGGGGACGATTATGACCAAGCCACTAGGACAACTAGTGATTTTGATGAACACAAGAGGTATAAGGAGATAAAGATTCTCACCGAGAAGATGGACAAGCAAGCTTCTATGATTGACAAGCTCCTTAGCGCTTCTCAAAAACCGGTTCACTTTGTTGGTGACTTTAAGGACAACCACGACTACCAAGAAAGTGTAGGTGACATGGGTACACAAGAAGAGATGAATTATGTGGGTAATCAAGGCTACCAAAGAGGCGGTTTCAACAACAACTACCGTAACCACCCAAATTTCTCTTACCGGAACCCAAACGTGGAAAATCCACAAGACCAAGTCTACCCTCAACAACAACAAAGCAACCAAGCTCCACAACAAAAGCAATTCACTCAACAACAACAAGGTCAAGGTTCTAACTCAAACCAACAAGGTTATGTTCCCAAGAACACTTTTCAAGGGAACCAAGGAGGGTTTAGACCCAAGCAAGCCTTTGCCCCACCCGGTTTCATGCCACAAGCTCAAGGGAACGCCTCTACCTCTCAAGATGTCGATATGAAGAACATTCTCCAACAAATTCTTCAAGGGCAAGCCAATGGAGTAATGGATATTAGTAAGAAGATGGCGGAGATCCACAACAAAGTGGATTGCTCCTACAATGATCTCACGTCTAAGTTTGAGACATTGAGCTCTAAGATCAAGCAACTTGAAGGCAAGGGAGCGAGTTCTTCATCAAGGCCCCAAGGCCAATTGCCGGGCAAGCCCGAGACTAATCCCAAGGAATATGTGAGCGCCATCACACTTCGATGTGGCAAGGAACTTCCCCCTCGTGAATCCCCTAAGGTCGATGAGGACATCGATGTCCAAGTTGGGGGGGAGACGCTTGAAACCAAAGAAGGTGTGATTAAGGATGGTCTTGAGGATGTGGGAGACAAGAAGAAAGAAGTTGCTACCAAAGAGAAGCCTAAGAAGAAGGATACCCCATTTGTTCCACCGCCTTATGTACCAAAGCTATCGTTTCCGGGCAGCGTCAAGAAGCAATTGTTGGAGAAGTATAGGGCGGTATTCGATAGACAAATGGAAAAGGTTGAACTTACCATGCCATTGGTTGATGCATTCCTCCTAGTGCCACAATACGCCAAGTTTCTTAAGGATGCCATCAAGGAGAGATCGAAAGAGATGGAAAGCATGGTGGTGCTAACTCCTGAATGAAGTGCCATCATTCAAAAGAAGGTTATCCCAAAGAAGCTTGGTGACTCCGGTAGTTTCACTCTCCCTTGTGCTCTTGGACCGTTAGCTTTCAACAAGTGTTTATGCGATCTTGGAGCAAGTGTTAGCTTGATGCCGCTTTCGGTTGCAAAGAGTCTCGGGTTTGATCGATACAAAGCTGGTAGGATCTCCCTTGTGCTAGCGGATAGATCGGTAAGACATCCTATTGGAATGCTTGAAGACTTGCCTATCATGATTGGGGATTTTGTAGTGCCCATCGACTTCGTTGTGCTTGAGATGGATGAAGAGCTTAAGGATCCATTTATCTTTGGGATACCGTTCTTGGCTACCACCGGTGCTATAATTGATGTGAGGAGAGGCAAAATCGACCTCCATTTGGGGAAGAATGATGTCTTAAGATTTAACATCAATGATGTGATGAAGAAGCCCACAATTGATGGTCAAATGTTCTACATAGAGGCGATGAATGAGTTAGCAGATGAGCTATTGGAAGAATTGAACCTTGAAGACCATTTGCAAGTTGCTTTGACCAAAGATCATGGAGAGCATGGGTATTTACATGGGGCAAGTGAAGGGTACAAAAAGCTTTTGGATTCACACAAAGCTTTGGATGGAGAGAATAGATACTTGGAGTTGGCTCAAGTGGCGCACAACATAAGTGTGGTTGAGATAGAGAATCACGATGAGCATGAAGCTAGCAAGGGTAAGACTAGCTTGGATGAAGATGATTGGAGCGAGCTTAAGGCGCCTAAGGTGGACCTCAAACCGCTTCCTACGGGACTAAGGTATGCTTTCTTAGGTCCTAATGAGTCCTATCCGGTCATTGTGAATGATAGCCTTAGTGGTGATGAGTTATCCTCTCTATTGCATGAGTTGCGTAAGTTTAGGAGAGCCCTTGGATATTCACTTGATGATATCAAAGGCATATCTCCTACACTTTGCACTCACCGCATACATCTAGAAGATGAAACGAGGACCTCCATAGAATATCAAAGACGGTTAAACCCGAATTTGAAAGAGGTTGTTAAAAAGGAGATCCTCAAACTTCTAGACGCGGGAATCATATATCCGATCTCGGATAGCATATGGGTTTCCCCGATGCACGTGGTTCCCAAAAAGGATGGGATAACCGTGGTTAAAAATGAAAAGATCAAATCAATCCCAACTAGAACGATAACGGGTCATAGGATGTGCATAGACTATAGGAAGTTGAACTCCGCATCTAGAAAAGATCACTTTCCTTTACCGTTTATTGATCAAATGTTGGAACGATTAGCAAACCACGCGTTCTATTGCTTTTTGGATGGTTATTCGGAATTCTTTCAAATTCTCATTCACCCGAATGACCAAGAGAATACGACATTTACGTGTCCTTATGGCACCTTTGTTTATCGAAGGATGCCGTTTGGACTATGTAACGCACCCGCCACATTTCAAAGGTGCATGATGTCGATCTTCTCGGATCTAACTGAGGAGATGGTCGAGGTCTTCATGGACACTTTCTCGGTCTATGGCTCCTCGTTTTCTTCTTGTTTGTCCAATCTTTATAGGGTTCTCGCAAGATGTGAAGAGACGAACCTCGTGCTTAATTGGGAAAAGTGTCACTTCATGGTGCAGGAAGGCATAGTGTTGGGACACAAGATCTTGGAAAAGGGCATTGAGGTAGATAAAGCAAAGATTGAGGTGATGATGAGTCTAGAGCCTCCAACTTCGGTCACTAGTGTTCGAAGCGTTTTGGGACATGCGGGTTTCGACCGTCGGTTTATCAAGGACTTCTCAAAGATCGCGTGTCCTCTCACACGGCTCCTTTGCAAGGAATTGGAGTTCAAGTTCGATGAAGAATGCCTTGAGGCGTTTTTGGAGATTAAAAAGGCCCTTGTGAGCGCACCAATAGTGTAAGCCCCGAATTGGGATTTGCCTTTTAAGATCATGTGCGATGCAAGTGACTACGCGGTTGGAGCGGTTCTCGGGCAAAAGAAAGACAAGAAGATGCATGTGATCTACTATGCTAGTAGGACACTTGATGATACACAAGGAAGGTACGCTACTACGGAGAAAGAGCTACTTGCGGTTGTGTTTGCTATCGAGAAGTTTAGGTCCTATGTGGTTGGCTCCAAGATCATTGTCTACACGGATCTTGCCGCGTTGAGACATATCTACGCCAAGAAGGACACCAAACCAAGACTTCTTAGGTGGATTCTACTTCTCCAAGAGTTTGATATGGAGATTGTTGATAAGAAGGGTATTGAAAATGGAGTGGTGGATCACTTATCGAGGATATGCATCAAATCAGCCTCGGAAAGGCGTCTTCTTCAATTGAACGAGCTCGATGAAGTCCGCCTAGATGCTTATGAAAGTTCACGTCTCTACAAGGAGAGGACGAAGTTGTTCCATAACAAGAAGATAACACCCAAGGATCTCAAGGTTGGGGACTAAGCGTTGTTGTATAACTCCCGGTTTAAGCTATTTACTGGAAAGCTCAAGTCAAGATGGTGCGGGCCCTTTAAGATCAAAGAAGTGAGACCGTATGGCGCGGTTGTGTTGTTAAACAAAACGGGTGAAGAGTTCACGGCCAATGGACAACGTCTCAAGCCCTACTTGGCGGGTGATTTCATTGAGGAAGGGGTCACGGTTCCTCTTTCTAACCCTCTTTCCGCCTAAACGGGGTAACAAACGTCGAACTTAGTGACGTTAAACAAAGTGCACTTCGGAGACATTCCCATGTTTATCCTTGTATATACTTTTCATTTTTGGTTTTTCTTTCTTTTCTAGTTCTTTTTGATGTTTTGTTGAGTGTTCATAGATCTCTAGGTGGTCCGAGAGCTGATGTCTTGCAAATGGAGATGTGTGAAGTGAAGAAACGGACGCAGCACCAGCCACGAACACCGGCCTAACTTGGCCCGGTATGAACCGCACCGCCCCTACACACCGACTAGCGACGGCCCGGTGCTCAACTTTGCCAGGGACAATGAGTTTACCGGTCTTCAATACCGGCCAGGATCAGCTCGGTGTGAGTGTACCGGCCGGATGGACGCAACCCAGTGCAAGAACCCGAAGCTTTCACGCGGGACACACACCTGCCAGCAACACCAGGTGGAATCGACCGGGTATCACCCTTTGACCAGCGCGCCTTTGATCGGATCTATTATCCGCTGGTCCGCTTGATGCTCTCGCCCATGTAAGTCGACCCGACCCGGCCAAGTAAGTCCTCTTTGTCTCTTTTCACGCGACCATACCTTCTCTTCTCTCCATTTTCGCGACAAAGGTTCCCTTTCCACCCAAGAACTCATTTTCTTCATAACTTTCTCTCTACTTGCTCAAAATTCGTGATTCAACTTGCTAAGAGCTCGATTTTCCCTTCTCTTTCTGAATCTACCAACGTTTTTCCCATTTGTGCTCTCATTCCCAAGGTATTTCATTCAAGTTCTCATGAAACTCAAGAACTTGCTCTTAAGGAAAATTTTTGTGATTTTGTTTGAGAAATGCCTTTTGCTTGTGCATATACCTTGGGGTTAGGCTAGAAAATATGTGGGCTTGGTGATTCTTGTGCTAATTTGTGCTAATTGAGGGAAATTTTGGGGAGTTTGGGATTTTGTGCTTGTTTGAGATTAAAAGTTGCATCTTTGAGCATTTATTTGAATATTTGAAACCCTCCAACCCAACTAGAAGATTTTGCCTCCTTAGTTAGAATTTTGGCAATTTTAATTGGGGGATTTTGAGTTGCAATTTCAAAAATTTGGTTGAGTTTTGGAATGTTCATGCTTGAAAATCGATTTCCATGATTCCTTTGATTGGTTATTGGAAATATTCTAATCCATCGAGCATTGTCTTGTCTCTTGAGTGCCCTTGCTAGATTTTGAGAAAAATTGGATCCTTGTGTCTTGATACTTACAATTTTTTTTGAGAAAATATAGGTGTCATGAAGGTCACGGGCAAAGCAACTCAAGGTGAATCTCAAGACGGACAAAAGAAGAAGCAATTGGCTCTAGCGGCTTCTTCTAAGGGTCAAGGAAAAAAGAAGAGAGCGGCGAGAGACAATGAAGAAGAGGGGAACGTTGTGGAAGTGAAAAAGAAGCGAATCCCCAAACCCAAACCAAGGGAGCCCACTCACAACGAGTACCTCAAGAAGCTCAAGTCGGTGGAGTTTGTGGAGACAAAATTCCCGGACAAAGCCATTCTAGAAAAGATGGGAATTTATGAAGATGTGAAGGTAATCTTCAACAACATGGGATTTGGCAAGGCGTTTGATGTAGCTCACACCTATGACAAGGAGACGACTTGTCAATTCTTGGCTTCTTTGGAGGCGGTGTTCTATGAAAAAGATGACAAGAGTGCCAACGTTGAGGATGGTCATGGATAATTTGAGTTCAAGATCGGGAAAGAAGCTTACACAATGACCTTCCATGAGCTAAGTCAAGTATTCGGGTTCAGGGAAGAATGAACCAAGAGAGGACTCCGGTTTAGCTATGCACCAAGAGATCTTCCTTACTCGTGGAGCATCATTGCCACTGGAGAGTACGAGCCCAGCTCTAGTAAGGGTTCTTGCATTCGCCATCCCGCCATACGCTACGTCCACAAGGCTCTTGCTCACACGCTCTTTGCCAAGGAGGAGTTTGGGACCGTGGCGGACGACGAAATGGAAGTACTAGCCCTAGGGGTGAAGCCGTTCCTCAACACGCCCCAAGAAGGAAGGTTGTTCATTGGAGACGTCAAAAAGCCGTGTCTAGCCGCTATTCTAGTGAACCATTTGCTTGGGTACAAGGATTGGGCATAGGCTACAAAGATGAAGAAGCCTCGATTGCACATTGGTGGTTTGGTTACTTTGATCCTTAAGGCCAAGGGGATTGAATTGGTAGAAGATAATACGGAAGTTGCGCTCATGGATGAAGCTTACCTCTCTCGGACGACATTCTTTGAGGGAAAGTTAGGCAACACATACGCCTACAACCTCAAAATCACCGACACTAACACCGTGAAGCTCATGTTGCCAAATACCCCTCTCACTTCGATTCAAGGGACGAAGGATGTCCGCTTCTACCCCGCCACGGATCCACCACTTGAGAGGATACGTTTGCCAAGGAAGAAAGGGAAGCAAGTACCGAGGGACAAGGCCGGAGCATCCAATGGTCAAGATGAAGAGGATGAGAGACCGTTTTCCACCGACCCCAAGTACGAAAGCGAAAGATATAGCTTCGATCCTTATAATGGGAAGATGCCGGACATTGCCACTCGACATGCGCACCACCAAACAAGACTCCTTCAACGGTGGTGCAAGTGGCAAGATAGAACTATGAAGAAGTTGGTGAGGATGGTCAAGAATTTGAAGAAGACAGTCAAGGAGCTCAAGGCAAAGGGGGCAAAGGCTAGCTCATCCCGCGACCAAGGAGAGACAAGTGCAAGGGATCGAGAAGAAGTTGGTGAAAGCTCCATGGCATTGGAACAAAGCCTTGCGCTACATGGAGGAGAGATCGTGCTCCATGAAGAAACATGCCGTTCGTGGGCCCGTGATGAGAAGATGGCCAAGAGGAAAGTGATGAGATCTCCATCCCCTTGCTCGAGCAACCCGTCCTATTCCGTGGGGTCTTCATCCCCATCTCAAAGTTTCTAGGTACACTCCAAAACACCTTGTACATAGTTTTTCATTTTTCTTGAGTCTTGCATTGTATAGTTGTTTTTATCTTTTGTTTTTGGTTCTTCCTTTAAATTTATTTCACACCGGGACGGTGTGATTTAAGTTTGGGGGAGGGACCGGTATCTAATCATGTTTTTTGTGATCTTATTTTGATTTTTTTTCATATTGAGTCTCATGCAGTCATGCATATAAGGCATAGAAAAGCACAAAAAAAAATTCGTAAATTTTTGAAAATACAAAAAGAAAGCATGTAGTTGCATTTCATAAGTAGGATCGAGTCTAGTAGCATATAGGTTCCATTGCACGTGCATAGGAAGCAATGCTGATTTTTCCTTGTAGAGTATCATTTTAAGAGCTTGGTTCAATGCCCTCATTGCTAGTTGCTTGATGTTTTTGATATCGTGTTTAAAATCAAGGATGAACCATATTTTGATCTCACGTTTCATTACTAGGGTCTTAGCTAAAGGAAGTTTTGATTTGAATTCAATCCTACTTAAGTGAAAACCATAATTTTGACATTGAAATTATCGTGTTCATACATGTCATAGTGAATTCATGGATACCACATACATATTTGGGCTCTCTTATCCTTTTCACCACTCTTTTGCTAGCCCAAATAGCCGATTTCCCTCATTGGAACGGTTAACCATACCTTTAACCTACCCTCCTTTCAAGCCAAAATCTTTAGTGTACGAATGTGAGACCTAATTTTTCGAGTAAGCTTGCACTACAGGAAATGTGGGCATTAATAGCGGCAGTTAAACGCTATGAATTAGATATTATAGCGTTTCCTAAACCGCTCTGACATCGCCTGTTATAATAGGTCCGACACTTTTGATAGCGGATTGTTGTTGTGCTATAGTTAAATATACAACGATAGCGTAGTTTACTGTGCAATTGTTAATGTTTATAATAACGTGATACAGATGTTATTAAAACTCGTTAATTTGATTTTACCTATAGCAAAGATAATTACGAATTATTTTTTAATTAAAATATAATATTTTCGAATATTTGTAAAAAAAACCATTAAAATTAATACAAAATATATAAATATTAAAATGTTTAGTAAACCATTTCAAATTTCATTGTTTACAAAAACCACAAACATACCTATCAATCTACCGCTAACAAGCCTTCACAATCATCCCTAACATAAACACTATCATCATCAAAAGCTTCATCATCCAAATCATCGACTTCTTGGACAGGCAAAGGTGCACCACCTAAATCCTCTTCTGTTTCCAACTCATGATAGCCTCTAGGTGGTGCTCTCATAACAACATACCAATTTGAATTATCATCTTCCCTAGAATAGAAAACCTGTTTTGCTTGAGAAGGTAGAATGAATGGATCTTTCAAATAGGCTGTTTGGTTCATATGAAGGTTAACAAGAGTGAAACCATCTTCCTCCTTCACACCATTCCCTGTGTTGGCCCAATTGCATCTAAACAGCAGCACTTTGAACATGTGATAGTCGATAAGTAAAATCTCCTTTATCACTCCATAATATGTAAGCATATCAGCGACTTGTCTCATATCTCGAGCACTTGATCCACACATGCTAAATGCTTCATAAGTTACGCCACTGTTTTGTGTCTTCCGCTTAACCGCATCTGTATGAAACCGTTGCCCATTAACGATAAATCCTTTATGTGCTAAAGCAACATTTCTTGGTCCAAATGCCAACCACCTTATCTCCTTAGAATGACTATTTCTTGAGTCTGAATGAATCTGCCACAGCAAAACATGATCATGAAGCTAACAATTAATCTGTGCCAAGAAAACCAGACATCAAGCTACAAGCTAAGNAACCGGAAGCTCATGGACAATACAAACACAGATAAGATGAAAGAATGTTAAGAAAGCTAAAATAGATTCATACTGAAAAGATGATGTAAAATATAATTAGAAAAACATACCTCCCAATAAGGCAAATTGAAAAAGATTGACCGCTTCTTCCATCTAGATAGCTCCTCCTCGTCTACTGGTTCTTCATCTTCCTCTGATTCACTCGATTCATCATTAGTATTGGAGTCTGATCCAACATAATCTTTCATCTTCCTCTTCCTTCCAGATACTTTCACCTTTCCAAAATCATTCTTGTAATTTTTGAGTAATTGGTGTATGTTATGACCGCTGAGAATCCTACCTCTTCTCCCATGCTCAGCTTTACCATCAAACCATGCTTTCTTTCCTCTATAAGCATGTGTGGGAGGCAGACCTTTTCGATGGGACATATATACATGCTTTCTGCAATTACTCAACCACATAATGTCTGTGTGTTTCCCACATACAGAACAACCCATTGTTCCCTTGACTTTACAGCCTGCAAGATTTCCATACGCAGGAAAATCCTGAATGGTCCAGAGAAGCATTGCTCTTAACATGAAACTAGTGTGACTGTAAGAGTCATACGTTAACTCTCCTTTCTCCCACAGATGGTTTAGATCCTCTATAAGTGGTTCTAAGTACACATCTATATTGTTTCCAGGTTGGGTTGGACCAGGAATCAGCAATGACAACATGATGTTCTCCTCCTTCATACATTTGTCAGGTGACATGTTGTAATTGACTAGCAAAACAGGCCAAGCACTGTAATTAACATTCTTCATGTTAAAAGGATTAAAACCATCAGTGGAGAGTCCAAGCCTAATGTTCCTTTCTTCAGCTGCAAATGACGGGTATTTGTCATCATTTGATCCCACGTCACAGAATCTACCGGATGTCGGCTTTTTCCATCGCTACTCTTGTTAGTACCACCTTAAGTCCTTGGCCATCTCCTCTGACCTGAACATCCTCTTCAGACGTGGAATAATAGGAAAATACCTAAGAACTTTATGTCGAATATCGAAGCTTCTGTCAGACCAACCACTCAGTGTCTTTAGCCTGAAGAGTGAAACAATGGCGGAGAGCTTGCAGTGGCTTTCACAACTTGGGTATAGGCACTACAGGAAATGTGGGCATTAATAGCGGCAGTTAAACGCTATGAATTAGATATTATAGCGTTTTCTAAACCGCTCTGACATCGCCCGTTATAATAGGTCCGACACTTTTGATAGCGGATTGTTGTTGTGCTATAGTTAAATATACAACGATAGCGTAGTTTACTGTGCAATTGTTAATGTTTATAATAACGTGATACAGATGTTATTAAAACTCGTNGGTCAATTTAATTTATAATAAAATATAAATTACATATATTATAAAATATTAAATAATATAATTCAATATTATAAAAATATTAAATATATTATTCAAATATTAACTTTTGAAAATAGTTAATATTTATTAATTATTAAAAGCATTAAATATATCAATCTATTTTTGTCGACAATTATGATTTAAGGGGCAAAGGTCTATGAAAGGGTCAAAGGGATTGCCCTAACAAGGGAAAGTTTCCAGTTCATATTTGAACTAGATACTGATATTCAAACAATAATGAAGCAGGGTATATGGGACTTTGATGACTGGGCGTGGTTATGGATCGATGGGTGGAGAATCCTCCTCCGAATTTCCTTAAGACGGCGCCGGTGTGGATCCAGATTCACAAGATTCCAGTAAACTACTTTACTTTGAAGACTATTGAAGTGAAAATAGTTGAATTCGACCTGGAAAAATCAGTACTTCAGGCTTTTGTGAGAGTGTTGGTGGTTCTTGATCTTGAACAGCCAGTTAGAGACACTAAAACGATTAACCTCCCTAAAGGAGGGGTGGCAACTGTGGAAATCAAATATGAACGGCTGGTGAATAAGTGTTTCCACTGTTCAAGATTAACTCACGAAAAGGCCAAATGTCCAATACTTCAAAGTCAAAAAGAATCTCGTATGAAACAGATATTGGTTGATCTTTCAAAAGATCCAGTAGCTCAGAGGTCCTATTTGCGTCTCGAGGCTCCACCAAAAGTTGTTGGTATTTCAGAGCTGACAACAGAAAAAATCATGGATTATGGTAACAAGTAAACTGAGACAATGAATGTAAAGGGAGCAGATCGAGGTGAAAACAATGGGAATAACTATGCTGGACAAAAAGAGTTGCTGGGAATAAACAGAGTCCACACACCGGAAGGCTCTCATAGTGCGCCTCAAAATCCGCTTTTGACTCATGTTTTACAACCAGAGATAGCTTTAGCTTTTGGGAAGAATGATAATAAGGAAGGGTCTGGGAATTTTATTCCTCCCAATGATGGTATGAGCTTCAGCATGGGAGTTAATACGGCAAGCTCATCAGGTACAAGTAGTATAATCAGAAACTCCCAGAAGAAAAATGCAACATGGGCCAGGAAAAAACGTGGGAATGATGCTGCTATGTCTCTTCCATGTGAAGTTACAGATTGTGAAACAAAAAATGAGGCTGAGCATTCAAGCAAACGTAAGGCAACAGAAAGAGATGTAATTGTTTCAAAGATTTCTAAACAAGATGAAGGTTTGATGGTTCACCAGAAACCATCCAATTCCTATTGACGACAATCAGTTGGAACTCTCAAGGGTTGAGAAGCGACTTGACAGTTCAACGCCTAGAGCATATGTGTCGTGAGCATATCCCGGATTTTTTGTTTCTCCTAGAGACTAAAAACTCTAGTGATCACGTCTTACGGTTACAAAGGTCGTTGGGTTACAACCACTTTCATTTGGTAAACCCAGTGGGCCTTAGTGGAGGGTTGGCTTTATTTTGGAGGAGTTTGTATACGGTTGACATTTTATTTTCAGATGAAAGACTGATTGATACGAAGGTAACAGTTAGATCTGTGTCATATTTCATCTCCTTTGTTTATGGGCATCCAGTACGACAACAAAGACAAGGGTTATGGAATAAAATCACAGATATTGGTATGCACAGAGATGCAGCTTGGATTTTAATGAGATCATGAATAATGCCGAGAAGCGTGGAGGTCCTTCCAGACCTGAACAATCCTTTTATCCATTTCGATCAGTAGCTAGAGATTGTCGCATAAAGGAGATCCCAAGCTCGGGCAACAGATTATCATGGGGCGGCAATAGAGAGATCATTGATTCAAACGAGGAGAAAGAACTTGTTTGGATACAATGTCGCTTAGACAGAGCCTTCGGGAACGCTGAATGGTTTAGATTGTTCCCACGATGTCATTCTGAATATTTGAAACGAGTGGGTTCGGATCATAGACCGTTGATCACATGGCTGGTAAAGGAAAATGGATGTCACAAGGGGGGATTTGTCTTTGACAAAAGATGGTGTGAAAATCCAGAGGTAACTGAAATCGTGCGTAAAGGATGGAATCTGCATCAGCATTCGGGCCCAAGGAAAACTTCTGATAGAATAGCAGATTGTAGGAAAGAGCTGGCCAAATGGAAGAGAGGATCGCAATCTAATTCTAAGATCAGAATTCAGAGGATTCAAACTGAACTGGATTTAGAATCCTCAAAACCAAGGCCCAACTTCCAGAGGATGACAGAGTTGAAAACGGATTTGCTTAAAGCTGTGCGGGATGAAGAGATATTTTGGCAGCAAAAAAGCCAAGATCGTTGGCTGGTGGTGGGAGATAAGAATTCTCGCTGGTTCCATGGAAGAGTGAACACAAGAAGAATGCGAAACAAGATATCTTCACTCACTGATAACAACGGGGTTTAACAATTCTCAGAGGAATCTAAAGGAGAAGTTGCAGTGGAGTGTACTTCAAAAATCTGTTCCGTTCGATGAATCCAAGAAATGTTAATCAGCTGCTGCAAGGATATGAAGCAAAGGTATCCTCCGATATGAACCGTGAACTTATAAAGGAGGTTACTGATGGTGAAATACGCAAAGCAGTAAAAGGGATTAAAGGTGACAGGGAAATTTTTCCAAAAATTTTGGAGAATCACAAGTCAGCAAATAACGGCAGAGGTCAAAAAAAATTTTGCAAATGGAAGCCTACCAGAAGATTGGAATTTCACGCAAATCGTTCTACTACCGAAGAAACCAAACCCGACACTGATGTCGGATTTAAGACCAATCAGTCTATGTTCGGTAACTTATAAAATCGTGTCGAAAATTCTGTGTTCTCGACTGAAACATTTTCTTCCCCAACTAGTATCGCAAACACAAGGAGCTTTCGTCGCGGGCAGGCTAATTTCGGATAACCTGCTCATTGCTCACGAAATGATTCATGGATTGCGTACTAATCCACGGTGTAAGGAGGATTTTATTGCGATTAAAACTGACATGTCAAAAGCATATGACCGGGTGGAATGGGACTTCCTAGAAGAACTATTCAAACGAATGGGGTTTGATCAGAGGTGGATTACATGGATTATGATCTGTATTTGTGCAGTATCATACTCGGTCTTGCTTAATGGTCAGGCTCATGGTTCCATCAAACTAGAGAGAGGGATCCGACAAGGAGATCCACTTTCCCCATTTATTTTCATTCTGTGTGCAGAGGCACTTGTTCATGTCATGAATAAGGCTGATAAAGATGGAAAGATAACGGGTATGAGTTTGTCGAAGAAGGTTCCATCGATACAACATCTTCTCTTTGCTGATGATAGCTTATTCATGTGCCGAGCTTCTCTTTCAGAATGTGCTGATTCTTAATTGTTTGAAGATGTATGGTGACGCGTATGGACAAGAAATTAACTTCCAGAAATCTGCGATTACGTACGGAGCAGCGATAAATCCGATTATGAAAAGGTTATTCTCCAATCTGTTAGGAATTGAAAAAGAGGGTGGTGATGGTTCGTATTTGGGTCTACCAGAATGTTTCTGTGGCTCCAAGAGTACATTGCTAGCTTTTATTGGGGTAAAACTAAGTAAAGGCCCAAGGATGGTTCGCCAAAACTCTATCACTTGGGGGTAAGGAGATTTTACTTAAGTCTATTGTGATGGCATTACCGGTGTATGCTATGTCGTGCTTCAGATTATCAAAATTCCTATGCCAAAAGCTCACAAGCGCTATGTCTGAATTTTGGTGGAGTGCATGTGAGAAGAAGCGCAAGATACATTGGGTCTCATGGAAGAAGATGTGCAAGTCGAAATCTAATGGGGGAATTGGCTTTAGAGACATCGAGAATTTCAATCAAGCACTCTTAGCCAGCAAGCGTGGAGAATTTTGAATGAGCCGACTTCATTGATCTCAAGACTATATAAAGGACAGTACTTCCCGAGGAAAGATTTTCTGGATTGCAGAACAGGATATCGTCCATCCTATGCGTGGAGAAGCATTATACATGGGCGAGAACTCCTGCATCGCGGATTAATGAAGTCCATTGGGAATGGAAAGAAAACTCATGTATGGATGGATAAATGGGTTTTTGACAAATCGCCCAGAAGGCCAGTTAACAAAGAATGCTTGTATGATCTAGAGCTGAAGGTAGATGCGTTAAATATACCTACTGGAATATGGAACAATGAGCTGCTACAAGAACTGTTCCCTCCGGATGATGTTAAACGTATCATGAATATACCTCTGGGGAACGTAGAAGACAAATTCATATGGGCATTCACAACACATGGCTCGTATTCTGTCAAAAGTGGGTATTGGTTCGCAGCTAATCACCCATTTATACATGTTCCTTCTCCTTCTCAACAAGAACAGGTTCGTATTGAGATTAAAAACCGGATTTGGAACATCAAGACAGTACCAAAAATCCGTATGTTATTTTGGAGAATGGTTTCGGGAGCATTGGCGGTATCCGACAGGTTGCGTACACGTGGTTTATCAGTTGACACCAGTTGTAAAATCTGTAGGAATAACCCGGAATCGATTTGCCATGTGATCTTCAAATGCGATATGGCACAGCACTTGCTATCAATCGCAAATGTCCCTCCTCCTCCGGCAGGCTGGTCGGATTCGATTGAAGAGAACATCACATATTCTTTGGACTTGATGGAGTCCCCGACAACGAACGTGATGATTAAACGAGGTCTTCCTTGGGTGCTACGGACAATTTGGAAAAATCAGAACGCTATTCTCTATGCCGAGACTCAAGCAGAGCCGATATCTCTAATCCAACGCACCTTGGAGGATGCACAAGCTTGGTATGTTGCCAATGCACAGGCAGACAATACATTAAACCAAGAAAATGCTGGTTTTGACATGGATAATCAATGGCAAAGACCGAATCCAGGTATCATCAAATGTAACGTCCACGCGAATTGGAGAAACTCAGCCTTACATAGTGGCAGAGCTTGGATCACCAGAGATTCCACAGGCGAGGTGATATTCCACTCCCGTGAAGCATTCACTCATTCACCGAATCGACTGATTGCAGAGTTTTGATGCATCATTTGGGCCTTACAAAGCTTGCGAGATCTTCACATTGAAAGGGTGATTATCTCATCTTATTATATTGCATCAGTTGAAGCAATCTCGAAACCATCCTGCTGGCCTCGATTCCGTTCATTCACAGAGTACATCAGTAGATTGAGATCATGCTTTTAGACCTGCGAATTTGAAGGGGAAAGGCCGAATGCCAATCAAATTGCTCGGGAAATAGCCAAGAGTGTCACCAGAGATGGGCGTTTTCAGTCCTACTTAGCTCTCGGTGGACCATCCTGGCTTCACGATTAGATTCGAAGATATGATATGAATGATTAAATGTAATTCATGGATAACTAAACGAGATTTTAATATAGAATTTAAATCTTTTAATTTTTATCCGCGTATCACGCGGGGCCTAATCTAGTAGTATATGTTAGAGAA
>PKMM01011730.1:138075-159284 GCA_002933915.1 Eutrema heterophyllum | reverse complement strand
CCCCCCCCCCTCTCAAATCTCCCACTCTACTTGTTCATGTTTGTTTACTTGAGGACAAGCAAAATAATAAGTTTGGGGGAGTTGATGTTCTCAGAATTTACATGTTCCAGCATGCACTTTAGTTAGCATTTCTTAGTCATTTGCATGCATAATCATAATTTTGTCTAGCATTTCGATCTTTATTAGAGTTTAGGATGTTGTATTAGGTCCTAGAGAGTTTCGCATGTTTTGGAGTTTGTTTCTAGGTGTTTGGAAACTTTTGGAGACCTTGGAAGAGCTTGCATTCGAGCTTGGATCGGGAGGAGATTACTAGGAGCAAAGGGATCCTCAGAGTGGTCACACCGGCCCTTGATACCGGCCTACATCCGTCCGGCGCCCAGCTTCAGCGTGCCTTGTACCGGACTATCACCACCCGGTGTCACTGCCCGGTCCTCGACATCACCCCGGACATAAGCTTTACCGGCCTGCCATACCCTTCGAAGACGGCCCGACGTTAGAGTTTCCTTGACGCCCCATATCGGCCTATCATCACCCGGTACCACAGCCCGGCGCTTGACATCTCCTCGGTTAGAAACATTACCGAGCCTCTATACCAGCCCACATCAGCTCGGAATGGAAGGCTCTCATCCTCAACTCAGCAACACCGGCCCATCATGCCCCTCGCCGACCGTCCGGTGCTGAAGCTTCAAGGCATACCACACCGGCCCGCTTTCACCCGGCATGAACGTCCGGTCCTTGACTCCAATCCGGACAGAAGATTTGCCGGCCTTCTACACCGCCCAACATCAGCCCGACATGAAGACGTGCGAGGAAAGGCTAGGAACACCGGCCTAGCCTGGCCCGATGTAGAGCTTGCGAATGAAGATCCGAACGGGTCAAAACCCGGTTTGTTCTGGGTTGACCCGGTCCGCCTAGCATTAATATAAATATCAAAAACCTAATTTCTAGAATCTAAGTTTTTCTCTAACCTAAAAACACCCCTTTTTAGAGTTCTAAGTAATTTGTAAGAGATACCTTCTTGTTTTATGCAATTTAAGTTTGGATTCTTTGATTTCTAGCTTCTATCTCTTCTTTCTTAATCAAATCATCATCTAATCATGGGATTAAACATGTTCTTCATAGGATTTGTTGGGTTTTCCATGATTAGTGCAGTAGTCCTGTAGAATCTTGGGATGAGGTAGATTTAGGGTGATCCAATGGTTGATTCATAATGTTTAGGGTTAGATTTAACAATTTCCCTTCTTGTTAAGTGTGCTTAATGCTAGATTGGGTTAGAGATAATCAATCTAGGCTTTAGGGAATTTCACACCCACAAGGTGTTTGATGAAATTCCCCAAAGAACTTAGTAAGAAATAAACATGTTTAGCCTATGAGAGTAGTTGTCTAGGGTGTTTATTGGCTTTATGATCATCTCATTTCCATAACCTCATCCTAGGATTCGCCTTTTAATATTGCATTTAGCCTCGTTTTAATATTGCTAGTTCTTGTTTCTTGTTTCTTTTGAATTTAGATTGCTATAATTAATCCCAAAACCAATCGTATTCGCTTAACTTGAATAGTTCTATGTATTCTTGGTGTTTTGGAACTTAACCCATTGGATTCGATACCTCTTATGCTACTTAGCATTTAGAGAATTGATATCTAGATACACAAAATTCTACTATCACACATGCGAGCTGGTTCGCGAATGATTTTAAATCGAGCCTGCAACACTCCAAATGCACATTCGATGTCCTTCCGACATCCCTCTTGATGTTGTGCAAATAACTTGTATGGTTCACTTTGAGGAAGTCTAATTGATTTGACGAAAGTTGGATAGGAAGAATAGATACCGTATGCTATATAGTATGTCATATTGTACAGACGTTGGTTCAAGAAGAAGTTCACTCTTGGAGTATTTCCATGTTCAACATCATCGAACACTGGTGAACGTTCTAGAACATTAATATCGTTCAATGTGCCCGAACATCCAAAAAAGGCATGTCATATATATAGATCATGAGATGCAACTGCTTCAAGAATAACAGTGGTGGTTCGCTTATCTCCCCGAGTAAATTGACCTTCCCACGTTGTAGGACAATTTTTCCATTCCCAGTGCATGCAATCAATACTCCTAATAATCCTCGGGAACCCCCACATTTCATTAACATGCAATTTTCTTTGCAGGTCATCTTGAGTTGGGGCTCTAATTTACACTTGCTCATACAATTGTATGATTCATTTACATAATCTACGCAAGCAATTCAATGTTGTAGTACCTCCTATTTTGATGTATTCATCGACCGTGTCGGCCGCCACACCATATGCTAACATTCGCATGGCCGTGGTACATTTTGCTAATGGAGATATACCTTCTTTATTGGCTGCGTCAACTCTTTGGGTGAAGTAGTTGTCATTGTTTGATAGGTCCCCAACAATCTGAAGGAAAACATGTTTTCACATCCGGAATCGCCTTTGAAACATTGCATCGTCATATGTAGATTGGTTACAAAGTAGTCGTCAATCAATCTGAACATCCACGTCTCGCACCCGACCGTGAATTCTCAGGAGCTTCCCCCCGGCAACCTCCACAAAACCCAAACTCACACCGGGCTCGCTCCGAAGATTAGCCATCTTGGCCAACTCCGGGGAAACGAAGCAATGCGATGCTCCCGTGTCAAACAACACATGACACTCCACACCTCCAACACACAAGGTCCCTGCACATATACATGTGCCGAGAACCTTAACACCCCGACAAGCACGACATTCCCCAACACAGAATTAAACTTAGATGAGTCTAAGAAAAATACCTGTGATCGGCCTGGAACTCGGCTCTCCGGACTCGGTGATGGAGTACACTCGAGGTGCTGATACCACCTGCCCGATGGGCTGCACCACCGTGGTCTCACTCTGCCGCAACTGGGGACACTGAGGCCTGATGTGCCCCGCCTCCTTGCAGTGATAGCACACTCTCGAATCCACTCGCCCTCCGCCCTTCTGAGGACAGCTCGCCACTCGGTGATCCATGCTCCCACAACCAAAGCAACCCTGACCACCTCGACCACCTCTCGAAGCGCTCTCCCGCTTCCGCTTCTGTCCTTGCATCGGCTTACCGCCTCTGCTCGGACCGGACTGCTGCTGCACAGATCTCGCCTGAAAACTCGGTGTAACCGCTACCACCTCGTCCTTCAGACCCTCCTCAAGCAAAGCTGCAGTCTCAACCAACTCATCAACCGTGCAAAAAGCCCTCACCATGCAACGGTTCCTCAAGTCAACCCGAAGACCCATCAGGAATCTCTGCACACGGGCCGACTCACTCTCAACCGCTCGTCTAACATAAGACCCGAGCCGGTTGAACTCCACCTCATACTCGCGTACCGACCGATCCCCCTGAGTCAAACTCGCAAGCCTCAACTCTAACCGGTTGAACGCCTCCTGAGGGAAGTACTTGGAGTTAAACTCCTCCACAAAATCCGCCCAAGCCATCGCGGCCTGAACTCTCCGTGCTGCCACACCCCTCCACCAGAGATGCGCATCACCCTCCAGATAATGGACCGCAATATCCACCTGGTATCCCGCGGGACACCTACTCGAGAGGAAATTCCTCTCTAACCTCCTCAGCCACGCATCAGCGTCCTCAGGATTAGCACCTCCAGAGAAGAACCCCGTGCCAATCCTCTGCATCTGCTCCATCATCCTAAGGTAGGATGGGAGCTCCTCAGCAACCGCAGCTGCCACCTGAGGCTGAGCCTCCACAACTACCGGAACCCCAGGAGCCTGAGCCGGTACCCTCTCTGGTAACCGCTCCAACAACCTCGTCAAAAGATCCGCTATGCGATCATCTCGGGCCCGAGCATCACCCGCTGCTACCCCCGCAGCACCCGCTGGAACACCAGCCACACTGGCGCGCACGCCAGCCACACCCTCAGACCCAACCTGACTCGCACGCGACTCCTCGACCTGCTCCGCCGGTACACGGCCACGACCCCTACCACGGCCACGACCTCTACCACGCCCTCTAGCCATCTGCACACGTGCAGAAGCACAAGCTAAGAAAAC
The DNA here is from genome assembly GCA_002933915.1 of Eutrema heterophyllum. Lineage (NCBI taxonomy): Eukaryota > Viridiplantae > Streptophyta > Magnoliopsida > Brassicales > Brassicaceae > Eutrema > Eutrema heterophyllum. Next base: position 155,243 of record PKMM01011730.1, on the reverse strand, counting down.
AAACACAATCATCACAATAAAGATAATCACCGTGGAATCTCGCAAGGCTCGAAGAGGATGATTCTAAGACCCCACACAACACCCAAATTATTCTAGAACCACCTAGGCTCCTAGAACCGTAAGGGCTCTGATACCAATTGAAACGACCACACTTTTTTTTTTTTTTTTTTTTTTTTAAAACGGAAATAAATAATACAAACACACATAAACACAAAACCAGTGTTAACAGTTCTACAACAGCGAAAGCAATAAAACAACAATTAAAAACCCCGGGTCCTAATCATCCCCTCTTCACTGCCTCGATTCCACGATCACGCCTTATCTTTACCTGCATCGACAAAAGTGATGCATCAACATTTGGCTAACCAAACGCTGAGTGAGATTGATCCTCCCAACAACAGGCTAACAATTAACAACAATGAGCAATTAACAATACGAAGAATTAATTAACACCAATTAAAACTTCCAGCACAATCAGTAATTCAACTCTATGAAAAACTAAACACACACGCACAACCACAACCGGTATCGATCGATACCCCCTGGTATCGATCGATGCCCAAACCAAAACACAACCTCCCGACAAGGGACTGGTATCGACCGATACACCCCTAGTATCGATCGATACCGACTCAACATGAGTCTACCGACAAGGGACTGGTATCGATCGATACACCCCTGGTATCGATCGATACTCCCCTGCGATTCACGACCTACGCGAAATCTAAACCCAGAAATCGCCACACAAATCGTCACACAAGCCACAAGATTCAACAATCAAGCTTAACTAAGCATCACACAAGCTTAATTGCTAACCTTTGGTCACAACTCACCTTAAATCGGACGGATCGAGCTCTAGAAGACCTTCCGTCTCACGCCAAAACCAACGCTCCTCCAATCCCTTCTTCGAGCTTCTCACCAAGCTCAAATCCCCTTGATCTCGCAAGATCCAAGCTTCACCAAGCTTCCTTCCCTTTCTCTCTCTCTCTCTCTCTCTCTCTCTCTCTCTCTCTCTCGCGCAAGACCAACTCGTTTTTCCAAAGAACAAACGTTATGCGTAAGAAAAGAAGAGAAGAAGATATAAGGAAACAATTAACTCCGCACGGTATCGATCGATACCACCCTGTATCGATCGATGCCCCTCGAACTGGTATCGATCGATACTCATCTAGTATCGATCGATACTACCCCGGAACAAACCCGAATTAATTATTTCACCCTTCATCTACACCTAGTGCACATGAAGCCTCAACAAGACCACCTTCACGTGGGCGTGGGTGTGTACATCCTCCTAGACGAGGACAAGTCCGCAAGGAGACAATTCCAAGAGATCATGGAGTGTGCGTAAGCCCATTTTGTGATAGAATATTCGAAGGTTGGGAGACAGAGCACGAGTTGTAGGCACATCTAAGAATTCTCCAACAAAACACTCTTCTTCTGGTCGCAAGTAGTTATTCTGTTTTGGTTTTAAACTCAGAAATGTATGGCTGTTTTTTTTTTTTTTTTTTTTGCTTTAGGTTCACAAGATGTTGGTTTTGAAATCACAAAATGTATGGTTTTTGTTTCTATACCCAAGTGTTATCCTGGTTTTTGTATCTCATTGCATCTTTTTCATAGACAAACAGCAGGAAAAAGCTAATAGCATAATTAAGCAACAACAACGTAGACAACAAGAGAAATGGTTAAACAAAAACATTAATTAACTACTGAAACTAAGCAACAAGAGAGCTAATCCAAAGAACTCCATAGCAATTTCAACAACTTATTTTAGAGCATTAACAATTACCGCAATAACACCAACAAAACCCACCCATAATATGATCACAAATTGTTGAAACATCTTCTCCTTATTGTTGTTAGCCGTAATTTTTAGCTTTCGTTTAATATTTTTGTTTTACAATCACTACAAGAATACAAGCGATTTCCGACGGGCGTTTCCGTCGGAAATAAGTCGGAAATGGCGTTTTCCGACGGATATTTTTCGTCGGTTCCAGTTCATCGGAAATTAATATCCGTCGGACTATTCCGACGGAACTTGGTCGTCGGAAAAGGGTCGGAATATTCCGACAGATTACCGACGGCGATGTTTCCGACGGATGTTAGGTCGGAACTAAACGTCGGAACACCGTCAGAAACCCGTCGGATATATTTCCGACGGGATTCCGACAAGTCATATTTCCGACGGATATTCCGACGGCTTTTTGATCGGAAGTAAACGTCGGAAAATGGTCGGACAGCCGTCGGAAATATTTCCGACAGGATTTCGACGGCATTATTCTCGACGGATTTCCGAAAAATATTCAATTTGAATTTTTTTTTAATAAAAATTCATTACCATAAAAAAAATAATTCATTAAACAAAATATTTTGATGTTCAAAAAAAAAAAAAAAATTTCAAACGGTCGGAGAGTTGTCGGGATCGTCGGGGTTGTTGGGTGGAAAGAGATGCGGAAAGGCGCCCTGCATGATCTTCTGCAAAGAGGTGAGCTTGGTCTAGGTTGAGGTGAGCTGGGTCTGGGTTGAGGTGTGTGCGGACTTTAGCTCCTCGACCTCCACGTCACGTTCTTTCACCATTTGGGTGAGCCTCTCGATCTCGTCTCTGTACCCCGAAGGAAACCGAGGAATGGAAGAAGACGATTCCTGGGTCAGAAGTCCGCCTAACCCAGCGAATCGCTCTTTGACTTTCCGAGTTTCCTATGAAAATAAAATATCAAAATAATGTTAGTAATGAAATTTTGAAAAAACAAAATAATTGAAAACAATTAGAAACTTACATTGAGGACAATGTCGTTGATCTCTTCCCGGGGTAACTCGTTTGAGGACGACGACCCATCGAGAGTCCAACTTCTCGTTCCCGATTCACCTTCTTCTTCGTGCACGTCTCAACGAGGTCACGCATGTCGGGATCCTGGATCACACCAGTTTTTTTGTTGGTGTGCCTCTGCTCGATCACTCTAAGGTAGTCGGGAGCTACGCCGTCTCTCTTCGCCTGTAAAATGTTGTTAAGTAAATAATAATAAAAACGAAATTAATAATTAAAAATTGAAATTAGACTTACCATTTCCATTGCATCCCGTTCAACGGTCTTTGCGCCGCCGTTGTGAATGTACATCCCCTTCCCTCCTTGTTCGCTCTTTCGGTTCTTCGTGTTTGTTTCGGATAGTTTCTTCGTCTTCGGCTTGCTCCAATAATCGCAGAAGCCCTTCCATACGTCGTCGTCGAGGTCCTTCAGCTTGTCCTTACCGGGCTTCCACTTCTGCTTCCACTCGTACATGTGGTTCGAGTACGAAAGCGCGGCATACCTGTCGAATTGGGCAAGTACTTACCTCGTAAGGGAATGGTGCCACGTGAAGTTTTGCTACATTTTTAAAAAAGCATAATGTTAATATTCGAAATTAAAATTGACAAAATAAACTAAAAAAAAAATACAAATCGAAAATTTACTAACCACGAAACTCCGGTGCCACAAGTCCTTCTCGTCTTTCGGCATGTTCGAGTACTTCTCGTACGGTTTGTCCAACATGTTGTGGAGCATCCGTAAGATCGCCTTTGCGATCTCAGGCGACAACTTAAACCTGAAAACAATTAAAAAAAGAATTAAGTCCGTTTAATTAGATTCAAAATTTTTAAAAATTGAAATAACAATAAAAATTTCACTTACCAAGTCCCGTCTTCAAACTTCGGGTCGAAACGGATGCAATGGCTCCGATTGGGCTGTTAGACTAGGTCCTCGATGCTAATCCAGCTCCGAGCTGCGGATTGCTGGGACTCCGAGACTTGAGTTCCCGAGCTCGATCCGCCTAGAGGCGTAGCCCGAGAACACCGAGAACGGCGGCCTTGGGAGCCGCTGCCCAACTGTAGTGCGTCCTCGTTATTCCTGCGGGAAAAACAATAAAATCGTTAGTACTTACGAAAATTAAAAACAATATCCGCAAATTCAAGAAAAATAAAAAATTCCCGAAAATTTAGAATATCTAGAAAATTTCAAATGTCCCGAAAAATACAAATTTGCTGAAAATTTCAAAATTCCCGAAAATTTCAAAATTCCAGAATATTTCAAAATTCCCGAAATATTAAAAAAAATTCAAAAAATTCCTAAAATTTTAAAAGATTACCCAAAATTCAAAAACATTTCAAAAATTCCCAAAAAATTCAAAAAATTCCTAAAATTTCACAAAATTTCAAAAAAAATTAAAAAAACGTTTTCTTATATAATTATACAAAAAACTTTTATATAAACTTTTTTTATATAATTCTAATAATATTTATACAAAAACGTTTTTACAAACTTATAAATTACTAAATCTAAAATTATAAATTACAAAAAGGTTTTTAATTAGTAATAAATTCTGAAAAATTCAATTATAATTTTATAAAACCCAAACAATATATAAAAACATTTTTTAAAATTCTAAAAATATATAAAAACGTTTTTAAACATTTTTCTAAAAATCAAAACTAACAACCTAATATTTATATAAAAACGTTTTATATAATCCTAATATTACAAAAACGTTTTATATAATCCTAAAATTTTATATACTAATTTTCGAAATTATACAAAAATTCTAACAACCCTAACAAATTCTAAATATCATTCCCTAATCTCATAAACCCTAATATTTCATTCCAAAAATCTAACAAATTGTAAATACTAATCTAACAATTCTAATTACTAGTCTAACAATGAAAATGAGTGATTTTTAGAAAATTAGAGGGACTTACATGTTGGAAACCATGAGGATTGAAGGATTGAGGCTTGAGAAGAGGATTGAGAGGAGAGATTGAAGATTTAGGGGCTGGTTTTTCGCAAGAACATGAGAGAGAGAGGAGAGAAAATCGTAGGAAGAGAGAGAGAGAGAGAGAGGAGAAAAATGAAGAGAAACAAAACCGTTTCTCGGATATATTCGGATTTTCGATGGCCAGATCCGTCGGAAATCCGTCGGTTTTTTCCCTGCATGTGTTGCTATTTACCAGTCAACTGACACGCGTCATAAGTCCCATATCCATCGGAAATTTCCGACGGATTTAGGGTATATTTGGAGTTTAGGGTTTAGGGTATGGTTATATGATTTAGGGACCCCTAATGTACATGTTTCATTCAAAAAATAAGAAATTCACCATTGTTAAAGACTTTGCATGAGTGTATAACTTATACAACATCAAAACCTATACATTTAACATAAATCAACTATACCTTATACTATACCTTATATAAACACTTCCATCAAATTTTCTAAATTCTATATAACACATTTATATTTAAAATATGACAAGTTCAAACTATTGTATATACATCATACAAGTGTTTGTAACCATTTTCTAAATAAAAAAAAACTATACCCTATACCCTAAAACACATTTTTGAACAACCGTCGGAAATCCGTCGGAAAATTCCGACGGATATGAGGGGTAAAACATGATGTTATCGAGGTAAACGTGCTTAATAAAAAACCCAAAAATGCTAAGTATGCATCCGTCAGAATTCCCTCGGAAATTTCCAACGGATGTATACTTCCTTCGGCTAAAACTGGTTTCGGTCTGTCTGGACTGTCTGAACCTTCGGCTAAAACTGTATCCGTCGGAACTTTCTGACGGATTTATACTTAGCATTTTTTTTAAAGTTTCGAAATGGATTATTACACTTAAGTATATCAAATGTTTAAGTACAAGTACATTACACATAACTAATACATTCCACATAACAAATATCTAGTACAACTACAAGTACATATTTTACAATGCAAAGTTTATAAAACTACTCTGAATCCGATGATGAGTAATCTGATTCTCCTGAATCGAAAGTTTCCCCAAATTCGTCTAATTCTTCCTCTGAATCCTCAAATACCCGATCGTCTGCATGTATGGTAAAATCAACAACAAGGTAAACCTCTAGGGAATGCTCGATTGAACCCAAACCTACGGAGCTTTGTTGGAGGGGTTCATGATCGGACATCCCATGAACCCTACCTCTCGGGTTTATCGATGTGACTGTAACCCACGGGTCTTGCTTGTTTGTAACCCGAGGATAGGGAATATAGCATACCTAGACCATGTAATAAAGTCATATAAAAATTTAACCACGGGAATGCAAAAATATTAAATTAAAAATTAACGTAAAAGAAAAAACCAAACCTGGTCTGCTTGTGAAGCAAGTACGAATGGCTCGTAAATCTGGAGTCGCCTTCTGCTATGTAATGATGTAACACCAAATTGGTCGTGTCGCACACCGCTTCCTACTAATAGGTCGTTCCAGTCGTATAAAAATGCAACGCATCTCAAACCGAGCATTCCTGGGTACTGAACATCAAAATCTCACGTACGACACCATAGTATAAAAGATCACCGGACTGAGTAGATACACCGTAATCTGAAGTTGTCGCACTCCTATCATCCCGAAGAATCTTAAAAGCATACCCCCGTGTGCTATACATCACATGTGACTGTACGTTTGCTAGTGGAAAACGCACAATTTCTTCTAACCACGTGGGAAATCTTTGTTCGTTAGCCTTCTCTGTCGTGACCTGCACGAATAAAATCTAAAATGAGTAAAATAAATCATTCATTATATATGATATTTAAAAACAAGGCAATTAAAACACTTACATAATCTTTTAACCAACGTCCGAACTCTTCCTGTTTGAGCTCAATTAGCTCGTCCTCTATTTTGATCGGAAATGCAAAACGTTGATATGCCTTATACATCATGTGAGATTGAAGCGATCATCACGTTAACATATATATAATCAAGGACCCAATAAGTAATTAATAATTTCGTTCAATATAATACCTCTCATATTCTTCAATTCCGTCGCAGTTTGTGAGAATATGCATATGCAAATGATCCCGCTCATGTGCTCAAAGTCTCCGCTTCTTGCCTTTTCCACTAAGTCGTCCAATCTCTAAGAATATATGAGGAACATCGACCGGATAGAAAGGTAGTACGCCTCCGTTATCATGTTGAGCTGGTCTACGACTCTTCGTTTTGACTTGTGATGGAAAGTAGAACTCGGCAAAATGTGAGGTTTCTTCATTGATGCTCTGTGCGACAATAGAACCCTCCACTTTGCTCAAATTTTTTACCTTCTTCTTTAGATGAAACATATACCGCTCGAAAGGATACATCCAACGGTACTGAACCGGGCCCCCAAGCTCTGCTTCTTGAGGGAGATGAATTGTTAGGTGTTCCATAACATCAAAGAAGGAAGGCGGAAATATCTTCTCCAAATTGCAAAGGATTACGGGTATATTATTCGCAAGGTTGCGGATACCGTTTGATGTAAGAGACCGCGAACATATATCTCGAGAAAATGCACCAATCCCTGCATAATATGCATAACAAATGAATAAATAAATACTAAAGTATTGTGTAAAGTATTTAAAATTAATTTAATGATTGTATACCTGCAATTGCTTCGTGGACATTACGTGGTTGAAGATATGCAAAGGCAAATGGAAGGAGGCGCTGCATCACCACATGGCAATCATGACTCTTCATCCCAGTAAACTTTCCTTCTCCATGATCAACGCAGTTCCGAAGGTTAGATGCGTATCTGTCCGGGAATCTAACACTATCGGTAATCCAGTAAAAAAACTCGGCCTTTGAACGTTCATCTAACCAAAAAGCCGAGACCGGAGGCTTCTCGTTCCCTGTCACATGTAGTGCTCTACGAGAACAAATGTCTGGCAAGTCCAATCTAGACTTCAGATTGTCCTTCGTCTTCCCTTGGACATTGAGAACGGTGTTCATAATGTTATCGAAAAAATTCTTCTCAATGTGCATGACATCCAGATTATGCCTCAAAAGATGGTCCTTCCAATAAGGCAAATCCTAGAAAATACTCCTCTTGTGCCAATTATGTAAGTTCCCACAACCATCAACATGATGATGCCCGTTACCACCACAATCAACGGTACTATCTGCACCAAAATCTCTGAACTGAGTCAACAAATATTGTCCATCTAACTCAGGAGGTAGACCATCAATTCCTTTCCGGTTCTTCCTAAACAATGTGGTGCTCCAACGATAAGGATGATCTCTTGGTAGGAATCGTCTATGATAATCAAACCAAGAGATAACCTTCTGTCCGTTGTCCAAGAGATAACCTTTTGCGTTCGTGCTTCAATTGGAACGCATATGTGTTATCTTGACAGTACGGGCCCGATAACCTTATGTGCGTTGTCCATCCTGATAACATGCCATATGCTGGAAAATCGCTAATGGTCCACATAAGTATGGACCGCATGACGAAATTCTGCTAACAAGAAACATCAAACACCTCAATTCCATGCTCCCATAACATTTGCAGCTCATAAATCAATGGCTGTAAAAATACATCGAGTGCTCTCTTCGGATGCTCTAGTCCAGGAACGAGAATGCTAAGGAACAAGAATTCTCATCTCATGCACAAAGATGGCGGCAAATTGTAAGGTGTTACAATTACTGGCCACAATTAATATTGTCTATCGTGCTTCCCAAAAGGGTTGAAACCATCAGTACATAATCCAAGGTATACGTTCCTCGCCTCATACGCAAAACTAGGATACATTGATTGAAAATGTTTTCATGCTCTTGCGTCTGAGGGATGAGCAATTTCTCCATCCGTTGTATGCTCTGCATGCCATCTCATTGCTCCCGCTGTGCGCTCTGACTGATATAACCTCTTCAATCTCTCTGTTAACGGCAAATACCACATCCGTTTATATGGCACTGACACTCTTCCACATGTTTCCTTATACCGAGGTTTGCGACAAAAATGACATGTCGAACGGCCTGCGTCCTCTCTCTAGTATATCATACAGTTGTCGATGCATACATCTATCATCTGATACGGTAATCTTAGCCCAGCAACAAGTGTATGTATCTCATAGTATGATGCCGGTGCAAGATTATCTTCTGGCAAAATGTCTTTCACAAAATCAGTGATTGCATCCACGCACTCCTCACTCAAATTGAAATCCGTCTTTATACCCATCATCCTAGTTGCAGCTGATAAAGGGGAATGTCCACCTCTACACCCATCATATAAAGGATTTTTAGCAGCGTCTAACATATCAAAGAATTTCCGAGCTTCTGCATTAGGTTCTTCTCCTCTATCTCCATACTCAGCAACCGATGACATACTTTCACGGAATGCATCGTTCACCATCTGAACATGACCTACAGTACTTTCTACTTCCATTGCAGGTTCTTCTAAGCTAGCGCTATCCCCAATATACTGTTCACTAGTACTAGCATAATTATCAACCATTGTATCATTTTCTCCATGATAATACCAAATCTTGTAACCCGACACAAACCCATGACAATAAAAGTGTGACTATACTTCATCTATCACGATTAATCTACGATTCCGACAATTCGTACAAGGGCAGTAGATTTTACCGGTTTTTTTTGCTTTCTTCTGCTTAGCCGCAAATGCCATGAATTCATGCAGACCTTCTCTGAATTCTTCCGTAACTAGGCCCGTGTCCGGAATTTGATGAGGCTTGTCCATCCATGATCGAAAATAATTATAAGGATCTGAAGAAGACATTTTTGTAAGGAATTGTAGATGACAGGTTTTTTTGTGATTGTAAATGAGAGAGTGGATACGTTTTTATAAGGAAATTGTGCGCGTTTTCCGACGGATTTCTGACGGATTTTCGACGGATTTCTGACGGATTTCCGACGGATTTAACGGCTATATTCAAACGGCTATGTAACGTATATTCAAACGACGGAATTATGGCCGTCGGAATTTCCGTCGGAAAAGACCTTGTTTTCTTGTAGTGAATGCATGCCACACCTCGGTTTTTGATTAAACTAGAGTACCTTCAATTTGACGATCATTTTTATAATTTCTTTTATCTTCTTCAACTATTTTTTTGCTCATGAATTAGATCTTTCTACTCATGATCTACATCTTTTTGCTCACGAATTACATCTCGAGTTTCCAAAAACACAATTTTCTGCCATCTGTGAGGTTTTTCAACATCATATCAACGGAATGAATTGCAACAGCTCCTCGCATCTCCACACGTGTAAAATATTCTCCCTGGATTGTTATCCGTCCAATCTTTTATCACGATCGCCGATTTCCCACAATAAAATTTCAATTCACGAATCGTTGTCCCGAAGCTCATTCCTCCACTGCTTGCATTAGACCCACTTCCAGAATTTTGGCTTCGATTCATCCCCTTCAGCCTCATCTTCTCACTATTGCAGTAGTAACCCTCAACCCTAAAGTCAAAAATTGGGTCTTCTTTGTATTGCAAATTTTTGTGAGCTCTTGAAAAAGTAGGGTTTGTATTTGGGGATGATAACTAAAAAGGGGATTTTTTCGAGCACGTGTGATAAATAATTAACCCATTGGTTAGAACTAAACGACTTAATAAATGGTGTAAGAACTTATCTACAATGCTGCTAATTAGGGTTGGGCACTGATACCCGTTACCAGGGCCGTGCTTCAGTTAGAAGAAATGAAGCATTCGCCTACGGCAACAAAAAATAATTTTAAAAATTAAGGGCATCTTTTTTTGGTTTTATAACATTTAAGGGCATCTAATATTCTAAATAGATATTAAGTTATGGGCCAACCATATGGGCTTCTAATAAAAAAAAATTCGGTACATGGGTTTTTAGTAATTAACTACTTAAGTAAATAACATGATTGTTAAAGAGTTACGGTAAAGAGAATTTGCTCACCGACAAAAAAAAAGAGAATTTGCTCTCTGGCTCTTTCAAGGATACGACAAAGCTTCTCACAATCTCACTCGTTCGTTTCTGAGAAACATCTTCCACCAAATCGTCTTCGCCATTAAGGTAAAATAAAATTACTTCCCTTTCTGGTTTTCTTCTTTCTATTTATTTTGTTTTCTTCTAAATATTTTTCATCCAATTTCTCCAAAATTGCAAGTAATCATTGTAATCTTAATTTTGCAATTGTTGTAATCTTAATTTTGCAATCGTTGTAATCTTACTTTTTATACTGCCATATCGATGTCATCGAACAAAAAACGTCACCAACCAAGTGGAGCACACAACAGAAAAAAGAAAAAAAAAAGAGGAAGAACAAGTCAAATCTCAAAAGAATTTTTTACACAGGTACCTCAAAAAACCTGAAACTTTTCATGACTTTGTGGACAATAATGATAAACAACATGATACTTTTGGAGATGATGAAGTGGATGAGAATATAAATGAGTGTCATAGAGAAGAAGAAAGTCTTGAGCCAGAATATGTGAATGCAGTGAATGAGGAAGAATTGAATGTACAAGAGGATGGGAATAAGAATGAATGTGAGAAGAGTGATGATCATATGGAGTCTTGTGGATTTACGGATATATATGATCCTGGAAACTGGGAAAACATTAAAAAGGGATGGAATAAATGGAGAGATTTTATGGTTGTACAAGGCCCGACAAAAAGACTGTCAGTTGATTATAACTTCCCCAAGGATCGTGTTAAGAGGCATTTCTCACATTTGTATTATACAAGACAGATGGGTGATGGAAAAAAACAAGATCGACGTTGGCTAGTTTACTCAAAGAAATTGAACAAGATCTTCTGTTTTTGTTGTAAATTGTTCAATCGGAGTGACCATAGTCAATTGGCATCTATGGGGTTCAGTGATTGGAGAAATGTTTTGAAAAGGCTTAAAGAACATGAATCTAGTCATGAACACATTTTGTGTATGAAGCAGTGGGCAAAACTAGATCTCAGGCTGCGAAAGAATCAGACCATTGATAAATATGCTCAAGATGAAATCAATAAAGAAAAAATTCATTGGAGGCAAGTTTTGCTTAGGATAATTTATGTAATTTATGTAGTAAAGACTCTTGCTAAACAAAATTTAGCATTTCGAGGAAGCAACGAGAAGATTGGCGAAGAAGGTTGTGGGAATTTCTTAAGTTTTATAGAGATGATTGCTAATTTTGATCATGTGATGATAGAACATATTAGAAGATTTAAAGAAGGGGAATCTCGTTCTCATTATCTCAGCAATAGAATTCAGAATGAGTTAATAGCTTTGTTGGCCAATGAGATAAAAGCTATGATTGTCAAGAAAATCCAAGGTGCAAAGTTCTTCTCTGTAATTCTGGATTGCATTCCAGATATTAGCCATCATGAACAAATGACTATTATCATTCGGTGTGTAGATGTTACATCAACTAAGATCGAAGAATTTTTCTTAACATTCTTGAAAGTTGATGATACATCCGGGGAAGGACTTTTTCGTGAGCTTCAAAAGTGTTGGTTGCTTTTGAATTGAAAATTGATGATGTCAGGGGGCAAGGTTATGATAATGGCTCTAGTATGAAGGGAAAGCATAAAGGAGTACATAAAAGATTTCTTGAGATTAATCCAAGGGCGTTTTATACACCATGTAGTTGTCACAGTTTGAATCTTGCCATTTGTGATATGGCAACCACTTCTTCAAAAGCAATCTCATTTTTTGGGATTATTCAGCGTACTTATTGCTTCTTTTCATCTTCAAATAAGCGGTGGAAAATATTTGAAGATCATGTGGATGGCCTAACACTTAAGCCTTTATTTCACACCCGTTGGGAGAGCCATGTTGAAAGTGTTAAGGCAATACGATTTCATGCTCCTAAAATCATGGATGCTTTAGTTTATATTGCTGAAAATAGTGATGATCCGTAAGAGCAAAGTGACGCTAGCTGAATGTCTTGCAACAAGTGAAACACATGGAATTGGAAGTTTTGAGTTCTTGGTTTCCATGGTTATGTGGTATAATCTTCTATATGTTGTTAATATTGTGAGCAAGTGTTTGCAGTCAGAAGATATGGACATTGATGTAGCTATTACTTAACTGAAGGGGCTCGTTTCTTATTTTCAAAAATATAGAGATTCAGGTTTTGAGAAAGCAAAATCAGAAGCTAAGGAAATTGCAGAATCTATGGATATTGAGGCTTTATTCCCCAAAAAAGCAAAACGGGTCATTAAAAGGAAAAGACATTATGGTGAAGAATCACAGAACGTCGAAGGAAGTGTGACATTATCACCCGAGGAGAGCTTTAGAGTTGACTACTTCATTCAAATCATGGATCAGGCACTCTACTCGCTTGGGACGAGATTTGAGCAATTTCAGAAGTATGAACAAATATTTGGCTTTTTGTTTGATTTGAGAAAACTGCAATCGGCGGGTGATGATAGTTTGATGGTTTCTTGTGCCAATCTTTAAGATTCTCTAACCCATGGAAACCATTCAGATATTGTTGGTAATGATTTTTTTTTTTTAACTTAAAGTTCTAAGAGAAGCTCTACCAAAACAAGTTACGAGGCCTATTGAAGTGTTAGATTTTTTGAAAAGAGTTGAGGATTGTTATCCGAACTCATGGATCGCTTATCGAATACTCTTGACGATTCCAATTTCGATTGCATTTGCTGAAAGAAGTTTTTCAAAGTTGAAGTTGATAAAATCATATCTTCGTTCGAGTATGTCACAAGAAAGATTGAGTGACTTGGCTATCTTATCCATCGAAAGAGAATTGGTTAGAAAAGTTAATTTTGAAAGCTTGGTTAACGATTTTGTTGAAAAGAAAGGAAGACAAGTTATGTTGTAGAACTAATATTTTATTTGCTATTTAGCCGTTATTTGTTTTTGCTATATGACGATGGTGTTTATTATTGTAGACGTTTATTTATGAATTGGGGCATTTTATTTTTAATCGCTTCGGGCAACCATCAACGTTGGCACGGCTCTGCCCGTTACCCATCTTTGACCCGTTACCCAACTCGTACCCGTCTCCAAAAAAAAGGTACACGTGACATTAGGGTCGGGTAAAGGGTATCATAATTATATTACATGTGGGTAAGGGTAGGGTATCATGTATTAAGTTTTTTTTAGTACCCGTCTCGTTACACGACCGTTACCCGATCTATTACCGACCCGTAGATACCAATAGTATTTTATAACATTACCAATACTTAATAAATATATATATATATATAGTTGATTATACTATAAACCTAATTATTATGTTCAATTAGTAATAAAATATCTTATTATGTTTTTTAGTGAACGTTAAAGTTCAAGTCCAAGCTAGCCCGATATGAAGTGATTATGCAGATAAGGGCAACGATATATAAATATGCAGGTAAGGGTAAAGAGTCATGTATTTAACAGGTCAACTACTTTTTACGGTACCCGTTTTTCCGGGTCGAGTAAGGGTTTATTATTTCTCAACCCGTAAGGGTCGGGTCGGGTAAAGGGTATTCCAATATTTAAGGGTACACAAACCATGCCCAGCCATACTGCTAATGTCTATTAACGTGATGTCATAAAATGGATAAACGATTAGCAGTTGGTGGTTTAAAATGAAAAAAAAAAAATAGTTTGTGTAATGTTCTGGATACGAAAATAGTTCATATATTAAAATGGTAATAAAAATTAAATTGGTGTATTAATATGGAAATTTTCCAAACTAGTAAATATATATATATAAACAAAGAAGGTGTTATTAGACGTAATGATCCTTCGCGATTTGTATTAGTTTCATATGACGTCTAATATATAAATATTCGCGATTTGTATTAGTTTATATATAAATATTAGACGTCCATATGAAGAAGTGTTGAGCATTTATCATGAACAAATCGGCAATGTTATGTGCTCCTACTTGCCTTATTTCAACAAGTTTAACAGAACCAAAGGTAATTAGTTAGTTTTCTGTGATTTTACCTTTTATTTTTTCAGTGAAGTTTATATATATATATATAACATTGCTTTGCTATTTACTATCATCACTACAAGAGGTCTAATCCAGTTAAACCATGGAAATCCACGGCCTCTCCAATATGCTGCAAATGCGGCTTTCTTAGCGGCGCTATACATTGATTATCTAGATGCTTTTGATATTCCTGGATGGTATTGTGGCCCTAATTTCTACTCTACTCATGTCCTACACGACTTCTCAAGATTGCAGGTATGCATCCCTTTAAAGCACAAAACGATGCAAAACAGAGTAAATGATCTTATCTGATAAAAGTCTTGTTTCCTGCAAATTGATTACATACTCGGTAAAAACCCTCAAAATATGAGTTATGCTGTGGGTTTTGGGGAGAGGTACCCGAAACATGTACATCACATAGGAGCTTCGATTCCAAAGAACGAGAAAGTGAGTTGCAAAGGAGGATGGAAATGGAAAGAGACCAAAAGAGAAAACCCAAACACTATTGAAGGAGAAATGGTTGCTGGACCAGACAAGCATGACAGATTCCACGACGTGCTTACAAACTACAACTACACAGAGCCGACTCTAACGGGGAATGTGGGTTTGGTCGACGTGCGTACAAACAGCCATACATGTAAATAAAATTAGTTATATTATTTTTGTACCCGTAAGGATCGGATCGAGTAAAGGGTACTCCAATATTTAAGAGTACCTGACCCATGCCAAGCCATACTGCTAATGTATGTTAACATGATCTCATAAATTGGATAAACGATTAGCAGTTGGTGGTTTAAAATCAAAAAAAAATATAGTTTGTGTAATGTTCGGGATACGAAAATAGTTGATGTATTCAAATGGTAATAGATATTAAGTTGGTGTATTAATATGGAAAATTTCCAATCTAGTATATATATATATCTATATAATTATTTAAGAAGTTAATTAGAAAAATAAACTTTATTTTGTAAGTTATTACATATTTTGCCATTATAAATAAGAAAATATAATTGAAATTGGAAATGATTTAAATGTCTTTTAAAACTATTGAAGAGAATATGAAAAGTATTTGTTTCTCGTTCAAGAGTGTATTTATTATTTAGTTTCAATATTAAAAGTTTCAGTATTAGTATTTTTTTGAAAATACTAATCAATCCATATATATTCAAAAAAATAATATTCGATAACTTGCAATATTTTTCACTATAATTTGTTATATTTTATTTAAGTATAAATCAGAAAAAAATGAATTGTGTCTAACCATTTTTTATACAGAATTAGACACGAGGAAATTGATTTTTTTGTCAACTCGTAGACTGACCACAAAATTGGTGTTTTCAAGATTGTAGTTCTTTGCGGGTTATCTCAAATAGTCCACTGCAAAAGGGGTTAAGTAAGCGGGTTAACAGGTCACGAAACGGGTTAGGACTCTAATTTTTAAATGCCCACAAAAGTCGGTTTCGCAAGTCAAAATATTAGTTTTTAGTTTTAAATATAGATGGTATACTCAATTTACTAAATAATCTTATGTTTTTGAAAATTGACTATAATTTGTTATATTTTTATTTGAGTATATATCAAACCTAAATTTGAAAAATGTTTTACTATTTTGTAAATAGTTAGAGACGAGATAACTAGTTTTTAATAGTTCGCGGCCCAATTCATATTTTTATTCTGCAAAAAACATAATCTTATTATATAAAGCTGAATCTCTCAACGTGAGTGTGACACGTAAGATAATTCTTACTCACCAGATCGTAACATGTGTTGTTGTTAATTAAGATTGCGACATGTGTCAAAGTAATAATATAAACTTTCATATTGTTAGTTATTTATTTTTTAAAAATAAAAAAAACAAAAAATGAAAAAGAATTGTGTTTTATATAATAGAAACTAATAACTTTGAAAAGGTAAAGTAAGAGAAAAAAATAAAAACTACTAAATAAAAATAACAAAAAAATAAAAAGAATTGTGTTTTATATAATGGAAACTAATAACATTGAAAAAGTAAAGTAAGAAAAAAAATAAAACCTACCAAATAAAAAGTGTTAAATATAGAAATATATATACGATTCATAATATATAAAATTAGAAGAAGAAAAATTTGTTATCGTGTGTTTGGTAATTCTGGAACCCTCTCATTCATTTAAAGGGATTGTTTATCTGATTTATGGGTAATATGAATCAATTTTGAATTTTTTTAAATAATAGAAATTACTAAACGTAATTCATGAATAACTAAATGGGATTTTAATTTAGAATATAACTATACGAGTTATTATTAAACATATTATCAATTTCAGAATCTAAATCTTTTATTTTTTAACCGCGTATTACGCAGAACCTAATCTAGTATACTATAATCATCACGTTTATAACAAATTGAGAAAACTTACAATAAAAATATCACTTAATTCAAAATAAAAAAACATTGCCCCGCGCTATAGCACGGTTTGAATCCTAGTATATATATATATATATATATATATATA
>PKMM01011730.1:58819-137857 GCA_002933915.1 Eutrema heterophyllum | reverse complement strand
GTTGAAATCCTTGCTATGATAATATATTTATAGGGAATAAATACATTTGTTGGTTTTACCTAATTTTCTATATGATATTTTTGAATTTTTTTAATATAAAATCTATAAATTTAAAAATTATCTAATTTATTATAGTTGAATATATGACAATTTCAAAGAAAAAAATTACAATTTCATATTACTCTTATTATAGCACAAAATAGCTGATAATTTATATTTTAATTTAAGTTTACTTTTATTTTAAAATAAAATAAGTATTAGAAAAAGGAAAAAAATTGGTTCTAAATTACTCTATTCTGTTTCTCTTTTCAAATAAAATAAATATTAGAGATTGTGTACAGTTCTTTTTTTTAAATGAAAAATTATAGAGCTCAGATAATGGATGGTAAAAGACAATAATTTGAAGAGATTTGTTCTTCTATTTACTCAACCATTTGCACCCAAAATATAATATAATTTTTATGAAATCTAAGTTTTCAATGTAATTAGTTAATGACATGACTGTAAAATGTATACCATCATATGTGTAAAAATGTCTTATTCCATAAAAAAGTATTTAATTTTTGTTAGCGAATCATGAGATATAGTTCTCACCAAATCATATCTCAATATTGGAGCACAATACAAATCAAGGAGAATCCCTTAGATTTGGGAATGAAACTGAAATCAATAAGAATCACTTACACTTAGAAATCAAGAGGAAAATCCTCAGCAATTATGACGTAATTGTATAGAATATTATTATTTATGAAAGTTAGATTTAGCCATTGTAATATAAATATGTACACAATCGATAAAGAGAGTACACGGAGATAAATAACATAAATTCTCTCATCTCTTTCTTGGGTCTATTGATATTACTGAGACAACTAGTATTACGGGGATCAACTAATATTACTGAGAGAACTTGTATTACTGAAACAATTGATATTACTGATACAACTAGACAACTACTATAATTATATACTAATGATATTTGTTATTCTTTTTCAGGGGACAGTGAATAAAACTCGTTGCACAATCATATCTTTTGATTATGAGGGATGTTATTCAAAAGACTGTGATGAGATAAGATGGATCTCAGGAGAAGATGAAATTCACATTTTAGTGATGAAGACATATGTGGAGGAGACCACTTATTCTGAGTTGGTTGATAGAATTTGCAGGAAGATTATAATAGATGAAGCTACAACGCAACTAAAAATTAGTTATTTTCAATTGGTAGTGGATCTTAAGAAACCATCATATATCTGGAATGATGACAATGTTTTTGTTTATCTAATGCACGTGAATAAAGATCATTGTAGAAGTGTTTTGCATGTGGAGTTCATCAAAGATGTCGATCAAAATCAAGAATATGTGCAACCTTCAAGAGAGGATCTTGAAAGTGAAGTTGGTATAGGTGTAAGTAATGATGAGTTGTTTTCAAGTGGTAGAGATGTTAATGATGGTATGATTACTCTTTACACAAGTGAATCATCGGAAGACCATGAGCTGCAAAACAATGTTATTATTGCAGATCCTGAAAAGGTTTCATGTGAAGAACTTAGTAATGTGAATAAATTTGGTATGTTTGAAGATAGTGAGGTCACATCTGCTGTAGAAGGAGATGAATATGTAAATCATGCACGGGAAGATGGTATTGATGACTCTAAGTCAAGAATTTGGAAGTAAGCAGACAGTGCAATATTTAGTTCATAAAGTTTCACATCAAAATTTTTTGGAGATTGATACAATCAAGTCGGATACAACGCGCGCGATATGTGGTAAAATGTCGTGAAGCGAAAGATGGTTGCAAGTGTCTTTACGAACTGCAAAGCTTAAGAATTCAAATTGTTTATTGGTTAGAACTTACAACAAGATGCATACATGCTCTCGAGCTACTGCAATTACAAGCATAAATAGAAGGAAATGCACACCACGATTAGTTGCATATGTTTTGCATGATGATTATCATGGTCAATTCGACACTCCAACTCAAAAAAAAATTGATCGGTATGGTTTAAAGAAGATTTGGTGTTAAAGTATCATACCCTACTGCGTTGAGAGGAAAAAAAACAAGTTGTTAATGATGTGTGGAGAAGTCCAGAGGAGAGTTATCTGTATTCTTATATGTACATGCTAGAGTTGATGAATCTTGGTACACGAACTTGTGTGGAATTGGATGAGGGAAAAAAACTAAATATTTATTCTTTGCGTTGGGAGCTTGCATTGAAGGATTCCAAACCATGAGAAAAGTGATAATTGTGGATGGAACCCACCTTAAGATTGTATATGGTGGAGTTTTAATTGCTGCTACAGCTCAGGATTCTAATCGTCATCATTATCCAATTGTTTTTGGTGTAGTTGATGGTTCTGAATATGTTGAAATCAGTAGTCTCGGATGTTCCTGAAATTGTGTTTCTTTCTGATAGAAATCCAAGCCTCATCAAGTCAATATGTGAGGTGTTCCCGTTGTCTCAGCATGTGTATTGTATACATCATTTGTCTCCAAATGTGAAAAGACGCGTTGATAACATCAACATAGACACATGTGCAGCAAAGTTCAAGGAATGCGCTCATGTTTATACATAGAGTGAGTTCTCGATACTTTATGGTGCTTTTAGAAAGAAAAAAAGTATCATGTTGCAGCCGAGTATCTGGATAAAAGTGTTAATGAAAAAAAATAGGCAATATGTTATTTTCCAAGAGAAATGTACAACATAGACACCATCAATTGGGCATAATCTATTAATGATGTTTTTAGAGAAGCAATGAAGTACTCGTTATTACCAATGATTAATGTGATTGTTGCAAAATTTGGCTAAATGGTTTAACAAACATAGGAAAAATTCCGCTGAAGTATCTAGCGCACATAAGCTTGTGCCATATGTGGAGAACGAAATGCACACAAAATGTGTGGATGCAAGGCTATTAACGGTGCATGAGTTAAACAATTTCCTCCTTGAATACAATGTGATTGGAAGTGATGGCAAGAGCTATTTGGTTGATATGACAAGGAAAACTTGCATTTGCAAGTACTTTGATATAGATGGGTATGTGCATGCAATAGTTGTTGCCATCTGTATATGCGGAGAGAGGGAGCTCCATGATATAAGATCCAAAGTGTGGTGATAGGAGATGGAGTGATGGGAAGCAACAAGCTGGCGGTCGCTCTCTCTTGTTGTTCAATGGATGGATGCAAAGATAGATATGAGATCAAACAAGCTGGCGGTCGCTCTCTCTCGTTGAATCAATTGATGGTTTTGAAGGTGGATCGAATATCGCCACTCAAAGGTGTGAAAGCTCTTGTGATGAGATCACAAATCTAGATCTTAGTGAATCCACACAAAGGACATAGATTCAAATGTTTACTAAGTATAGGAATCCATGTAACTTAGATAAACAAAAACAAAGTCTAAGTTTTAAAGAGAAAACTATATCTTTTATATCCTAAAAATGTGTGTATATTACAATGAAACAAAAAGACTTTATAGCCTCACAAATGTACAAGGTTAACGACCAAAATGGAAAGAAATAATCAACATTATTATAATTTAATGAAATAATTAAAAAGGGAAAAGAATATGAGAATAAAAGTGATAGTCCTTCATAATGCATTTAGCCATCTTTTTGTCTTGATTAAGATGCTTGTAGCTGTTGGGGAGATAATATCGAAGAGAGGATGGTAATTTAGTCTCCAAGTGTGAACACATGTTGAATAAGGAAACTCCAACTTGTAAATTACGCAATTGATGGGAAAAGAATCTCCTTCTATCAACGTGAACCATTAGATCAAATTTGGATCTTTCCATCGTGATCTTGTTCGTCCAATATTACATCAAAGCCCCGATCCGGTTACTTGAGATTGCGTCACTCCATCTACAAGAGTTTTGCTTCAAATATTATTTGATGCCAATGGTCATTGGCGTATTACATGACGAATTTATCTAGTACCCCATAACTGTGATTGGATTGTTCTAGACCATATACAAGATTTGTGCGTCTTACCTCCCGATAATATGAAAAAAAGGAAGAACTCAACAAACTAGGTTCCCATCAGTTGGAGAACATCGAGGAAGAGGAAGGGGAAGGGGGCGCATGTATGAATGGTTTCTGAATGATAGTAGTGTAGGTTAATTATGTCTTCGTAGCTGTTTATATTCGTAACTCATTTGTGTACTTTCTATCCTGGGACAATTGCGTATAACTAGTGTAGTTGTTTGTATCCGTACCTTATTTGTGTGTACTTTCAGTCTTGGGACAATTAAGTATAACTGGTGTAACTGTTTGTATTCGTAACTCATTTGTGTGTACTTTCTGTCTTGGGACAATTAGGTATAACTGGTATAAATGTTTGTATTTGTAACTCATTTTCATGACTTTCTGGGTACAAACTAAATATAAATGTCGTTGCCCAAAAAACACAGATTTAACCCATACTAATAATAATAAATTCATGGTGTTTTATTAGACATCTAAATTAGGCAAAAACAATAAATTTGGTCACTAGATACTAAACATCTTATTTTTACTAAAACTACTTTATTCTTTTATAGTTAATGTGTGAATACTAACCTCATTGTTATGTGAAACAAATAAACAAAGTATTTTAAGACATGTTATTATATGAAAGTATAGTATATATGTACTTTAATTATCTAATATCATAAGTACAACTACAAAAATAAACATTTGAACACGGTATAACTAAGTAAGCGTGAAAACTGTCAAAGTACAACTATGTGCATCTCAGTACTACTAGAAGATCCAGTACAACTATGTCAAAATTTTATATTTTTTTTTTGTATGACGGTTCCATGTGTTAAATGTGTTTTTTTAAATATGTTTTTTTTTTTTGTCGGATCCATGATTTTTTGTTAGCTCATAGTAGTACCTAATAACTTCAGTAGTACCAAAATTCTTATTAGGTCATAGTAATACCTAAAAATCACAAGTTCAATTCAATACCTAATAAAATCATCCAAAAACCACAATTCAAAAAACATTCAAGAATCATAACATAAACAAAAACATCCAAACCATAAGTTTTTAAGCCTTTGTCTTTGGTATCTTCTCCACTCTCCCCTCCATTTTTTCCTCCGTAAAAGGATCCTTCTTGTGATGTGATGGTTTGACTTTCCTCTTCATCGTTGGAGTATGGTTATTTCTTCTCGGTGGATTTGAACTCTTCTTAGATAAAGTCTTGTACCTTTGTTTCTTCACATGTTCTTTCACCTCACCAACAGTCTCACTTGTTTTTCCTCCTTTGGTTTCGGCTTGTTTCTCCTCAGCAACAACCTCACTTATTTCTCCTCCTTCTTCAGTTTCGGCTTCTTTATCCTCAACAATAACCTCACCAAAAGCCTCACCATCACCCTCATAAACAACAATAGCCATCTCATTTTCTTCTCCTCCACCAGCGTCTTCACTAACATCCATCTCATTTTTAATTTCTTTTTCTTCTTCTCTTCCTTCTCCTTCTTTTTCTTCTTCTCCTCCTTCAGCTTCTTTTTCTTCTTCTCCTCCTTCAGCTTCTTTTTCTTCTTCTCCTCCTTCCCCTCCTTCTCCTTCTTTTTTCTTCTTCTCCTCCTTCAACTTCTTTTTCTTCTTCTCCTCCTTCAGCTTCTTTTTCTGCATCTCCTCTGTCACTTTCTTTTTCTTCTTCTCCGCCTTCAGCTTCTTCTTCTTCTTCTTCTGCGCCTTCTGCTTCTTTTTCTTCATCTCCGCCTTCAGCTTCTTTTTCCTTTTCTCCTCATTTAGCTTATTTTTCTTTTTCTCCTCCTTCTCTTTGTTGTTTATTTCCTCCTGGATTTTCAGTTATCTCAAAACCATCTCCTCTTGAACTTCCATCACAGTCAACATTCATGCCAACTCCATAGTTCAACTCCTCATTCACACAACCTTCGACACATGTTACTCTGCTTGCCACATCCTTAACCTTCCTTTTCAAGACATGCTGGTTTTTTTTCAAGTTATCAAGCCTCTTCCCCATGTCATGAATCTGGGCTTCCATTTCCTTAAACCCTTCTTTTATCATTTTCATCATCCTCTCTTCAAACTCTGTTAAAACATTCTCAAAGCCAGGATTAGAGGCTGATTCCACATTTTCAACTTGCTTATGCTCTTTCTTTTAGGGAATACTTTGGCAGCCACATCTAAGTCGTACATATTTTTCCACCATATCATCTTCTGCTCTACAATTAGACGCTCGTTCCAATTGTCAGTAATTCGGCCTTCACCTCCATCTTCTGACTCCTTTCTATGATGCGCGCCAAAAGAACTTCCTCATCCAAGTCAGGTACCAAAAAACTATGAATATCTTGTCAATATATAGAAATACAAAGTACAACAAAACTATTGGTGAATTCTAATGTTATTAATAAGAAATTTACAATCAAGTTGAATTATAATCTTAGTAGTTCCAGTATGTCATACATTAAATCATAAAACAAATACATTTATATTCAAAAAATAAGATTTACCTCCAAAAGAATTATGAATATAGGAATGGTCCACGTGTCATTCACAGAGCCTTTAAATGACTAAGCAGATGATAAATTGCCTTGACAGCGTCATCAAATGTCAATCTCCCCCACATAATTGTTTTACACGCCTCCAAATCATCGACGATTCTAACTAAGAAAGGATCTATGGGTCTGTCAACCTTTTTTTCCTCAGATTATCGTGCATAGGAGAAAAGGACCACAATCTTCAACCGATCTCCACAAGCCTTCATTGACAGTAGCTTCTCTTTCACATCTTTCACTACAAGAATATTAGCCTTACATAGCGCCTGGAAAATGCTATGTAACGATACCATAGCGCGCGGTTTTAGAAGCGCTCTATCATCGCCCACGATAATAGGTCCGCCACTTTCGATAGCGATTTTTGGCATTGCTATCGTTTCATCATTTAATATAGCCCTTTCATGTCTGCAATCGTATATTTTACAATAGTACTTCGATTTTGTTATGAATGTTATTATTCATATCGATATGGGTTTGAATTTTTGAATTTCGAATTTTAAATTTTAAATTTTAAATTCAAAAAGCTTCAATTTTAATTTACAAGGACAAAAAATAATCAATAATAGTAATAATGTTTTACAAGGACAAAAACACATTATATACTTAAATCACTTGCCAATCCATGAACCTATAACTCCCCAACTTTTTCTTAAACAAGCTTGTTTCGTGGGTATTCATGGCAGTCTAATCCATAGATGAGGGCATGCTCTCTCATGGAATAACGTATGGGAACGCCATTCACCACAAACCAAATTATTGTGCCCCCCTCATTACAAACTGTGCGAAGAAGTGGCATCCACATACCATGTGAAAGAAGTGATGAAACTTGATGTAGGATCCAAGGGCTCAGATCTACAAGGTGATCGATGGATGGAGTGAAGACAATTGGCTGATGGGCTCGTCTTGTCTACACAAAGAGATGGTACGACTTTGGAATGAATGGATGGAGTGAAAGACGCACCACGGGATGATGAATCCGTAATAAGTCTAAGTGAAACACCAAAGCTAAGGGGAAACCACGCGAAGCCTAAGTATCTCGGTTTTTTCAAGACAAGTTTGCTTGAAGAAAGTTCGATCTTTATTAATATGAAAACGTCAAAAGATACAATGCCGCAGGGGAACTTTAGTTTGTCGGCTATGACCTAACTTTGGTTTACTCAAAGCAATAAATGAAAAGATAGACGCCACTTAATGAAAATTACAAAGAAATGGAAAAGTTCTACTAAAAAAAGAAAAGAGCAAAACAAAAAGGAAACTTGTTATAAGTTTGAGTTCAAACGCTTACCTTGGGGCTGGAAAAACGTCTAGATGCATCCTCAAGTTGGTGAGATGACCATCACACAATTTTCCTTATTTGGTGTGATACACGGCCAATGTGGTATCCTTGAGCTCGCGAAGGTCTTGTAGATTTCTTGGGCTTGTTGTGGGCCTTTGTGGATGTCCTTAGTCGAATTTGAGTAGAACACGACTTGGCTTGCTGTTGGGTCTTCGTTGGTCGGGGCTGTTCCTTATCGGGCTCCTCCGGGCCGGGTTTAAGGCCTAACAAAGCTTCTTCTATTTTCTCTCGGTCCAAGTCCAATGTCTGTTGACCATTCTCCATAGAAAATGTGATTGGTCTACAGACATTAAGGCACACTTGATTTGATAGTGTTAAATTTGACTTGGCCCACTCTTTTTGTTCTCAACCAAATCCGGCTAAGTGTTTGATTTCTTACGGACTGTTATTCGCTCCAACTTGTTTAGTAAGCTCATGATTGACTTGTTAAATGCCTTGCGAATCTCCTTGCTCCTAGAACGTGTGATCGGTGCTTCCCTCATAGACAATCTTTCCCACAGATTTTTCGTCCGCTCCTTCTTGCTCATGGTCGATGTCCTCATCATTCCCTCTCTCTTGAGAAGGTCTTGGCCTCATAGCATGTATATCCGCATGGAACAGAGCTATGTCAGTAACATTGAAGCTTCTAGAAATGTTGAACTCACCTGGGAGGTCTAGACGATAGGCGTTGTCGTTGATGCGTTCAATCACTTTGAACGGGCCGTTGCCTCTTGGGGCCAGTTTTGGGTATTTTAGGAATCAATTTGTTAGTTTTAAACCAAGCAAACTCAAACCGGAAATTTTCGGTGATTTTTCTGTTTTGTGATTTTGTTTTGATTTGGACACCACTTTGATTTCTTTTGAATCTACTTTTGACAGGTAGCACTCGTGGAATCAAGCAGCCATGGCATATGCAAACCCAGAAATGGCGTTCTATGAAGGAGAACAAGATGCCATGAGTGATTACAGCCTATTTCAAAATGATTGGAGTCATGATAATGATTTCGATCAAAACCTAAGCACCAACGAGGCTGAATACTATGGAGACGAACTAAATCATGAACATGGTTATTCAGGTTCTGACCTTGGAGATGAACCAGAGCGTGAAGAGCTAGAACCTGAACCACCAGACCGCTACTCATTCAGTTTACACCAATCCGAGCTTTACACGCCTTTAGCAACATCAACTTGGAGCCAGCCAAGTTCAAGCTTCGACGAGGAGGACTCTTATGGAGAGTCATATGTGAAATACAATTCCCCACCCCGAGCAGCAAGACATCACTACAGCTTTGCGCCGTGCCCAACAAGATCTTATGCCATCTCAGCCGCGACAAGAAAACCAACCAAGGAGAGAAGACATCCACCCGACTCTCTTATATTTCCAGGTCGTAGCAAGGAGCCTAACGTCTATCTTACATGGGAGAGCAACATGAAACAATGGCTGCGTGCAAACAACATTCCCAAGGAAGAGAAGCTGTCATACGCAGTAGATGTCCTTGTTGAAGACGCCAACGCATGGTGGTTGAAGGAGAACAAAAGTACTTTCCACAAGCAACCGGTGCTTGATTGGGGAGATCTTAAGGCAAGGATGTACCGAGAGTTTGTGAAGAAGCACCAAACTCGCAGGAACATCCCATCAAGGCCCCTACAACACACCACGTCAAGGAGATTGACGACACCACCGTCACACACCAGACTGCCCGAACGGCACAACACGCCAAGGTGTCCACAAGTTGCAACTTGCACGCATAAGTCATCACCAATGCGTGAACCACAAGGAAAGCCTCTTAGTAAGCCCTATAATTCTTTAAAATTGAATGAACCAATCTGTTATAGATGCAAAAGGAGAGGTCATTTTGCTGCAGCATGTCCCGAAAGGCAAATAAAGAATATTACATCACTTGAACCAAAACTGAATTCACAAAATTTTAGTGAATGTTTAGATCGTGCTAGTATTGAAATTTCTAGTTCATATATGATGTGCTTGTCTTTGCCAAAGGTTAATGGTGCAAGTCTAGATCAAGATCATAAGGATCAACACACGGTGAGCAGAGCACAACCAGAGACACAAATGTGTGTTCCCAAACCTAGATGTCTAGGCCAACCGCCACCATTTGAAGGTCTAGCCGCGGATCAAGAGGAGCCAAAGGTCACGCTTTCATCAACACCTGAGCAGGAGCACCAAGAGATGATAATATGGCAGCCTACCCCTGAAAAAGATGAAGTGGACACCAGCTTCATTTCGATCCAAGAAGAGCCACCGGATTACACATTGACTCAAAACGTCGCGGCAACAAATGAAACAGAACTCATCGACAGTCAGGTAAGTCCGTTTATAAAACTCGTTTCTAATGATTCTAATTATGTGATATTGAATTTAACATGTCCAGCAGAGTATGCAGAAGAATTAGTACCATTAGAAACAACTATAAATCAGTTATCTTACCTTGAATCGCACGTCATTGAAAAATTGGATGAAGTAATCCAAACTGAATCTCCTTCCCCTGTTTTAAATAATGCCATGACTGTTATAACGCACTTGTCTCTTGTCAAAAGTGTCGAAAACATTGCAGGAACAGAAGAGAATCCACAGGAGCTCAAACCGCCACAAATCAAAGGAGATAATCTGTTCTACACAAGGTGCCATGTACAAGGCAAGGTGTGCAGCCTCCTGATCGATGAAAGGAGTGGCAATAATGTGGCAAGTGAATACATGGTCAAAAAGCTTGGATTAAAAGTGAAGCAGCACCCATGGCTCGATGACAATTACAAATTAAGAGTGGACCGCCAAGTGATGGTTCCCATAGCCATTGGAAAGTATGAAGATGAGATTCTGTGTGATGTCCTACCAATGGAAACATGTCACATCGTTCTTGGAAAACCATGGCAGGACAAACGTAAAGCGATCCATGACGGTCTTAAAAACCGACATTCGTTTAAATACAAAGGGAGGAAGATCATTCTGGTTTCAATGACACCACACGAGATTCATCAAGATCAGTTGATCCTAAAGCAAATAGTAAGACAGTCTGTAAGTGAATCTCTTAACTCCCTTCATCAAAAAGAAAAGGTTATTGCAATTGATAAAGAGACTCCTATGAGTCTAACTAACGTTGCACCAGAGCTGCCATATCCGAGTGAGAATTTTTCTCTTTTGCAGGACCCTAAGGACGCAAGAAATGATCCAAAGGCGTTACCACTCACCCATGAAATGGAGAAACCAATCTGTTCAGTTCAAGAAATTTTGATCGATCGATCCCCTGTTCCGACCGATCGATCCTCTTTCCCGAAAACAGTGAACTACTTGGAACGATTGAGAAGTGAGCAACAACTAAACCATGTGAGCCATGACCGTTCTGATTGTGAAGAAGCCAAAGAGCACACACCGCTTCAGATCCCAGCCCAGATCATTTGCAAAACGTACAAGAAGTGTTTACAAGGAGCAAACATTGAGGTGAATTCTTGTGACATCCAAAAAGGTAAAGAAATTATTGTGGCTGATACAATAATTCCAAGGTATGTTTTACTTGCTACTCTTAATGATAAATTGCTAAATATTTATCAGTCTTGTGAGAAATTTATCATTGGAAAGTTCTTCAAACAAAAAGGTTTTATGTTGGATAAGAATAAAAATGAACTTCGTTGTTCTTTGGAGAATTCTATTTTGATGAATATTGATAAATTCTCTAAAATTGCTAATGCTTCACGTTTTGCTGAACTGTTCTTTGGAGAAGTTGTTTATTATGATAGCATTCTGAATTTTAGTACAAAATTAGATTATCATGTTGAACTTTTGAAATCGGTTTTAGATGATCTAAGTAGTAAACTGTTTGCTAGTCGAAATGAGTATACCTTTTGCACCTATGATCTTTTGTTTCGAGTTTTTGTTGTGAGTGCACATGGTATACATGATGAAGAGCTGGATTTTCATGCCCCAAAAACGTGGCTATTCCATGTTTGGCTTACGAAGATTGTTGTTCAAATTGTTCTTGAACCAATGGAGTGTTTTCAAAACAAGCAGCATCAAGCGCAAGCAAACAAAAAGGAGAGCAACTTGATCTTTGAGACTGGATATCGGTTCTGGATTCACATGAAAGAGAAACGTTTTCTAGCCCAAAAGGAGTCCAAGCTGATGCCAAGAGGAGGCTGTCCATTCCAAATCATTGAGCCGATCAAAGATAAAGCTTATGAGAAAAGCTTGCAAGGTAAGTATAATCTGAGTTTAATTTTCAATGTTTCTAACTTAATCTTTTTCCTTGCAGATTGTTCGGATTTGAGGTCAAATCCTTTTCAAGTGGGAGAGGATGATGTGATCATGACAAGCACAATGAAGAAGCGGATGAGCATGAAGCTAAGAAGAATTGGATTAATCCAACTACAACATTTGATCCCGGAATATCAAATGTATCAACAAATGGGTATGTGACCCATTTACACTTTTTTTCCCTTGCTTTGGTTTTGTCCCAATGAGTTTTCCAAAGTAAGGTTTTTAATGAGCCAAGTGGATCACATCCCCTTAGCCCATTTGTTAATCATAATTGAAGCCCAACGATTCACTACTATGGCGTTTTCAATCACGTGTCGCTGTTAGCTCACAGCGCCCCAGAAAACGATATACATAAGGATCCAAAGCCCCGTGGGTCTAGTTTCCAAAACCATCTAGATCTTCCCAATCGGCCCATTGAATCGCTCAGAAAAGGCCCAACAGTGGAGGCGCATCCAACTGATCAAGTATCAAATCCTCCACTCTCAAGACCACCAAGGAAACCGCCTCACATGTGTATTCTGCCATGTCTGCGCATGACCAGATGCCCATGCACTCCTGCTTCACCCATGCTCAGATCTGGAAGCCCATACTTCCTTGTTTTATTCATTTCTCTATGTCTTTCTTTATTTTGAGCCCATGCTCATTTGTTTTATGCTGTCTTTTGTTTGCCCTAGTTGTAGAGCTTAAATAAGCTAAGTTTTTGCTTCATTTGTAATGATCCATCTTTTTAATCAAAAACTTAGTTTCTTCTTCTTTTGGTTTTAGAGAGCAATTCTCTTCTTCCTTGAGTGCTGGTGTGTAATATCCAGTGTGTCTTTCTTCTTTGGTGCGTCATATCCAAAGCAGATCGACTTGGTGAATCAAAGGACCTTCCGCCTCCTTTGTGTGACCATCCCTTCCACATCCCTTGAAGCATTTGTGCTTGCAAGGCTTATCCCGGTTCCTGCCCAGTCTTAGAGTGTCGATTCTAGGGAGTTCATATTAACCGTCTTTCTCACATAACACCTTGTTTGTATCTTACATTGCTTGTTATACTTAGTGTTTTGAAGAAAAGCTCAAGAGGTTGCATTGGTTCGATATCCTCCTCGATATCTTGCAATCCAAACACAATTTCAATAAAATAAACCAAATAATACTTTGTTGTCCTAAATAGTACCAGTTGTTCAAAATTGTGCTAATTGTCCCTAATAGTACCAATTGTTCAAAATTGTGCTAATTGTCCCTAATAGTACCAATTGTTCAAAATTGTGCTAGTTGTCTTGAGTAGCCAGTTGTTCAAAATTGCGCTAGTTATCCTCGGTAGTACAAGTTGTTCTTTTGAATTTAACAAGTTTTGTCTTCACCAAAACTTATGAGTCCCACCCACTTATTATAGTTTAAATTTGTACATACCTTCGATGGTGAGGACATAGCCTCATTTTCAGACCCATTATCCGAGTCCTTCTCTGCAGGAGTTGCGTCTCTTTTTAGACTTATTAGATCCTCGACTTCTCTTGGTGACTCAGGCGAATTTGAGTCTTGTTTCTTATGGACAGTCTGTTTCTTACCAACCGTTAGCATGATCCTAGTTTAGCAAAACAAAACACAAAATTAAAAGAAAATTCTCAGACCCTAATTGTCAAAGCTAATTCTTTGATATCAATTTTAGTTTAAACCATAAATATGAAATTGACAGTGGAAAGGTCCAAATTGAAATCCCCCTTTTCGAAAAATGAAGAGATGCGGCGAGATGAGGCTTACCTTGAGGTGCGACATAATGAAAGTGGTGCGTAACCCGACTAATTATGGTTGGGTATGTAATTTCAGCTATTTTCTGCAAAAAGAGTTATTTCTATACTATTAAAATAGGTGAGCATTTTGTGTCCAGTTATTAGTATACATATTTCTATAATTTATTTGGATTAATTAAACATGTTACCAAACAACTATTTTTTTAAATAATCTACATGATATCTTTTTTGTTAGATATGTACATTCTAATTAATTATATAATATATATATATATATTTATTTATTTATTTATGGATAACATTTAATATCTATTTGATTGATTAAATTATTTAAAATATAATAACATTAATTCATGATTGTAGAGATTAAATGTAAATGTTATGTTTGTACGTGGTTGTCTTGGTACCTAAGAGAAGATATTTTAATTCGAATTTGAAAATTTAAGTGACGTCCAAATTTAAAAAAATTATGTTTGGTTTAATTTGGTTATTTAATTGAACTATAATTAGACCAAATGATATAAATCTTATTATTAAAAACATTTTAACATGATAAAATTTCAAATTTACAAAATTAGTAAATATTTATATTATACGGTAATATGGTGGGGTGGGTTAGGGTTATGTTTTTATAATTGTTGTCCTTTACGGGTGGGTTTGTCAAAATATGCAAGATAACAAGCTGATTTGAGTCAGATTAAAAGAACGGATTAGCCCATTTAACACTCATAAATATATCATTTATAAAATTTGATTTGAATAAAACAATAAAATAATTGGTTGTGTACTTGTGTGGTAATCTAAATTCACATAATAACAAAGTTTACAATTAAAATTACATTGAAATATAATTAACTAACTCATACTCGTATTCTACTAATATCTACCATATGATAAGATCATATAACTTTTATAACAATGACTTAAATTTTTTATTAAAATTTAAGTCAAACCATTTTTGTTAGTGTTTGCTCAATATAAATTTCAAAAAAAAATAATATATAAAAATTATTGTTCCGCACAGAGCGCGGATTATAATCTAAATTTTGCATAGCACGAATTAGAAATATAATATAAACATCAAAACACATATTTCACAACAAATCAACAAAATATTAAATTCTCAATACAAACTTAAAAATTAAAAATTCAACATATTAAATCAATAACATTTAAATTAATTCTTATTTTTCGTTTCATCTTTTTTATATTTCAAAATTGAGCCCACCACTTATTTGTTTAATTCAAAAAAGAAAAACAGATATTCCTCTCTTTATTTTCCTCTCATAGCTAATCTCCACAGAGGCATGAACACCCTTTCCCTCCATTTACTCATACCGACGGCTTTTCACCTCAGGTCCTCACGCGCCGCCTCGCCGTCCTTTCCACGCGCCTCCTTTCCGTCCTTTTTACGCGCCGCCTCACCGTCTTTTCAAAGCGCCACCTCATCAGAAGACTCACAGTCAATCGAAAACCAAACTCTAGAGGTTTTAGAATGGCGCGCCCTCTGCAATCAGCTCTCTCCCTTCGCTTCCACATCAATGGGCCTCTCCGCCACCAAAAACGCCGATATTCCGGTGGGAAAATCGCCGGAAGAGAGTAGAAACCTACTTGAAGAGACGGATGCTGCTTTGGCGGCCATGGAGGTAATGGAATCGCGGCGATTGGGTCTCTCTGAGATCCTTGACTTGTCTGATATCGTGGGGCGTGCTACGGCT
Organism: Eutrema heterophyllum; assembly: GCA_002933915.1. Taxonomy (NCBI): domain Eukaryota; kingdom Viridiplantae; phylum Streptophyta; class Magnoliopsida; order Brassicales; family Brassicaceae; genus Eutrema; species Eutrema heterophyllum. The sequence goes on along the minus strand of PKMM01011730.1, from coordinate 122,318 downwards.
GGTGAATTGCTTACCGTTAGAGAGCTCTGCGCTGTTCGAAGCACGTTAATGGCGGCTTCATCAGTGTTTGAGAAACTACGAAGAGCAGCCAACAGTGATGAGCGGTATATAATCAGTCTTATCCTCTGATTTTCATGCTTTGATTCCAAATGAATATGAATTGAAAATAAGAATCTGCTACTTATGTGGACATTGTGATGTGTTATATGCAAAAACCCACGACCATATGGAAACTTACGCTCTGTATAAAGACTTGCGGGACGGGCGGAATAGTATCAATTTTCCATGAATTTTGATACTGTTCCGCCTACCGGCTCCCGCGCCGCACCGTCTCCATTCAGAGCCTTAGTCTCGACCATATGAAATTGCTCGGAATGGGAAAATATGGGGCGGGATAGGTGCGGGTGGGCGGGATAGTATCAATTTTCATGAATTTTGATACTATTATGCCTGCTCGCACCCATCGTCTCATTCAGAGCCTTTAGTCTTTTTGAAAATTTCTAATGAATTCAAAATGTTATGAACTATAGTAACCCAACTCTACAGTTTTTCTAGACTTTCCATGTACAGTTATCTGATGGTCTTATTGCTATTTGTAGATTGTTTCAGTATGAATAGATCTCATAGTTTTATCCGAGGTGAAGAGAATGTGTTCATTGTTTGTGAAAAGCTCATGGCACTAGCTTTTGCTCATCTCATCTTGTAGGGTTACCCCACTTGTAGATATAGTACTTATGAGAAGATCTGGAGATCATTGTTTGTGAAAAGAGAAAGTGTTCATTGTTTGTGAGAAGCTCATGGCTCTAGAATTGTCAGTGAGAATTTGCAACTTATGTGGACATTGTGTTGGGTTAAGAAAGACATAACCAAAGAGTTGGGTATAGATAGTGTTAAGCGTCTCCGCAAAACCCATGGCCATATGAAATTAACTCTTCTTGAATTGTTTTATAAGATAATTGTACCGTGTTGCTCTAATGAATCAGAATGTAGACTTTCTTTGTGTAGTTATCCAATGCCCTTTTTGCTATTTGTTAGATAGTCTAGGTATGAATAGATCTCATAGTTTTATCCCAGGTGAAGAGAATGTGTTCATTGTTTGTGAGAAGCTCATGGTTCTAGCTTTTACTCATCTCATCTTGTAGGGTTACCCCACTTGTAGATATACTTCAGGTGTGTGATTTCAAGAATACATTGGAGCAAAAGATTGGTTTTTGTATCGACTGCAACATGTCTGTGATCCTTGACAGAGCCAGTGAAGATCTGGAGATCATAAGATCTGAACGGAAGAGAAACATGGAGAATTTGGATTCTCTTTTGAAGGAAGTGTCAACTAGGATTTTTCAGGCTGGGGGAATCGACAGGCCCTTGATAACACAGCGCAGGTCAAGGATGTGTGTAGCTATTAGAGCTACACACAAAAGTTTACTTCCAGGTGGTGTTGTTCTAAGTGTTAGTAGCTCAAGGGCAACATGCTTTATGGAGCCGAAAGAGGCAGTAGAGCTTAATAACATGGAAGTGAGGCATGCCAACTCCGAGAAAGCCGAGGAAATGGCGATTTTGAGCATTTTAACATCTGAAGTGTCAGCGGCGCAGAGGAGCATATTGCATTTGTTGGATAAAATACTAGAACTTGACATTGCTTTTGCAAGAGCATCACATGCAAAATGGATGAATGGTGTCTATCCCAAATTAACTTCAGAACACACTAAAACACTGGACTTGGGTGGAGACTGTAAATCTTTAGCTGTAGACATTGATTCTGCGCAGCATCCGCTACTTCTTGGATCCGTATTAGGTAGCCCAAAAGGTGGAAACACTTTCCCTGTGCCAATAGACATTAAAGTTGAGAGCAGAAGCAAAGTAGTCGTCATCTCGGGTCCAAACACAGGAGGAAAGACCGCTTTATTAAAGACATTGGGATTAATCTCTCTTATGTCGAAGTCGGGGATGTATTTGCCTGCTAAGAATTGCCCGAGGTTGCCTTGGTTTGATCTTATTCTGGCTGACATTGGGGATCCCCAGGTATTTCCTTATGAATTCCTTGCAAAGTAACGGAGCTAACTAGTGTCTTGACTATCTTCTTATCTAGATTTACTTGCAACTAAAACTTTGTTATCAACATATCTGTAAGATCTACTATTATTTTTTGGTTCGAGTAAACATATGCTTCTGAAAATTCCTGCTTGTCATCTTTTTCTAAGAATCCTGCTTGATCTCTTGCAAAGCTTCTCTGTTCAATATCTTTATTTTACAAACTTTTTTTTGCAGTCTTTGGAGCAAAGTCTCTCAACCTTCAGCGGCCACATCTCAAGGATACGTCAGATACTTGACATTGCTTCAGAAAATTCGCTTGTCCTACTAGATGAAATCTGTAGTGGAACTGATCCTTCAGAAGGGGTTGCACTTGCTACTGGTATCCTACAGTATATTAAAAATCGTGTTAGTGTTGCTGTTGTATCAACACATTACGGTGACTTAAGTCGCTTGAAGGATAATGAGACTCAATTCCAAAATGCTGCAATGGAGTTCTCCATGGAAACTTTGCAGCCTACATTCCGAGTACTATGGGGAAGTACTGGTGAATCAAATGCATTGAGAGTAGCTAAGTCAATTGGTTTCAATAGAAGAATATTAGAGCATGCGCATAAATGGACAGAGAAATTAAAGCCAGAGCAGGAAGTAGAGCGGAAAGGCTCGCTCTTTCAGTCCCTTGTGGAAGAAAGGAATAAGCTAAACCGTCAGGCAACCAAGACCACAGCTTTTCATAGGGACTTAATGAACCTTTACCACGAGGTATTACATCTTTTCTCTTTTGCGTTTGCATGTGTGACCATGTAGTAATTGTAAAAAACGGTCCTTCAGAAATTGTGTTTTTTCCTTATTGAGCTGAATCACTTTGTTTGATACCCCTTGTGAAGGTAAAGACGTTATGAGAGAAATGATTGTGCCGATAGTCCTGTTATGTAATCGAAATATCAGTTTTTTATTCTTGTATAGAGTGCTGGTTTAGATTTGAACATTTAGATGGTTGAGCTTTGACCTTCAAGGGTCTTTTTAAAGGACAAATTAGATGGTTAGTGCTCTTTCCAGTTGTTAAAATGGCATTTACGGAAAAAAATTTGTTGATATTATTCATCTCTTGTAATGTCTGTTCCTGTTCCTGATTTTTCTCCCCTATGTTATCCTGAAGCTTGAGCATGAGTCGCATGATCTTGAGAAACGTGAGAAGGCTCTTCTGAAGAAAGAAACTCAAAAGGTACTAGAAGATCTAAACTCTGCCAAGTCAAAGATGCAAAAACTGGTGGCTGAATTCGAAAGTCAATTAGAAATTGCTCAGGGTGATCAGTACAATTCTTTAATTCTGAAAACCGAAGAGGCAGTTGCAGAGATTATTGAAGCTTGCTGTCCTAACGATCTTGTATTAACGGAAGAAGCGTATAGCGACTACATGCCACAAGCAGGTGAAAAGGTTCTTGTGACTGGACTGGGAGGTAAGTTAGGTACCGTGGTTGAAGAGCCTGGAGATGATGACACAGTTCTAGTCCAGCACGGTAAGATAAGGGTACGCATAAAGAGAAAGGACATAAAGCCCCTTCCTCGTAGTCGAACTAATGAAACACCTAATCGTTCTCTTCGTTCAAAGAGACAGGTACACATCATTTTTTGATTCAAGACTTTTCAGGTCCCATTCTTGCAGTATCTGATTAGGAAACCTAACCATATTGGTATCTCATAATAAATACTAGGATTATAGGGTGCCTAAGAGCATCTCCAATGTATTTTCCCAAATAGAGTTGGATTTCTCTCCAATGAACACGCCTAGCTTGAAAAAAATCGTAAAATGAAAACGAGGTATAATAGTAATAAAGTTGATGCTGATGTTCAAAAACAATGAAAGTGGTACTGTGAATCCTCAGTGACTAAACCACTTGACTCCATCTGTGTTTTTTTGCTAAATCTGAGATGAGTAAAACATCCGAAACGAGCTCAAATCTCCCTAGTCGAACTGCAATTTTGAAAATTTGTGATCTGATAGTAATATGTTGATTTGGGCTACAATAACATCAGTTCTTATGGTACATGCACAGATAAACATGAAAGAGCTAGGCAGTGTGTTACAGATGCAGAGCGAACCAGTGCGGATTCAAACGTCAAAGAACACATTGGATCTAAGAGGAATGCGAGCGGAAGAAGCAATTCACCAGCTAGACATGGCCATCTCGGGAAGAGACTCGGGTTCGATCCTCTTTATCATTCACGGAATGGGGACAGGCGTTATAAAGGAGCTTGTGCTTGAGAGGTTAAGCAAGCACACTCGTATCTCAAGGTATGAGCAGGCAAATCCTATGAACCATGGCTGTACAGTTGCTTACATTAAATGACAATTTCTCAAACACATTCTTCTCTGTAAATCTTCTTGGAAAGTGAGTTGTTATGGTCCAATAACTAGTTTTGATAGTGAATTACATTCAAGTGTACAAGAATTAATCTAAAGTATACTTATTGAGGATTTTTCATCTATTAGTAATTGATCGACACGAATTAAAAATAAAACGTCCCTTCAAAGGGGGTTCCCGTTCTTCCCGGAAGAAGGCGTCTAGCCGGAATATGAAAGCAACCTAGTCATCACGAGAGTACGTGTTGAATTTTCTATTGACCCATACAACACTCAACCATCACTTCAGTCTTCAGCACTCGAGCATACCGTACAATATATGGATCTGAGCAACACCACCACCTCATGCGCCACCCATTACACAACTCTACCTGCCATACCACCCAAACAATGATAAAAGCAGAGCATGGCATTAACTGTTCGACACATTTTGCCATTTGGTCGAATCAACATGATCCATAGTCAATAAAGGTGTCGACTATTTCGTTATCCATCCGTTCAAATGCGCTTAAACTCCACCAACTGACTTTAGACATCATATTGGTCAAGGAAACTCAAGCCATGGTCAAGAGAAAGTCAATTACGGTCAAACTTCCCATCTTCCGATGCCCATTCCTTCCAAAGGATCGAGACAACAAGCTCATTTTTGAAGATTATTGGTCCAAGTACAAACATTTTGATCTAGCACTAACCCAGCCCATCTAATTGGGTCTCTCACAGGCCCAAAACGCCAGGATCCGACCCATGCCCCACCAGATTCTCTAGATGCGTTCAAATCAATCAAACAGTCCTTTATGCTCCAAATAAGGGAATTATCTTTACTATTGATCTAGGCGCATATTTCTCCACATCATAAGATAGTCAAGTTCTTAGCCTCAAATACGTCACATCAAGCTAAAGAAAGGGAATCATAGTTTCCTTAATCGGAGCCATTTTGACTCTTACATGATCTATCCAACGCCTAGTACCATCCAAAGGGGATTTTTTGCACATTCAAAACCTCCCTTACCTTCAGAAGGTTCCAATTGATTGTCCAAACCAGACCGTCTTACACCCTGACACTCTCGATTTAACAAGACGGATTTGTTCCCACGTCTCTTTAGACGAGAAAAATTCTTCTGGTCATCTGACCCATGCTTCCAAAGAGCAATTCATGAACCTGCATCAACATTCGGAAGAGTTAAAGAAGTGATACTTTGCAGCACATCACGAAGTTGAGGTCCACGACATCTTCTATGCCTACAACCTTGTTATGTCCCCCAAATCCGGGACTTTGGCATCACGACATATACTCAGCTTCCTAGTTCCCAAATTATCAAACCAAAAGAAATTTTAGTCTCCATTCAAACTTATGTTTTTGATGAAATCCGCAGCCAATGATCTTAGCTTGAGATTTTTTTTTCCAAATCCATGATCTTCGAGTACCCTACTTCGCATCCCAAAAAGATGAATTACGAAGCAAATAATGCCTTGTCTTAGCAACCTACAATGATCCCGACTTATTGAAGAGACGTCAAATTAAGTTCAATGTGAACATTTCAAATGTATCATGCATCTTTCGAATTCCAAGACCCCCCACCCCCCTTCTTGTTTCGGAGTACAAACATCATCCCATGACACTTTTGCATTTGTTGTACCATGGGGCGAACCTGATCAAAGGTAACCAACACATAAACTATCGCTAACTTCAAAACATCCCTTTGGTAATCGAAACACCAACACCAAAATTAATAATGTTTTCATAACCGATCGTATAAGTTGTAGTTTATCAATGAAAGATAGACTTTTGCTTGACCAAGATAACAAACGAGATCGTACCCTACCCTGACAAGTAAAGGTTTATAGTCATGTCTCGTCATGCTTTTTGTAGGGAGTGACGATCCCAAATAACGTATCGAGAGATACTCAACAAGAAGTTTCCGATCGAAGAGTATCACTTGTCCCTCAATCTATATAAAAGGTGACTTTGTAACATTGAGTGCTAGACCAGAGGCCGTAGCACAATCATTTTAGATTTCAAGTGTCCCTCAAAGAAATTCATATGTATGTTGGTTTTCTTTTGTAGTCTATTGTCGTATTGTGCAATTGCACTAACTATGGGTAGCCAATCTAAGCAACCCAACTCAATCCAATCCAAAGAACTTTAATTATTTTGGATATGAATTTCTATAAAATCCTATTTGGGTCTAATAATTTTTACTAATTTGGGTTTGGGTTATATGGATTGGTCTTTAGATAACTAAAAACAAAATAAAATCCAATCTTGTTTTTACATATATTATTTATATATTATATACATTAATAAACATAAATGTAAAATTAATAAAACTAAAACTAGTAATTTACTATAAAATTTAAAGATATATGTAAAATTAATTAATTTGACTAATAATCCTAATAGACATTGTGACTTTAAGTCTTTAACATTAATAAACATAAATGATATTGTAATTTTTAATTTTTATAAACTTTCAATAACCAAACCTCATACTAACCTAATACAAGATCTAAAAAACTCAAATAAAATTAGATATAAGTTTATTTTTTGTCAAATTATTTACGATTCAAACAACTTAAACATAATCTAAAACCTAAAAACTTGATCCAAATTTTATGTAGATCGAATTTGGTCAAATAATTCTCAAACCAAATAACTCAAACCCAACCCAAAACTTGTATGGCCACCCTTAGCGCAAGCTAACTAAGTGAATATTTTTTTGATAGGAGGAAACAAGGCCAACGTTGGGCTAAAGTCCATAAAGCAAATGCTTTAGAGGCCAAATTTTATAAATATTTAGGGGCATCACTTTCCAATAAATCCCATAAGTTTAGTGGTTTAAAGCTTTGCAAAAATCACGTGGGTGACGGGTCAGAACAAACATGAAATTTATCATACATTTTTTTTTTTTTTTAAATGTTAAATTTATTGATCAACAAAAAAAGAATATTTACAACATTTGGGCAAATTTCCAAAGCTGGGAGAAAGAGCAACAAGTTGAAACGATAATGAGTAGGCAAGCAAAACAATTAAGGACGAGTCACCTCTATTTGTCCCTCCTTCATTTTTGGTTGAACCTGGAAATTGCATGCTTATAATTCGATCGCGAACTGTCTTGTTAATTTTTGGGAGAAGCTGGTGGTAATGATGGTAGCCCTTGTGATGTCGTCGTTCATTCCGTTCTCTCCAGACATGATAAATGGTGGTTTGGAACGCCATTTTGATAAGAAGCTTGTCGGTTTGTGGAAAAGCATGAGTAGCAAGAGTAAGATTTTTTTTTTTATCAAACATTGAGTGCTAATACTCTCTCAGACTCTCACATACTTGGAAAATTTAAGGATTCTATAAAATTTTACAGGCTAAAATTGATTTCAAAGTGATATTCTAATCGTTGCCTTGTGTTTATGTGTTGCTCTGTTTTTGTCTCATTAAGTAGTTTCTAATCCCTTATATATTAATTGAGAAGGACTGGTAAAAAAAACATTGGTTTGACATGTGATTTACAATTGTGTCATGATGATATGTCATTACTATAGAGCATCTCATGATATTTTTGAAAAAATGTTTCACTTACTAGAATAATTACATCAATGTCATTCACATTAAACTTTTGTTTCACTTGGTTAATATGCATAATAGTCTCTCAATATATTTTTGTAAAAATATTTCATTTACTAGAATAATTGCATTCATGTTATTCACATTAAACTTATGTTTTACTTGATTAATATGCATAATCATATAAGTTTTATTATGAGATTTTATATACATTGTTAAATCAATATTATTTTATAAATTATTTCATTTCTACAATAAAATTTTGTTTTCGATTTTTTTTAATGTGAAAAATATTATTCTAACAAATTTCATATTTACCAAAACTATTTATTTATAATTGACAAAAATATTTAACTAAAACTACGCATTCAATATTTTTATCGATTATTTTGTATTTTTTATACTTATGGGAAAATCATTGTAATTTAACCATTTAAAAGAACATTCACGACAACAAACAAAAATCTATATCAATATCGTTTAAATCACGTACATATTTCATAATGCAAAACCGTATTTCTATTTCTACATTTACCAATGAATATAAACTACTGCAAAAATAATTTCATATCATCACTCCAAAAAACATTGCAATAAAAAATAAACAAAACATATTTATATGCTTTGAAATTGGAATTCACTTTAAGTTTTGGCACTATAATATCATCAAATCATCATTTAATTATACTCAAATTAGATGAAACTTACGTTAGAAAATGATAAGAAAAAAATATCAGTTACAAAAATTTGCAAATTTGCAAATTTTGTTTTCAATTTTTTTTAATGTGAAAAATATTATTCTTACAAATTTCATATTTACCAAAACTATTTATTTATAATTGACAAAAATATTTAACTAAAACTACGCATTCAATATTTCTATCGATTATTTTGTATTTTTTATACTTATGGAAAAATCATTGTAGTTTAAGTATTTAAAAGAACATTCACGACAACAAACAAAAATCTATATCAATATCGTTTAAATCACGTACCTATTTCATAATGCAAAACTGTATTTCTATTTCTTCATTTACCAATGAATATAAACTACTGCAAAAATAATTTCATATCATCACTCCAAAAAACATTGCAATAAAAAATAAACAAAACATATTTATATGCTTTGAAATTAGAATTCATTCTAAGTTTTGGCACTATAAATATCATCAAATCATCATTTAATTATATTCAAATTAAATGAAACTTACGTTAGAAAATGATAAGACAAAAATATCAGTTACAAAAATTTGCAAATATAATGCAGATGGAATTTGGTTGTTACCTAATATAGTTATCAAACATATTTTGCATTTATTTCTGTTTATTATTGATTATTTAACAATTTTTCAAAATTTTGAAAATCTATATAACATTATTTGGAAACCATACGATTAGACTCTATATAAGATGAAATGTCTTCCATAAACATTTTACTCATCATTTTTTAGAAAGTAGCATTTCTGATCTAATTAAAATTTTTGTTTCTCATGATTATTTTTTTTGTTTTTAACTCAATCTCTGATTTGAAAATTTTGAAGAATATGTGAAAAATAAATTAAAGGTGAATATCATAAGACTTTGCAAAACAATACCATATTGTTGTTGGTACTAACGATCGAGATGGTTCTAATCGACTCAAAAGTTAGTTATTTGTTTTATTTAGTTTTATCATTCTTATTATTTATGCTAAATCTTATTCACACATGTAGTTTTCTTTTCATAACGGTTAGAGTTAATTTATTATAATAGTGAAATGCACTATATATAACATTATATTTTACAATTCTATCTCTACACTGTTATAAAAAATGGTTTTATTTCTATATAAAGTCTATTTTACATCAATATAATATATTTGTTTGCAGTAAGTCCAATTTTGAGATGTTTGATTCACAATTTTTGAAATTAATTTTTTATTATTGCACTTTTTAGTGTGTAAAACACTTTCATAAACTCTTAAAATCAATCGCATATTAAGATAATATGTTAAATTTTGGAAAAATACTACAAAGACGAAATAAAGAAATATTTATACTACCATTGTATTTTATGATTTTATTTATTTATAGAGTTCTTCGATTATCTTTTTTATATTATTTGATTTTGACACATAAATCCCATCAAATTTAAACAATATCTATTATATCATTGTGGTTTTAATGGTTTACAAAAGAATTATGTATTAGATTCATAATTTTAAATTCTTATGGTCCATATTTTCATTTCAAATTCGCAAGGCGCGGGTTACTACCTAGTTTTCGTTAATTTGTAGAGAATGTTGCCGGGAAATAGAATCAAATCAGCCAAGCAGAGCTGAAAATAGAAAAAGAAAGAACAGACAAGACAAATTGGTGAAATCTTAAACCAATGATATTCTCAAGCATGTGACGAGAACTAAAATATCTGAAACAGATGAAATTGTTAGAGAGAACAAGGATGATGAAGGGCTTGTTATTGAAGAAGGGTTTGTTATTGAAGAAGATGCAGATGCAAAGAGTGCATAAGAATTTGCGGGATATGATGCAGAAAAAATGAATAATTGTGGTAGGGGCAACATTTGTTAGTGTGCTTTAGGTGTTATATGACTTCGGACCAGCCTTGGGAGGAAATATGAAAAAAAATGTAGACATGAGCAACCAAAAAGATCTATAATTACACGTGTTTAATTCAAAGTAATTTCAAAACGAGTAACCTAATAGAAAGTGAATTAAATATAGAGAAAATTACACCTAGACACTTTTTTTTCACAACCTAGACACACATTTTGAAACTACAATTACACTTACAGACACTTTTGAGTTTATGCATACTTTGGTCTACTTTTTGGTGTGTGTATTGACTTTTATGCCCCTCTACCAAGAGGTAATTACCATTCCCCCATTTTCTCTTTATTTTTTTTTATTTTTCATCTCACACACTCCACACATTTTTTTTCTTTATATTCTTCTGGTAAAAAAATAATCTAACAATTATTTTTTTCACTATCAATTATATTTCTTTTTCTCTATACTTTTATACAAATTTCACAACTTTTTACTTAGGTGTGAAAACTGGCGGCCATTTCCGACGGGACTAAATCCGTCAGTTACAGCTTGTCGGAAATCAATTTTGGTCGGATTTTCGTCAGAACATTCCGACGGACACTGGTCGTCGGAAAATGGTCGGAACTTTTCCGATAAACTACCAAAGAGAATTTTTCGACGGATTTCCGACGAAAAGTCCCCGTTAGAGGGATTTCCGATGATTTTCCGCGAAGTTATAGTTGAATGCCCCGTCGGAAAGTTGTCGGATATCCGTCAAAAAGTTTCTGACGTCTTTCCGACGGGCATTGCTGTCGGGATTCCTTGTCGGAAAGTTGTTGTATATCCATCAGAGAAATTTCCGACGTCGTATTTATGCCCCCATTGTGAATATATATCCCTTTGGCTAAGCCTCTTGATATGGGATTTGAACTCCGAAGAAGGGTAACGATAACCCGAACAAAAAGATTCATGGCTCGGAAGTCGAACCTTGTGGATAGGACGCATACATATCTATGTAGTTGCGTACACATGTACCATATTCGCACAGATACACATGCATATCCATATAGTTGCATACATGTACCATATTCGTGTGGATACACATGCATATTCATGTAGTTGCGTACATGTGTACCAAATTTGAGTGGATACACATGCATATTTATGTAGTTGCGTACACGTGTACCATATGTGCGTGGATACGCATGCATATCCATTTAAATGCGTACACATGTACCATATGCGCATGGATACACATGTGTTCTATCCATGCGCATGTGGTACACGTGTATGCAGCTATATGGATATGCATGCGTTCGATCATGTTTCGAACCACATGTAAGTAAAAATATTATGAAATGGGTATCAAAGTATAGAGAAAAAAAAAATAGTTTATAGTGCAAAAAATTGTGAAATTATTTTATATGACAAGAAAATAAACAAAACAAAATATGTGGGGTGTAGAAAATAATAATAATAAAAAAATGTTTTATTTTTGGGAAGAATGATAGAAGGGTATTTAGATTATTTTATAACTAATAAAATAAGTAAAGTATGTCTAAAGTAGTGTCTATTTTATAAATCAAACTAACATAAATGTCCTAGAGTGTAAAAATATCACGTCAATATAGATATAACCCCTGTTCTAAAAATTCCCGCCTAGCTCCGATTACTCCCTGACTAGTCGCTAGATCCACCACATCCGCCAAGCTAGCCTAGGCGGCCGGCTAGTTTTTTTTTGTTTTTTTTTAAATTTATTGTTTAACAAAAATCTTGAAAAGTTCTAATTTGGTTTTACTATGTTGTTAGAAAGTCATTAAAAATCCAAAAAAATCTAAAAAAGTCATTAAAAATCATTAAAAAGTCATAAATTTATAAATTTATGAATTAATATGTTAAAAAGTCAATAAAAGTCCAAAAACTAGTCTCCGATTAATCCCAGATTAATCTCCGATTTTCGGGTTAGGCGCTAGACCCAATCCGACCGCCCGAGTAGCGCTTAGCGCAATTTAGAACATTGGATATAACATGAAGAAAAAATACATGGTAATATGCATATGACTAGTCAACGAGTCATGCAAATTCTTCAAAATAATATAATGGACCGCTCATCATACAAAAGTGGAATTCATGTACCAATAGTATACGAAAAAAACATGAGAACCCACATAAATAAAAAATGGTAATAATATTTCAATATATTTTCTTACAACATATAGTATTATATTAATAAAATAATTACTCAACCAAACCGGGATAGTTACTCAACCAAACCGGGAGACCGAGTTTACAAAACTGAAAATACAGAAACAAGATCTAACTTTATGTGTTAGATTGTCTACTTCTATATATTAAAATTATGAGAAAAATGAGCAAGGGAAAAAAGAAGTAAACTAGGCCTTCAGGCCTAAAAACTCCATTAGTTGAGTCGAAAATGCCAATCAAACTGTTGGATCTGTCGTCATCTTTCCGAGCTCCAAACTGTCTATGTAAAAAGAAATGGAGATATTAATGCATTTCATCGCTCATATTAGAGTTTCTAACTCCTCCGTACGTAGAGAGAAAAGGCTACGCCATTGTCATTAGCTTATAGAATAGAAATATCTCTAATTTTCTTATATTATTATTATAAGGGAATTATTTGTCCTGTTTTTCTACATAAATATAGCGTTAAAATAACAGAACATGGCTTATGATAACAAATAAACAATTATATAAAACAAGATCTTTGAATAAATATAGAAAACTAATTAATTTGGTACATTAGATTTTAAACATATAAAACAAACAAGGGACTAAATCTCGATATAACATATAGTTGTTCATATACTTATATTGGTGGCAAGATATTTATATACACAATATATGTAACAGAATTTGAAGAAAACACAAATTGAATAGGAAAAGATAAAAATAAATAAATAAATAAAAGAGGGAAACAAGGATATGCAAGAGGTTCTTTTATCCAGTTTATTATTATGTAAAAAAAAAACGTAAAAAATTATTATGTAAAAAAAAAACAAGAGGGTCCAGTTCTTTTATCCGGTTTATTATTATGTAAAAAAAAAAACCAAAAAAATTTACTTAATGCAATGAAAAGGTTAAAAAAAAAAGACAAGGACATGCAAGAGTATATATAGCACAAATGAAACCTACCAAACAATCCTCCATCCCTCTTCTAACAGCCATTCCCTCTACCTACCCCGTTTCTCTTTCTTTCTTCTTTCTTCTTTCCCACTTATTTATTTCTTCTTCTCTCATCACCTACACCTACACACACACACACACACATTTCTATATAATTTACGTTCTTGATTCATAACAAGAGAACAAAAAAGAAAAAAATAATAAGCAAATAAACACATTCATCACTCTTCATTACACAATGATAACCGCGGCTCTACACGAACCACAAATTCACAAACTGGCCGATACTACTTCCACCGCCGTCTCAGGCGATAATGAGCCTCCTACTCCTCGCATTTTCCGATCAAAGCTTCCGGATATCGACATTCCAAACCACCTCTCTCTCCATACTTACTGCTTCGACAAACTTTCCTCTGTTTCCGACAAGCCTTGTCTAATCGTAGGCTCAACCGGAAAAAGCTACACCTACGGAGAGACACACCTCATCTGCCGGAGAGTCGCCGCCGGATTTTACAAAATGGGTATTCGAAAAGGTGACGTCATCATGATCCTCCTTCAAAACTCACCCGAGTTCGTCTTCTCCTTCATGGGTGCTTCCATGATCGGAGCCGTCTCAACCACCGCAAATCCTTTCTACACTTCTCAAGAGATTTACAAACAGCTTAAATCTTCCGGAGCTAAGCTCATCATAACTCACTCCCATTACGTCGACAAATTGAGAAACCTCGATCAAGAAACCAAAATCGGAGAAGATCTCACGGTGATCACCACCGAGGATCCTACACCGGAGAATTGTCTACATTTCTCCACACTCATTGACGAGACAAACCCACAACAAGAATCAGAATCCGTCGGTGTCGATGGTGACGATGCGGCGGCGCTTCCTTTCTCTTCCGGCACGACGGGGTTACCAAAGGGAGTGGTTTTGACTCATAAGAGCTTAATCACCAGCGTTGCGCAACAAGTTGATGGAGATAACCCAAATCTTTACCTGAAATCAAACGACGTCGTACTCTGCGTTTTGCCTCTTTTCCACATCTACTCTCTCAATAGCGTGCTCCTCAATTCCATCCGATGCGGTACCTAAACATAAACCCTTTTTAAGTTTAAAAGTTAAAACTCTCTCTGTTCCGTTTTATAAGATGTTTTCGACAAATATGAAAAAAAAACTACTAAAAACATCTTATAAAACGAAACTAGGTATTTCAACTTTAAACTACTCCTTACTGATAATTTTTAAATATCCGATGCGGTACTTAAACATAAAATGTTTTTAAGTTCTAAACTCTTTACGTTCAGTTTTATAGACATAATTGCACATATTTTCATTTCAATTAGTATTTAGACACTTTTTTAAAGTGTTAAAAATATGTCACTTTTTAAGGTGAAAAGTCGAATTTACCCCTCTTACTGCTACATCGTGTACCGTTCATTATCGTACACGCTTTATAATTATGCCAATTTTTTTTGAAAAAATTAAATAATATGAAAAAAACTTCTAAAACATTTTATAAAACCAAAACTAAGTATTTTTATCTTTAGACTATTCCTTAATGATATTTAAACTTAAGGATAGGTGCGACGGTTCTTCTGATGCACAAATTCGAAATCGGAGCATTGTTGGATCTAATCCAGAGACACAGGGTGACAATAGCGGCACTTGTTCCGCCGCTTGTGATCGCTCTGGCTAAGAACCCCACCGTTAACTCTTACGATCTTTCTTCAGTTAGATTGGTTCTCTCCGGTGCAGCTCCCTTAGGCAAAGATCTTCAGGATAATCTCCGTCGCCGCCTCCCTCAGGCCGTCCTTGGTCAGGTGTGTCTCTCTGCTTATTTTTTACTCTTTGGTTTAACATTTACGTTACAACCTTAATTTTTACTCTTTGGTTCGAACCATTTCGTATAAATTGCTAATCAATGCATACTTTTTTAGATATTTTTATTTCTTTAACCCAACATTATTATTACCGAATTTTCATTCTCTAATAATTTTGATGGAAATGAATAAGTTGGATAATTTAATTAAACAGTTATGTTATATAATTAATTTTTAAAAACAAAAAATGGGAGGGGAATGCACGGGAAGAGAGTGAGGAGTGAGTTGCGTCTAGCTCTTCGGCATAATTCCTGTTACGTACTATCCATCTGCTCTCAAGCTAATTTTGCATTGCATTTTCTTTCTTTTATTAATCTTTTTTTTCCATTTTAATTTTTTTTTTTTTTAAACAGATGTAGTTTAGGTTTAGTCAAAGGAACAAAAAAAAATTGGATGTGATTTAGGTCGCCGCTCCAATGGATACTGCATCTAATTTTTACATCAATATATTATTAATTTAAGTTTGACATTACCTTGTTGCGTTAGTATTTAATTCGAAATTTCTCCAAATGTCTTGTTCTTATATTTTATTGGCTTGTTTTTAAATGACTTCCCTTTTAAAGTCTGTTTTACACTTTTCTTTTCAAAATATCAAATATATACTCCAAAAATTTCTACAATGACTTAAATGACATTTGAAAGCTTTTCTTCTCAAAGTTGAAACCCTTAATGTTGAAATAAATAAGAGAAGTTCTACTAATATTATATTATATGCATTCTTCTGGGTTAAATACAGTAGTTCTTTGAGTATTTTTTGAAGAATAGCATTACATCCTAAGATATTGATAGTGTAATATCAGAAGCCATTAAAGTTTAAAACCAATAATATTATACATTAAATATTTTATTTGCTAACTACTTAATTAAATTTGATTAAATAAAGGAAGTAGATGTGGGTCTTGACTAAAGTTATCAAATTAAAACACCGTCATGTCATGTGACGTGGGCTCGTTTCAAACAGACACATTCACACACCCTAAACCCACATATATAACACGAAATATTAATCCTTTAACCAAAAACAAAATGGATCGTCAAGAGATCATATACAAAAGGTATATACGACAATTAATAATATGATGATAATTTTTTTAAACACAAAGTCAAGTTTATGTAACCAAATTTACCCAAAAAGAGAGTTTCTGTAACAGAGAAATTAATAAAATAGTAACTAAAAAGTTTTTGTAACCTAAACTTTTTAAGTAATGTATTTTTTTATAGCAAATACAAATATATTTATTGGAGCAACCTCGTATAATCGAGTAATTTTTGTGTTGTCGGTATAGTCGCGTAATTTAATTAATATTTGTGAATTAGTACGATAGTGCCAAAAGTGTAATTAGGTGGAATTAGTTAAGTAAATAATAATAACCGGTGGATTATGAACAAACAGGGATATGGTATGACTGAAGCAGGACCAGTGTTGTCAATGAGCCTTGGGTTCGCTAAAGAGCCAATTCCGACAAAATCAGGCTCTTGTGGGACTGTGGTCCGAAACGCAGAACTAAAAGTGATTCACCTTGAGACACGTCTCTCTCTTGGCTACAACCAACCTGGTGAAATTTGTATACGTGGTCAACAAATCATGAAAGGTTCGTTTTTTTTGTTCTGTCTTTTGTTCACATTTGTTGTCTCTTTTTTTTGGGGAAATAAATTTGTGACAATGAAAGTTTTATATTCTTTCAATGGAAAAAACGGCAGTCTTTACAATCTAAAAGACTATATATAATTAGTTGATGACAAAACAAAAGAACTACATTTTATTGGAGAATTCTAAAAATGCCATTATTTTTATTTTAATCTAAAAATACTATAAAATATCCAAAACTTTGTAGTGGTTTCAGAAAAAAAAAATGTATATAGATAAATATATGTATTTTAGGGTATTTTCATGATTACTTTCTAATTTTTATTTCGCAAACATAACAGAAAACTCATTTAATTTCTACAGTTTTTTTTATTTAAAAGAAGAAATTTAGTGTGAATTAACTAATTTAAACATTAAAACTAGCCGACAAAAAAAGAAAAACAAAAAATGCTAAATTAGGTTTGCATCACCTGTACATTTGTACGACATGCATTTTATTTATTTTATTTTGTTCACAAACATGCATTTTATTTATAAAGTGCATATAAGGCCACGTCATTTACACACACGTGATTTGTCTTTATATTCTTTGAAATGAAATATTGAAAAAAGGGGATCAAATTTAAAATGGTACTAATTATAAAGATGTGATTAAGGGGACATAGCGTGCAATCTCGACCTAAGTAAGGTTGATAATTAAAGATGTGATATAAAATTTTAAATAACTTTTGGCGCGTAGAGTACTTGAATGATCCAGAAGCCACGTCAGCAACAATAGACGAAGAAGGTTGGCTTCACACAGGAGACATTGGGTATGTAGATGAAGATGATGAGATCTTCATTGTTGATCGACTCAAAGAAGTCATCAAGTTCAAAGGCTTTCAGGCAAGTCCATTAATAATTATTGAGTCGTTTTTTTGAAGATTATAATAATTGATATTAACTATATTTATTCACCTATTTAAATTATATGATATTTTTCTGTTAGTATTTTTAAATCTTTAACAAGATTTTTAAAAAGGTTACTTAGGTATATAACATAACTTTAACACTTATAAGTAAAATGATGCATTAGTAAAATCGTTGAAAAAAACCGAATTTTCTTAACATGATATCAGGTTACAGAGCAAGTCATTAAATAAAATAACATGTTATTTTCTTAAAACATATCCGGAAAGCATGCTATTTACAAAATTGACGTGAAAAATCAACTTCCATTTATTTATGATTTTTTTTATCACATCATTTTTGAAATATGTGCCAAAATTAGGCTATCTAGTGCATATACCTTTTTAGAAAAATAGTATACTTATCTTTAATTAATAACACAATACAAGAATATGAAATTGTAGAAATTAGTTTAAGAGATTGCTTACCTTCTTACAATAAAAAAATATAAAATATTGCTTACAAAATATAAGATTATTTAGAAACTGTGGCCCTCATGATGAAATGCGAAAGAACAGGTTCCTCCGGCTGAGCTAGAGGCTTTGCTCATCAATCACTATTCAATTGCGGATGCTGCTGTTGTTCCGTAAGTACTAAGTAGCACACCAATATATGCAATGAGTCGTGTAAGTTAGTGTAAACGGCACCGTTTTAAAACTTTTTTGGTCACTTATAGCCAAGGAGATGAAGTGGCTGGAGAAGTTCCGGTGGCTTTCGTGGTGCGATCCAATGGAAACGACATCACGGAAAAAGATATAAAAGAATATGTAGCCAAACAGGTACACATACGTTTTCTTTCTCTTTTGGTTTAAATGTTCTCTTTATAGATACACATGCGGGGAAAAATATAAATATAACAATTTTATTTACAAAAATTGTTGTGGACTATTGGCAAAGCATTCAACTCTTCTTCAAAATTGGGGAATTGCAGTAGATAACTAAAAATAAAGATGAAATTAAGTGAATAACCATAAAAAAATCGGCTATGACATTTTATATTTATTCTATATTATTTGCCATTTTACGAAAATGAATATGTTGTTAAATTAAGAAATAGTCGTTCTATATCAAACACAATCATATAGGACACAGTCTCATTATTATATATATTGCGAATATAAATGTTATTTTACTCTATACTATTTTATTTTACGTATTCTATATAGAACACAACGAAGTGGAAAGAAATTATTTTGTTTCAAACTCTATCTATCTCCTTGGTTTCAGAACAATGCACCATCTATTTTATGGTATACTATATATTTTGTTTTTTATATTCGGTTTTGTTTCTATCTAAATGATGTTTCTATTTTATTTCGTTTTATATAGAAGTTATATACATAAGTGTTATACATAGAAGTATTCTATAGAAAACAAAACAAAATAGAAATTACCATATATCTGAAATTGAACACGCACAAGAAAAGGTTAAAAACGTTAGTACAATCATGTAATGGTTATTCTCTTTATTTTATTTTTTGAGATGGCTATATTCTTTATTTTAAACACCTTTTTAGTTATATAGTAAATTTAAGACTCCCTTTATCAAAAATAATTTCAAAAGAAAAACCCATAGTTAGAGTCTTAGAGATGGAAATCATAACAGGTGATTTGGAAATTTGGAGTCCATTAATAAAAGAAGAAAAATTCGTGTATTACAAAAAAACTTATGCTGTATATTACAACTATTTGATAAATTTATTTAGTTTGAATAGTAAGACCCTTTTCTTATATCAGTTTAAAGTTTAAAATATTTTAGACACGTTCCTTGCATGTGATGTGCCTGTGGCTTACACCACGAGGAGATAGATTACTTAAAGATCTGAAGGGAAATAAGAAATCGATTTGGTTAGAAACTTAAAATGATTAAACTACTGAAAAGTAAAAACATATGCTTAGCTTTTAACAACGAAAACGAAATTATTTACTTGTTAGTTTTTTTTTATCTGCTTTGTATATAGAATGAATATGTAACTGATGTGTGAACTTGTAGGTGGTGTTCTACAAGAGATTGCACAAGGTCTTCTTTGTTCATTCCATTCCCAAATCTCCTTCCGGAAAAATTCTGAGAAAGGATCTCAAAGCTAAACTTTGTTGAATGTAATTTTTTTTCATATATGATTCAAACGTTCTTTTGTATCCAAAATACTCGTCTTATTTTTAGATCCTTTGTGGCAACTCGCAACATGTGTTGGAGTCTAAGACAACTGTATTATTTTGATAAATCAATGATTAAAAAAAACGTAGATTAAACTATAAAAATAAAATAAAGTAGTAAAATCAATGTTCAAAATTGTGCTAGGCGCTAGTCGGACAGTCGGATTGGACCTATCGCCTAGCCCAAAAATCGGAGATTAGTTTTAAATTATTTTTTATTTATTTTAAAATTTATATATTTTCATGATTAAATTTGTTATATATAGATTTTTCAAAAAAATTATGAAAAAAATGTATTTGATTTTCAATATAGAAAGACATACAGAAATCAAGATCAAACTCACATCTAATTA
Organism: Eutrema heterophyllum; assembly: GCA_002933915.1. Lineage (NCBI taxonomy): Eukaryota > Viridiplantae > Streptophyta > Magnoliopsida > Brassicales > Brassicaceae > Eutrema > Eutrema heterophyllum. Next base: position 101,773 of record PKMM01011730.1, on the reverse strand, counting down.
AAAAAAAAAAAAAAAAAAAATCCAATCACATGATACACAAAAAATAGATTGTTTCAATTTGTCACTTACTAATGAACCCTGTTGAAAACAGAAAAAAGATAAAATCAAACAAGTTTTGAACAAATGACAAAACAACTAAAGACACTCACGTAAGACAGAAATATCAGAACATAGAGACATCAAAACCAATACACAAAGACATCTTATTCGGCTAGTAAGAGACATCAAAGACATTAGACAAATACAAAGACAAAGACAAAGACATAGATTATCAAAATATCAGAACATACACATCAAAGAAAGGCAGAGACTAAACAATAAACGAACCTGATTAAGAGGTTTGTGAGTCACGAAACAGAGGAACTTCTTGGTATACATCAGGTTCAAACTCCATGTCAACAACATCTTCCGGTTCAGAATCGAAATCATCATCATAGAGATCTCTTATCCTTGGAGCTTGTGTGGCTAAAACCTAATTAAGATCAATATATTGGTTTTCTAGACGCGATCCAACGATCCAATCTTCTACGGTATCTTCATTGCCATCTTCGAAGATTGCATCAGCATTTTGCTCTCTGATTTTTTTCTGCTTGTTAAGCAGCCTAACATTAAACTGGACATAGACTAGACTGTTTAAACGATTAACATCTAGTGTATTCCTTTTCTTAGTGCGGATCTGCAATATAAGATTAGAATTGTCATTTTTCGAACAATATGAATTTAAAAAAAAAATAGAATAAGAGATAAAATAGAATTGAACAATATGAATTTAAAAAAAAAAAACAGAATAAGAGATAAAATAGAATAGGCTAACCGCTTTAAAGCTACTCCAGTTTCTTTCACAACCAGGGGCGGATCCATGAATTTATTTAGTATGGGGCACAAATTTTTTTATTATAGAAGATATAGTGTTAATAAAAAAAATTGTTTATGACCAAAACAAAGAAACATAAAAAAAAATCTTATGTGATAAAAAAAAAAAAAATCTACAAAGTTATTCTACGATCTTCCATATCTTGGAACCTTTTTTTATCACTACCTCATTTGTCACATTATCAAAATGCTCATTTTCAATAAGACAAACTACACAATCGTTTAAAAATTGGTCATTCATTCGGTTGCGTAAGGTAGTCTTCACAATCTTCATCGCAGAGAAGCATCTCTCGACTGTAGCAGTGGCTACAGGTAAAGTCAAAGCAAGCTTCAAAAGCCGATAAACTAGAGGATGTGAAAGATGTTTATTTGTCTCAATCATCACACGTGCAAGATCTCCAAGATTTTCCAATTTCGCAAATCTTTCATCTTCTCGGATATTGTCAATGTAAATACCAAGTTGATGCTCAAGAGATATCCGCTCCATGGAACTAAAATCTTCTGGATAAAACTCAGATAATCTCACAAGTTTTGAGTGATCAAACTCATGGAATGAATCAATAGGGCTCAAAGACATAATGCAACCAAGTAATTCAGTGTTTACCTCATCAAAACGGTCATTGAACTCTTGAATTTGCATATCCAATACAGTATAAAAGCATTCTACCTGATAATGATGCATGCTTGTTATGCCGCTTTTTTTCTTGGATTCTTTGGATCGACAAATTCTTCTTCCATAATGATCAACTCTGTTTTATGATTCTCACAAAAGGATGAAACTTTATTAATCAGAGAATCCCAACCATTATCCCTGAGCTTGCACAATTGCTGCTTGGTGGATTTCACTAGAGACATAGCATTTAAAATGTCTTGATCTTTTTTTTGTAGAGCCTTTGATAAATTATTCGTGAGGCCAAGAAGAAGCAACATCAACTGTAAGTAGAACACAAAGTCAAATGTGTGAAAGTATTTGAGAAGACCATTAGCTTGACGTCTTTTGATACTATCAGTCCCTTCACTTTCGACATACTCAAGCACTTTAATGATGGAAGCAAATAGATCAACCAACCGTAGTAATGTTTTATAGTGAGAACCCCAACGAGTATTATCGGGTCTTTGAAATGAAAGCTCCTGATTCAATCCCTTTCCTGTCTTAATTTCACCTTTACTGACTCCTTCCTCGATTCTTTGTCGGTGGTATTCTTGAACCATATCTTTTCTCTTGCAAGAAGCTACAACCACATTTAACAAGACAGCAATCATATCAAAAAAATCTGCAACTTCAAAATGTTTTTTAGCAATTGCCATGACAACCAACTGAAATTGATGAGCAAAACAATGAACATAATAGGCAGAACTATTTTCTCTCAAAATCAGAGATCTCAAACCATTGAACTCACCCTTCATGTTACTTGCTCCATCGTAGCCCTGCCCTCTTAACTTTCTCATACTCAACCCATGCTTAGCAAACAATGAATCAACAACACATTTCAGAGTTGAAGAGGATGTTTCTTGAACATGAATAAGACCAATGAACATTCTTTGATTATCCCAGTTTTATCAACAAAGCGAAAAACCACAGCCATTTGCTCTTTATCAGAAACATCTGCAGATTCATCCACCAACAAACAAAACACATCATGATCAAGCTCTTGAACAATAGATACAGTAACTTCCTCAGCAAAGCAATGCACTATATATTTCTGAATTTTGTGAGACACCGTTTGATTATTTTTCGGAGCATTCTCCAACACAACATTACTTACAAATTCATTTTGCTCTGCAGTATATTTCAGAAGCTCTACAAAATTTCCCTTATTAGCTGATCCCGCATTTTCATCATGACCACGAAAAGCTAATCCTTGTCGTAGCAAATATCTACAACAATTAATTGAAGCATTCAATATGATTCTGTATTCATTTTTGACCGCATCATCCTACTTATAAAAAGCATGAACGATTGATTGACCTTGTGTCATCAGATTATCAGCTATCTTCAATGCATTATTGTGAAAACTATTCACCGGTCCCACATGTTCTTGTAATCTTTTTGGATTTTTCCAAGTATCAAAGCCTTTTGTCACAAATTCATCACTTCCACTTTTGTTTTCGGTGTAATCTCTAAACAAGTAGCAAAACAAACAAAAAGCTTTGTCTTTTTTCACACTATATTCCAACCAACGACCATAGACATCAAACCAAGATGGATTGAATCGTCTTAATTTATTCTCTATTGCAGTTTTAGGAAAATCATGACCACGAGGTTGGCAAGGACCTTTCATTGCGTCTTACCTCATCTCTTTCATTAAGATGATATTCCAATATTCTTTTCCTATCTGCTGGATCTGAAGGTAAATCATCCAAATCATTTTCAGACGTGGTCGATGCAAATTTTCTTTTATAATATTTTTCTATTGATACCTGATTAAAAAAAAATTACATTAATATGTTTTTTTGTAGATTCGACATAGTATACGTAAGTTAATGAAACATCTCAAAACCAAATTCGACATAGTTTTCTTTCCAAATTCTAAAACCAGTTCGTAATAATTTATGTACTATAACATTCAGAAAACTGTGCAATCAAATATTTACACTAAAAATAACTACTCCGCAAATCTAATAACAAAAATTGAAATAATTCCTAAATTTATTATACAGTAATTTTGATGATCTAGTTACAGAAATAAAAAGATGATCAATCGTCATTGAACAATAACTTAACATGTAACTTCAATAAATCAATTCAAAAAGTCAACTTACTCTGATTTTTCTGGGAAGAAGTTACGTGAAATCTCCTTCTTCTTCTTCTTCGTCTTGTTGACTGATTCTCACTGTTCCGATTCTGAGCCCTTCTCTTCCACGAACACTTACGGGGAAAAAACAAAATAGAAAAAGTTTGATTTAGTAAATGGCTAGGTCAATTTTTTTTTTTTAGATGGGCCTTAAAATATGGAGTTTTTTTTTTTTTTTTAGTTTCTATGTGTAATCTGTGTGGGCTCTAACAATATATAGGCTTATATTTAAAATAATTAACTTTTGCTAGTTAACAAAAAAACAAAAAACAATTAGCATGTGGCACAAAGATAAGTTTTAATTTTAAATCATTAACTTTAGCTACATAAAAAAAGAAAAGAAAAATTAGCATGGGGCACGTGCCCTTAAGTCTTATACATACATCCGCCCCTGTTCACAACCATAACAACTAGAGGTCAAAGCAAGAATTCTAGTTGCTAACTTTTGCAAAGTTGGTGCACCACATCCATAGGTTGACCACCAATTTTATGCGATTAATCAAGTGACATTATTTATCAAATGAGAAAGCTAAATGATCAAATTAAGACAATCATAGTGAGGAGACGGACTGGATCGAACTTGTCATCTTTCGTTTCACATTCTCTTAATGCTAAGCTTCTACCAAGCCAATTTGTTCTTTTAGAGACTAACTTCATGATTCACGACCTTATCTTGATTCTCAAAGTTACCATGATAAAAAATCTCTACAAAACCGAGGAATCCTTCTATGATGTCCAAATCATATTGGATATTGGGATCTTTGTAGAAGTAAAACGGATTGAGGAAGTAGGCAGCCACATGTAAAGGAGAATCCAACATACCTTTCATTTTCTCATCAATAATCTGAAAGACATGTTGGTAATTCTTCTCCAAATGATCACAAGCTCCCTTGATAGATTTCTTAGCTTCTAAAATCTCACCAAAAATAAACTCCATAGCAGGTATATTCTCTCCATCTACCAGCCTTAGAACCTTCACCAAAGGGCTGAAGATTTTTAAAACAACCATCACACAATTCCAAAATCCAAAACTCATAACAGTATCAAACACGTTATTTCCCTTCACAGATTTTGAATGCGTGCATTAATGCCACTCATCGCTGGTAAACATAGCCTTTAGCTGAGCCTTCTTCTCGTACAAGCTAATGATAGTCAAAAAACAAGTTGCAAACCTTGTTGCTCATAGTCTAACGATGTCTCTCTTCTTTGTATATGCTCTCATCATTGATAACGTTTTATGATGAGCATATACAAAGATGGTGACAGCCTTTGCTTGACTAATGACTTTGGCAAACGTAGGTAACTTAGAAACCCCCTCAAGCATTAAGTCTAGTGTGTGAGCCGCACATCCAATCCAAAATATACTCGGTCTCTTCTTTTTAAACATCTTTGCAGCTGCTATGTTGTTGGTAGCATTATCAGTCACCACTTGAACTATTTTTCCAGCCCCTATGTCTTCAATGCACTTGTTAATGTAGTTGAAGATAAAGTCACCCGTGTGAGAATCTTTAGAAGTGTCCTTTGAAGAAAGAAAGCATGTACCTCCTCTTGAATTGACACACACATTCATTATGCTTCTTCTTTTCATGTCAGTCCACGCATCTGTCATCACGGAGCATCCTTCTCTTTCCCATTCTTCTTCTAGACTCTTCAGCTTTTCATGTGTCATTTGATATTCTTCAGTTAACAATGGTTCACGCAACTGATGTGACTTGGAGGCACCCAACCAGGCCCAAACTGTCCCAATGCTTCACAAAATAACCTAAAAAGTTCATTATCAATTGCATTGAATGGGATACTTGATTGAAAGATCCACCTAGGACAATATTGGCATACAACATGCGTCTCTCTTTAGAAATGGCATCATGAATACTTTGTTGCTGTTTCTGTGTAGCCAAAGAAGCTTCCGGATTAATGCAGCCCGCAAACCTATCCATAGTACCTTGGAAATGAGGAGTTTTAAGAGTTCTAAACTCTTCTTTATAGGTTTATAGTCTGAATGATTCACATTAAATGTAGAATGTACACTATATATAGGAATACAAGAGAGACTCTAGGGATTAACTAATTACAACTAGATCCTTAATCATATCTATATTACATATCATTTACATGCCCTCTCAAGACGGAGGCAGTGAAATGACTCCAAGCTTGGAACGAGATATTTGGAAATGCGAGCGGGGCAGCGGCTTAGTGAGCATGTCAGCCAACTGGTCACGAGTAGAAACATGAGAGACTCGAAGCATACCAATTTGAATTTGTTCCCGAATAAAGTGATAATCAAGAGCGACGTATTTCATACGAGAGTGAAAAACTGGGTTGGCACACAAGTAAGTAGCATCAACATTGTCGTAATACACGATCGGACCGACGGCAAGCATGATTCCTAGTTCCGTAAGAAGATAGCATATCCACCGTATTTCCGTAGTGGTGAACGCAACAGATCGGTATTCAGCTTCCGTGGAGGATCGAGCAACACCTTTTTGCTTCTTGGATGACCACAAAATTGGATTTTTGCCAAGGTAGATGACAAAGGCATTCGTCGATGTGTAATCATCAGTGTCACCATCCCAATCAGCATCCGAGAAACCATGTAGATTAAGCGGACTATTGGCTTGAAGGAAAATCCCATGATTTAACGTACCAGCAAGATAGCGTAGTACCCGTTTGGCAGCATTCCAGTGATCTGTCGTCGGACAATGCATAAAGAGTGACAATCTGTTGACTGCATAGGCAATATATGGCCGAGTGAAAGCAAGATATTGTAAACTCCCAACTACCATGCGATATTCAGCAGCATTGTCAATAGCATTACCCGAGAGGAAAGTGAGCTTCGGAGAGGTTGACAACGGTGTAGAAACTGGTTTTGCTTCCATCATGTGCGTCTTGGTGAGTATATCAATAATGTATTTCCTTTGCATAAGGTGAAGACCATGTGGTGTACGAGTGACCTCAATGCCAAGGAAATAATGAATGTCACCAAGATCTTTTATAGAAAAGTGCATAACAAGAGAGGAGATAACACCTTTGACAAGCGATGGCTCATTCCCTGTCACAATTATGTCATCGACATAGACAAGAACATAGAGAAGAACGGCGTCACGACAGAAGACAAACAACGATGTGTCGGCTAAGGAGTTGGTGAAACTAGTTTGTAGAAGATGTTCTTTGAGTGCCATGTACCAAGCACGAGGCGTTTGTTTAAGTCCATAAATTGGTTTGTTGAGACGACATACATGATGTGGCCAAGAAGGATCAACAAGTCCGGGAGGCTGCGACATGTACACTTATTCGGAGAGCTTCCCTTGCAAGAAGGCATTGTTAACATCTAATTGTTGAATAGGCCAAGACGTACTTGTGGCAATGTCGAGAACAAGACGAACAGTATTAGGCTTGATTATCGGGCTGAAAGTTTCAGCATAGTCAACACCATATTGTTGATGAAAACCCTTCGCAACAAGTCGCGCTTTGTACTTATCGAGAGTTCCATCGGGATGATACTTCAGGTGGAGGTGGTGGTGACGGGTTAACAGGTGGTTCGGGTATTTGTAGAGGTGGTGCCGGAGGTGGAGATGACGGTGGTGAATGGGTGGTTATATCTGGGTTTATACGGTATGTAATATAGATATGATTAAGGATCTAGTTGTAATTAGTTAATCCCTTACATCCTTCTAACTCGTCATTGATGATATGCTTAATATTCACCTCTTCCCCTCAAAGCTTCCTCATGTTTTCTTTTCAAAGTTTTCTTGTCCTTCGCTTCATTAACTGCCTTCATACACTTATCTTGATCCTCTTTACTCGATGCTGGATAAGAAGAGACATTTCCTTTCTTATGAGCAATGTGTAACTTCAATATGTACACACCACCAGAGAATTCTTTTCCACACAGTTTGCATTTCACTTTGTCTGGATTCTTTGGATACACAACAATCCATAATCTCATCCCACATCATGTGAGTTCCGCTTCAGAGATGTATCAGCTGGTGGATTCTCCATAGATCCTAATCAAACAATGCGAATCATACAAATCAGATGCAAGCACTTACAAAGTTCATGTTGAGAGGAAACCACAATTGAAGAAAAACAGAGCATATGACTCTGTCTCTCTATTATTGCAAGCACTTACAAAGTTTTTAAATTCAAGATTCACCATAGATTCATTTCGGAAAAGCCGATAACCCCAAATCGATATCACCAGATGGAGCAGTAACTCAATTGGATCAAACAAAGAACAGTGAAGTTCTGATTGGATCGGTGAGTGTAACAATCTGAAACAGTTGTCTAAGCGGAGAACATAACCAAACAAAAAACAATGAAGAGGAGGGATGAACAAAGACCAGTGAGCAGTCAGGGAAGGATTGTCTCAACAGTCGATGAAAATGCAGACAAAGAAGATAAGAGCTCAAACGAAACTGTACTTGAAGTTAAGACCGCTCATCACATAAGCTTGCAGTTCAACAACCACAAAGGAAAGGCGTTTCTTGCACAGAGTAAAATTTCTTTTAACTTCTCTTTTCTTTTTTAATCTCCCTATTGATTAATTTCAATATTTTTAAATTGTTTTACTTAATCTGAATTGGCGATGGAAAGAGGCAACCTCTGTAGAACACGTGACATTGGTTATGTCTCAGGAAACAGACATGTCCAGCAACAACACTCACGAATTTTTTTTAGGTATACCAAAAGTGTAGTCTTAGCGAGAGAGACATATCGTGTTTTTTCATTCTTTTTCATCTAAAGAGATGTTTTCTAATCTAATCGTGCAACATATATTCATTTCGGGATCAGCCAAAAATATTAAGAAATCGAAGAAGCCTTAATCAAATAAGAACACAAGGGTTTTAAGATAAAAACTTATGTCGAGTATCTCCTGAAGCAGAAACAACAATGTGCTTGATTTGAAGTCGATTATTCTTCATTTGGTCTCAATTTCATCAGCAATTTGATCGCGTTTTGGGATGAATAGCGATTAGGGTTCATATGTTTTAGGGATTTGGCGTATAACGACAAACGACAAACGACAAAGGGGAAAATGGGTTGTATTGGGTTTTTGTTAACTATTGGGCCAAATTTTTTTATTAAATTGTATTATTTAAAAACAAGAGATTGGACCGATTTTCTTATAAATCGTTGAAATCAGACAAAAATTGGTCAATCGACTAACTTCACTGCACAGCCACAAATCGCCGCGGTCCTTTGCCGCCTAGCGCCTAGATGGCCGCTTTTTTGAACATGGAGTAAAATAGAGTACTTGCTATTAATTAAGGACAAGGCATAATCATAATTTATTTGATATAGCAAATCCATATCTCAAATCCCTGTAGTTATTCGAATCATTACTCAAGCAATATTTTATTGTAATTATTCTAGACTATATTCTAATCCGCGCTATGCGTGGAGTAATGGTTTTTTTTTGTAAAATTTAATTAAAAAAAATATAAATCAACCACTAACGGAAATGGTTTGAGTTAACTATTAATGAAAAACTTCACGATTAGGTGATTTTGTACCCTCAAGTGATAAAAATATTTAAATAATTGGTTTTAGTGTTTTCATTATCGAAATGGACTAATCCAATCCAACCACTTAACCAGTCGTATTAGTCTAAAATATTTTACATATTTTAACAGAACAATCCGCATAAGACCGTAGTCATAAAATCATAAACCCTAACCGTCCCACCATATGATCAAATAATAAAAATATTTATTAATTTCTAGTATTGATGCAACAACATGTACAAGAATGTAGTAATAAACTATCAATTTTAACCCGTCCCACACATATGATGGAATAATACAAATATTAACTAATTTATTTTATATTTGCAATAATTTATTGTTGATTTTAGTTTTGATCTCTTTTGAGTTGATATTTATTGGACTTTCCAAAATATTAATTGCAATTAATTAAAATATTTTCAAAATTAAATGCGATTAAATTGTTTTGATCTGAATTATGCACAAATTGAATGATTTTATTTTAACACTGATTTATTATTGTATTAAATATTATGAGAACTGTTACATCAACGATTTTACAACAGACATTTCTACTACCTTATGAGCATATTCGCTGAAGATCTCATGTAAGCTTGTCTCCATTAATCTGCATAAATGATAATAAATCTCACTCTCTGGAATTTGAACATCATATCTCCTGGTGTAGAAGCATTAGTGAACCCTTGATCAACAATTGGGGCTTTCACAAATGATACTTTTTAATTTATTGTTTTAAATTTATTTGGTTATAAGGATAGTAGAAAAAAATTCATTGAAATTGTTTTGTTGTTTGACAATATGTTTAATCAATATAAGGTGTTTTCCGAAATTACCCTTAATGAAATTATTAAATTGTCTTAAATTCTAATGACATTCTTTGTAAATAACAAGTGAACAAAATATTATATCTAATAATAATTATGTTTTAATAGTATAGATGTATGACTCTTTATATTTGAGTATTCAACTCATTTAGTAAAAGATAAAATTCAATTCATATATGGCATCATAGCTTTAATGATACCTTAAGTTCAAATTTCTGTATTTTTTTTTCTTTTTCTTTAGCCGCTTCTCTTTGATGGTTTCTTCTTCTGCAAAACTTGCACAAGATTGTCACTAAAATCATGCATGCACCAAATCATTCCAACCAACAATACAATTACTAATCTAACAATATTACACTGCGATCGTATCTAGTATGTTATCAAATATGCAGGATACAAGGCCACAATGCAAAGGGATGATTATAGCTCCAACAGTTCACGTCCCAGCCTGATATCTTGGCGTTTTACTTGTTTTATCACCGCATTTTCCCTTGTTTTTATGTATTTGCATTCATATTTAGGCACATTTAATTGCATCTTGCATTTGCATATTCTAGATTCTTGGAGTTGTATTCAAAGATTGGAGGATTAGCTATGAAAGTGGACCAAGAAGAGCTTGTTTGGAGCAAAAGATATGTCTAAGAGCAAAAGTAAGGGACTAACATAAGCCACAACAATATGGCGTAGCGGTACCAGCATACAATGTTACAAGCACATCCAAGATTTAGCCAATTTCCAGGAGAAATATCGGTGTGGTGCAATAGCATGAAGAAACCGCTATGCTTATAGCGGATGGTGCATCTGTATGAGGATACCGCTACAAGATCAGACGAATTCCATAAGAAATGGCGGCATGATGTATTGGTTTGCTGACACCGCTACATACCACCTAAGATCCGAAAAACCCACGGGTTGACCCGGTTCATCCTATTCCCTACTTAAACACGGTCATCATCTACTTAAACAATTTTTTGTTTGAATCTCTTTCCTCTTGAAGGTTTAAAACTATTTGTATGAGAATCTTTTTAAGTTTTATGCGATTACATATCTTTTTCTTTTAGATTCTTGTTTATCTCTTAAATCTCTTCATGATTATGAAAATTATCATCATGAGTATTTGTGTTTTCATGGGTATTTGTGTTTTCATGGGGAATAGTTAGTAGGTCTCTTAGGACCTTTGCGTATGGTAGATTAGGGGAGCTCAATGCTGATTTATGATGTTTTGGGCCTAGATTAGTTAAGATCCTTGCTTATTAGGTGTTTTTAAAGCTAGATTAACCTATGTCAAGTTAATCTAGAACTTAAAGAATTTCATACCCGAAAGGTGTTCGATGAAATTTCTGAATGAACCTCTTAAGTGATTTTCATTCCTAACCAATGGCAATTGATGTTTTGGGTATTTAGTGGCTATTTAGACTTGTGATTAATGCATGTTTTTCATTTAATTACGAACATACATTTTTGTTAATTGAATGATTAGCATAGGATTAATGTCATGGAAGTGAATTAATTTGATTTGATGATCTAAGGCTTAAAAATTAGCGTTGTTTGATCGGATGAACATTTTAAATTAGCTAAGAGTTACCCGAGTCAATTACCTTTACTTATCTCAGGATTAATCTTTCTGCCAGTTTCTTTCAATCAAATTATGAGGCTATTGGTCCAGAAATTGTAGACGAGATTCCAAAGGTTTTTCAAATCAGGCATTCTCTCAAGGAACATTAACAACACTCACATCAGATTAATACTGAAGATTCAAGGGCCAAGGAAGGTGTCAATGTGTAGACCAATTCCTCTTTGCAATCTCTATTATAAAGTGATCTCCCAACTTCTCTCAAAGAGACTTTAACCGCTTCTCCCAAATCTGATATCGAAGAACCAATCCGCATTTATTCCAAATAGAGCCATCACCGATAATGTTTTGATTACACATGAAATTATCCATTTCCTCAAAACGTCCAAGGAAACGAAACATTGCTATATGGCGGTGAAAACCAACATGAGTAAGGCTTATGATAGGCTTGAATGAGACTTCATTAGATTGGTGTTTCTAAGGCTTGTCTTCAACACCAAATGGGTCAATTGGATGATGCAATGTATCTCAACGGTTTATTTCTCCTTTCTTATCAACAATACACCAAAAGTCATTCCCTATCGTGGAATTCGACAAGGCGGCCCGCTATCTCCGTACATCTTCATTATTTTTAGTGAAGTGCTCTCGAGCCTATGTACTAGAGCCGAGGAGGAAGGAAAGCTAAATGGAAGCCCCTGAGTGAATCATCTTCTCTTTGCCGATGACACGATGTTTTTTTGTAAGGTGAATCCTCAATCAGTCAAAACCTTGAAAAACATTCTTAATAGATATGAGGCTGCCTCCGGTCAATGCAATTGGTCCTCTCAGTTCTTATCCTCGGCCAGAAAACTCACTATGCAAAAAGTGTTCTTACTGCGATCCATTCATACATTATGTCTTGCTTCCAATTACCGAGCTTACTCTGTAAGGGGATCCAATCAGCATTGATGCGATTCTGGCGGGATTCATAACCATAGAAAAAGAAAATGTCTCGAAGGAAAAAAGTTTGGCGGATTAAGCATGAGAGACATACAAAGCTTCAACATAGCGTTGTTGGGCAAGCTCAGTTGGTTGTTACTCAACAAACCAGAGAGTCTTCTCAGCAGTATTCTCCTTGGAAAATACTGTCCCTCAGGAAATTTCCTTGAAGTGCATCCTGCAAGCAACTCATCCCATGGCTGGAGAGGTATACTCATAAGACGTGATCTTATCTCAAAGAATCTTAGATGGGCGATTGGTGAAGGAAAATCAGTAACCATATGGCAAGATGCATGGCTTTCCCCCTCCAAGTCAATGGGACCAGCACCAGAGCATTCTGTTCTTTCAAAAGTTTCAGATTTGTTCTTCCCCGAAACCACTGAGTGAAATAGGGAGAAAATTCATCTCATATTACCGCAAAAGGAGACAGAGATATTGAGTATGAAGCCTAGTCCAAAGGGTGGGGCTGATAAGCGTATATGGCTGAAACAAAGGTCGGGGGATTACAGTACAAAATCAGGATACCACGCAGTGGCGTAAGAAGCAAATCCGATCCAACTTGACCCGAAAGAATTTCAGATGTGTGGAATATACCAACAATGCCTAAGATTCAACACATCATCTAGAAAGCAGCTAGAGGAGTGCTTCCAACTCATGAAAGACTAGCGACAAGACACATTCCAATCGATCCCACCTGTCTGCGATGTGGTGAAAGTGAATCTATTGCACATGTGTGATTGCATTGTGATTTTGCAAAACAAGTATGGGGAAAGCTCCTATATCATCAATGCCAGACCTAAGTGAGATTACAAGCTTTGCCGAAGGATGGAAACTCATCACATCTTTGCCCTGTCTTCTTCCAACGTGTGTCAACATCGAATCACTACCGGCTTGGATTTGCTGGGCACTTTAGAGTTCAAGGAACAAACAAATCTTCTCCAACATAATATTCAGGGTTGAATAAATTGTCCTCAAAGCAATTGTGGATGCAAAGGAATATAATGATGCACAACCAACAAAATCATCACCATCGTCTTCACCGGTTCTTCAACCCAGAACACGCCCCGAGAGTGTTATTCTTTGCAGAACGAATGTAGCTTGGAGGGCTGATATCGCATCAGCATGACTTGGATGGACATTCTCTCAATCTCTGAACAAAGCACCATCACAACACTCTAAATCGATCTCTTTCGCGAGCTCCCTACTAGTAGCGGAAGTTTGGGGCATTCGTGAAGCTCATCTTCGTGAGCTCCCCGCTAATAATCAATTGAAGATGGTCAATTATTAGCTAGTGATCCTAAGCAAGTCCGAGAAGTTCAATCCCTAAGACAAAAATCACACGAATATACTAATTCATTTCCATGACATTTATCCATTTACTAATTATTTATTTAGGCAAAATTTTCATTTGTTTTAAAATATTAATAATCATTAAGTTGGAGTTCCACAAGTCAACAATTCACCTCAATCAATAATTTCCATCAGCAAAAAGTGAAAAGCAAGCATAGAGTTGTCCTAGACATTTTTATCAAACATTTTCAGGACAATAAAATAACCAAGTTTTAGTTTTAGGTGATCGATGTAGGAAATAAATTAGGAAAAATAACAGAAATTATCTTAAAAAAAAAAAAACAATTTAAACTATATTTCCCTAGTAATTCAGTCTTCTTTATAAAACACAAACCAAACTTTTACGTTTTACCTACTCGAACTGTTATTTTTTCGGTTTAAATTCAGTCCCTTCGCTTCTTCCATAAACGAATTATCCAATATTCGAACTATTCGACCCGAAGCGACCCAACCCATTCTAAGCATCCAAATGAGTATAACGAGATCTTTGCACACGTGTCATAATTGCATTGGTTATGCTTACGCAGATGAGTTTCAGAGAGAGTTAAGGGGAAACTATGTCATTCGTCTCTTCTTTCTCCTAAAGCAAGCGCTTCTTCTTCCTCTTGGCTCGTGATTTCTCATTTTCTAATGAGAGCTTAAGGCTTGAGTCTCTCTCTCGCTCTTCTTCGACGCTTAGACGACTTCGATTATCAACTTCTCCCTGATCGCTTCTGATTTCTTCTTCCCTGTACGTTTTTTCTTCTCTGATCTTTGTCTTTGATCGAGCTCTCAATTTTTGAAACGATGAGATTAAAACTGCAATTTCTGGGATTTGGGTTTTGTAGCTTACATCTACAATCAGATTCCTAGTTTACATCTTCGAATGCGATTTTAAAATCTGAACTTTCTGTTTTTTTATTTCCCCTGTATTGTGAAGCAGCTTAAGGACAATGATTCGGCTTAGGGTTTACGCGGGGCTTAGTTCTCTCGCAACATTGGCTGTGATTTATCATGCTTTTAGCAGCCGTGGTCAATTTTACCCAGCGACTGTGTATCTATCGACATCGAAGATCAGTTTGGTGCTTCTCCTCAACATGGGTTTGGTTCTAATGTTCAGCTTATGGAATCTGGTGAAACTTGTGTTTCTGGGTTCACTTAGAGAAGCTGAGGTGGAGCGTTTGAATGAGCAAGCGTGGAGGGAACTCATGGAGATTCTCTTTGCCGTCACTATTTTTCGACAGGACTTCTCTGTTGGGTTTCTCTCTTTGGTTGTGACTCTTTTGCTGATTAAAGGTTTGCATTGGATGGCTCAGAAGAGATTGGAGTATATTGAGACTACTCCTTCTGTGACTTTACTCTCTCATGTTCGTATTGTTTCTTTCATGGTGTTCCTTCTCGTCTTGGATGGGCTCCTTACGTATAGCTCTTTACGGCAATTGATTCAGTCACCGAAGGCTTCGATGTCGGTGTTCTTCACGTTTGAGTAAGTTTCATTGAATTTCATGGAATCAACTAGTTTTGTTGGGTTTGGTGTTATTAAGAGAGGCTAAGAATCCTATAAAATTGGAGCGTTAGGCTCTTTTGAGTGCAAAGAATTGGAGCTAAATTTTAAAAATGTTAGAAAGTTTTTGCGTCCGCCAAACCTGTGAATTTGACATAGCTTATGAGAAGGGTCTTTAATAAATCTATCTGCCAAGATTTTGTTTTGCCTAGGATAACTTACCTATTGGTTTAGATTTAATTTTAGCCCTATAACTGAATAGCTGGTTCAAATTGGCTTTATAAAGATGTGCGGCGGGCATCGCAGAAGGAAGAATAACTCTGACATTTGTTTGAGCTCTTTAGGTGTCAGAGAAGAACTTTATGGGAAACTATTACTATCCGGAAATTTGTTTTCTATGAACCCTACTTGAAGGCCTTTTAAATATTGTTTCAGTTACTAGGATCCTGGTTTAATCAACCCCTTATCCTTAATAGCTTATGCTAGCTATTAAACACGCACGAAAAGTACATGAGACATCTGGTGAAAAAAGTTGATATATTCGTGGAAGGCCGCAGGTGATCAAAATTTAAGGGATATTTATTCAAGATATTAGCTTTGTTGATGTTGCTTATAGTTTAGCTATGTATCCATCTGTGGATATGCCATTGGAAACCGTGTGATAGTCCCCCCTGCTTATAAGATTGGAACTTTGCATCGTACAGCCTAGCTTTAGTCTTAATTGATAATTTTATGTTGCAGGTATATGATTCTGGCAACAACAACTATCTCTTTAATTGTGAAGTATGCCTTCTATGTCACTGATATGCTCAAGGAAGGTCAATGGGAAGGAAAACCAGTATATACTTTCTATCTGGAGCTTGTCCGTGACTTGCTTCACTTGTCCATGTATCTTTGCTTCTTCCTTATGATATTCATGTAAGTTTTTAGTCCATACTCGTCTTTCATTGCTCCAAAAATTAGATGTTATACCACTAAAAGGCAATTGAATCCTGACTAATTAACATGCTGAAGTTATTATGTCACAACTCATAATCGCCTTATCTCTCTACAGTTTTTTGTGTGCTGGATACTTGCATAACTCTATCTTTACATTTATGCACATCTATAAGTCTTCTCTTGGTTACATTAGTTCTTCATATGTTTTTGTCAATCTTTACCACTTAATTTTGTCAGGTCTATGGTTACATTAGTTCTTCATATGTTGTTGTCAATCTTTAACAATAAGCAGCCAGAAAGCCAAACAATAGACCTACTCAATCCATAGACCTGAGAAATTTTGTCAATCTTTACCAGTTATTCTGTGTATTCTGTGTAGTTTACCATGCAATCGTAATGCACTGAGGGCTTTGATGGCATTTTTGGTATGGTATCCTAATGCGAGCATCACTTTTTATTGCATAGGAACTATGGCCTTCCCCTTCACTTAATACGGGAGCTCTACGAAACGTTCAGAAACTTCAAGATTCGTGTGACTGATTACCTCCGGTATCGTAAAATCACTTCCAATATGAATGATCGGTTTCCTGATGCAACTCCTGAAGAACTTAGTGCGTAAGTTCCAGATATTCCCTGAAGATTTTCATCTTTCCAACTATTCTAAATATCTTACCAGCCATTTGCAACTACTTTTTCTTACTTATTTTTTTTATGACATGCTTATTCTTAACTTCATTATGGTTATATATTTATATTAATCTTTATGTGCGATTTGCAGAATCGACACGACCTGTATCATATGCCGTGAAGAAATGACCTCAGCGAAGAAATTAATATGTGGCCACCTCTTTCATGTGCATTGTCTTCGGTCATGGTTGGAACGACAGAACACATGTCCCACTTGCAGAGCGCTGGTTGTACCAGCTGAGAATGCTACATCGTCAGCTACTGGAAACCGTGGACCACACCAAGAATCCCTGCAGCAGGGTACTGATCTTGCTGTTTATACATATTTCATAATGAATCTTATTAATTTGGACTCTCTGCTCTCAGCTTTATTTGTTTCTTGAGGTTCTTGGTATGGAGAATGACATCTGTACTCTGCATGTCCAGAAGGTGATTTTTTAATAGTTTTGAGAAACATTGAGACTAATGATGCTCTACGGTTTGAATAGGAACGGGTACTTCAAGTTCAGATGGCCAGGGTTCTTCTGAAGCTGCTGCTGCTAGTGAGAGTATGAGCAGGCACGAGGCTAGGCTTCGAGCTGCTGCTTCTGCAGCGTCCATATATGGGAGATCTGTTGTTTATCCATCTTCTGCAAACACACTAGTATGGTATGTGTGAAAACCTGTCCAAATAAATAGTACATAGCCTGATGTCTGCATGACAAAAAGATTCAGACTCGATTTCAGTTAGTTTCTTTCGAGTCTCCTAGTTTCAGCTATTATGGTGCCAGTTTCTCTCTCATGTCTTTTTAATTCACCCGGACATTTACATATGATGTCTTCAATATATCATGTTAGTTCAGTACTTAGCTTGTATAATATTTCTTTTCTGTAACTTCTGTCATCATCTACTATATGATGGTAGAGAAAGAACTAACACTAAGACTGAACATATGAAGGTCTCAAGGTTATTCATTGCTTCCTCAGACGGAGCTAGAAGCTCAGAAGAGATTTCTTGAGTCCCAAATCGAGGTACGTTGATATAATTTGTACAAAAACAAGTTTTTTTTCTTTAACGGCTCAAGAGTTTCTATCAAATTGTTTTCTCGGTAGGTGTTGCAAAACCAACTTCGGCTTCTCCAGAAGCCGGCAACTGTAGATACGAAAGGAAAATCGGTTGCGGAAACTGCAGAGTGAACCTCAAAGCAAAGTGTGGTGGTCTTATTAGAGGTCATCAAAAGGAAACAGTGTGACCGATAGTTTAGGATTTTAGGGGAAAGAGAGAAACAAGAGTAAACCTCAGAATGTATTTTAGGTTTTTATGGTTTTGCTTTGATGGTTTTTCTTGCGACGATTTTAAAATGTACATGTTGGGGTCTCAACAACAACTGTCTCCATATTAATTATTTCTTTAATATTTTCTTTCCGATATATCTTTCAGCTAGCTTATATTCGATCTGGAACAAATGGGTACCCCGAGAAAGAGGTATTTACAAAATATTAAGAGCATGGGAAGCTCTTATCAGATATCCAAGAATTCAAATATATTTGATCGTTTGAAAATGTCTTTTTACCTTGATGTTCGAAACATGTCTCCATCATGGCGAGACCAATAAAATGTTAAAATGTTATCATGGTCATTTAAGAAGAGTTTGCGTAGTCGTATTTTCAAGGTGATAATATTATGATGACAAGACATTTGCTTTGAAAATGTGTGTGGAACCTAGTGACATAATAACTCTATTTTGTTTTAAAATTTAGTGCATTAATTTAAATAAAGCAAGAACTTTCTAATGTTTTATATATATTGTTCACTCTAGAATTAAATCTCACAGACAAATCTTAATAAACCATGGATATGTAAAAGAAAGCCCTCAGGCAATCAGAACATTAATGCGCTGGACAGAATCTGTAGACAAAGTACACGGTAATAAACGAAAAAGTTACTATTTGTTGCTCGCCTAGGCCTTTTGGATATGCTTCATTTTCTAAATTATGATTTTTTTTTTTTTTGACAAGAGACTTTCATATATAATTAACGAGAAAAAGACAAATTACAAGCCCAAGGCTATAGTATTTTATTGGTCTAGCCCAATACATCAGCAAATTAACCAGTAAATCAAATCTATATTAAACCAAAAAAAAAATTTGAGCCCAAGACCCAAACCATGGTAGTAAAACACGAACCAGCAACAAAGAATCACTGTCGAAGGAGTTGTATATTTCTCAGACTATTGGGGATGACGATCTTGGGCAATCTAGATGTCACATATTTGAAGCTCTTGTGGAGAACCTTAGCTGGAGCATCTTCGAAGAGAGAGTTGGATTAGCGTCTCTGTAACTGGCTATTCGATTATGGACATGTAGATCAATTGAAGAGGAGGTCGCAGATCGAAAAATATTCCGGTGAAGTCTGGCTTTCTTCTCAGACCAAATTCCATAATTTGCCTCCTGCCAACACAAAAGAATCAGTCTCCGTCGCGTTTTCCCTCTCGTGAGATTATGCATCTGCAATAGAGATCGGATCCAATGACGATATGCTTGGAGATGACATCTTAAAGCAACACATAACCAGATCGACCAACTAAACCCACAATCAAAGAGGAGATGATCTCGACTCTCGCTGGCCGAGTTACACAAAAGACACGAAGGGTCAGTGACAAGTCCCCATCGTAAGATTCGATCTCTAGTTGGACATCTAATAAGGACGGGAGAAAGGCTAATTCATGCCTGAATCTAGGCCAATGGTACCGATTAGTACCGAACAATTGATATGTGCTAAATCATACTCATACTTAAAAAAAATTGAATATCCATACACATTAATTTTTTTTGGCCGAAACATGCATTTACCTGAATTCCGTTAGTCAACCCCGTTAAACCATTAACAGAAAATCTGAGATGGCACTATATATCAAAAACAAAAAAAAACCCAATGGGACTCGAACCCATGACCACCAGGTTATAACTCATGGATCTACCAACTGACCCAGACAAGCTTTATGACAGTAATTATCAAATAAAGTTTATATAGACACTACACAATTTTCTATAAAAAAAAAAAATTCATGTATCGGGGATATGCTCCATTATCGCCGCCGCTTCGATTTGGCCGGGGTGATGCTTCAATTTGTGAACTCAGGCTTTCCGCTCATCACTTCCGCGAAAACCGCTGCTAAAATCTCCGCCAAAACAGAGAGAGCATTTGTCTCGAATAGCACCGTCGAGGAGTCCAGTGATGTAGGATTTTGAGGACGAAATTTAGGGGTTTGGAGCAGATGACAGCGGCACTGACGTGGCTATCGGAGCGAGGAGTGACGATGATTGTTGGTTTGGGAGTAGAAGAAGTGTTGAATCTCGCATTGCAGATGTAAGCACGGAGCACGAAGGAATCTTGATGGAAGCTTCCATGCGTCTCTTCGCGTAGGAGCTAGCGGATTGTATAATGAATTCGTAAGGAAAGCCGTGGGTTCGTGTGTGGATTACGATTTGGGTTCGTCTTCTTCGGATTCAGTTCTCGTCGATGAGCTAATGTTTTCCATGGAGGATGGATTTGGGGCAGATACGAGACAGACATATGCTAGGGATTTGCTAAGACGTGCTCAATTGAGGCACAAAATCTTCAAAGATGAAACTGTGATCAAAGCATTTTACGAAGCAGAGAAACTATTGACTTTTTATTTAATTGAAAGCAGAGAAATTATATAGGTCTCAAGGATCCCCTTTCTAGAATCTCACCGAGAAATCTAAGAAATGGGATCTTGAGAACCTAAAAGATGATGAAAAGAGAAAATATCACCTTGAAGAAATCTGGGTTCGTGATGAAGATGAGCTTGAACTCGTACGAAAATGGAGAAATAAGAGAGAGAGAGAGAGAGAGAGAGAGAGAGAGAGAGAGAGAGAGAGAGAGAGAGAGAGAGATTGTAAAGACAAGGAAGAAAGCAACATAGAGAAAGGTTGGTCGTGTCGACAAAATGTGTTGTGTCTATATAAGCTATTTATGATAGCTACCGTCATAAAACTTATCTAGCTCAATTGGTAGATGCATGAGCTTAAGCTTTGTGGTCATGGGTTCGAGTCCCATTAGATGTATTTTTTAAAAAACCAAAAACCTATCAAACGACGTCGTTTTGATATACAATGCCACTTCAGATTTTCCGTTAATGGTATAACGGGTTGACTAACGAAATTTGGGTCAATGCATGTTTCGGCCAAAAAAAAAAGTATGTGTATGGATATTTAATTTTTTTAAAGTATGAGTATGATTTAGCACAAATCAATTGTTCGGACACTAATCGGTACCATGGGCCTATGTTCATGTAGGAATTAGCTTTTCTCCATATTAAGAACAAACAACCAAGTCAAAAGTTGTGCTTTGGGATCCCGCCAACATTCCAGACGACCTTTGCCCAAGGTACCTCTTGTAAATCCTCTCGCAGCTTTCTATAAACCTGACCCGTAGAGTATGTATTGCTCAATTTCCCATTCGTAATAGTCTTCTTCCTCTGTTAGTTGGATAGTAGTGAGATAAACGTGTAGACTTAATTGAGTATCCGATCTTTCATGTGGAAGATGCCACTGCCCTTGGCGATAGAGACTGGAGATTGTAGCCGTTTCAGGGATACTTAGTCGAGAGTTACGATGATTGAGGAGAAAGTTATGTATGCTCCCAAATGGGGACCAATTATCTGACCAGAATCTACAGGTATTTCCATTACCAATTCTCAGTTTGATCCAATTGTATACTTTATCCATAATCTTCAATAGCTTATTCGCAAGCCATAAGTGACTCTTGTGAGGCTTTGCTGTCCAGAAGTTGTTGAGACATCCATCAAGAATTTCATTTTTAAACCAAGCAACCCACACAGAGCCCGCCTGAAAGAATAGGAGCCAGATCAGCTTGAGACAACATGCCTTATTCCAAACAGTTAGATCTCTTATCCCTAGACCACCATCTTTTTTAGAATGAGTTACATTTTCCCATGACACTCTAGCAAAATGATGCCCCTCAATATTTCCTTTCCATATGTAAATGATGCATAGGGAGTTGATCCGATGAATACAAGCTTTGGGGAGAAAGAAAGTTGAGCACCAGAAAGTGGAAATTCCAGCAATCACTGTTTTGATTAGAAGAAGCCGGCCCGAAATGACAAAGACTTGGCACTCCAAGAGGTAATACAACACTTTCACTTGCTGCAATAGTACCTCACAGTTGATTATGTTGACTTTTTTGTGCATAGAGGGACTCCTAAGTAACGGACAAGCAAGGCCCCATTGGGCATACCCGTGGAGAACATGATGGTGTTGATTTCTGTTGAGAGAGGCCAGAAGCAAAGAAACTTGGCTTCTGAATACTAACAGCCAGTCCAGAGCGAAGTTCAAATTCGTGGAGGACCTACAGCACATTTTGAACAGACCTTAAAGAGCCATTTGTGAAGATAAGGAGATCATCAGCAAAGGAGAGATGTGTGAGTTTCGAAATGCTGCAAATTTGGTGATAGGTAAATCTCCCTTCCTCAGCCTCCCTATTAAGCATTAGAGATAAGTTGTTAATAGCAATAACAAAAAGGTAAGGAGACAGAGGATCTCCCTGCCTTAGTCCTCTCTTTCCTTTAAAATAACCCTACACTGTACCATTGTAAAGTTTGATGAGCAAATACATGCTTTTAACCAACTGATGTATTGATCTGGAAGAGATAACCCTTTCAAGCAGTTAAAAAGAAACTCCCATGAAATGGTGTCAAAAGCCTTTGCTATGTCCACTTTAATAGTTATCTTCTTAGGCCCCTTGTTCTTGTGATACCCATTCAATAGTTCACCTGCGAGTATGGAATTTTCAACTAAAACTAATAACTGATACATGATCGGAATCACTCCAATACTAAGATCACTCGATGATCGAGAGATTCCAAGCCTAGCTTTGTGGAAGGGGTCGATGTAGAGATGGAATGGATGGATAGATGATCGACTCACTCAATCAATGGGACGAACAAGAGAACTGAATCACTCAAGCACTCTTAATCCGTTGGATTCTATAGATTTAAAGTGAATCACACACTTAGAATCTAAAGAACAATCAAACACAAAGAGATCTCATACTTTGTGAAAGAAACAAAGGATCTTAAAGATCAAACTCAAACTTCTTAAAAACTTAATTTGTGTCTTACAAATGAAATAAGAGAGAACTTATATAGAGCTCTGGATACAACAGCCATAAGACTTAAAGTATAAAGAGAAATTCTCGAAAATTGAAACTAGTTAAGAGAAATATAGCCTTTAGGCTTTATTGGTGTGACTCTTGGAAATATGACCAAAATTCTTCCAAAGAGAGAGAAGAAGATGAAGAGTTGTTGTAGTTAATGCTGGTCAGCAGATTAACTCCAACAAGACGAATGTGGACGGAGTTAAAAACCTTACTAGGAAAACCCGATGGAAAAAACCATGGTTAAGGGAAAAAGAGTGCAACAGTCATATTCCAATAATATGAAGTCTTCTTTGTGCCTGGACGGTTTGAGGGAATAAGTGAGCTTCTTGGGAACATCTTAGAGGACATAAATGATGCCCAAAACGCAGCAGCTTTGCCAAGAAATCTGTTGAGAAGTTGAGGCCTCCAAATGAAACAAGTCGAGGATCCGTTGACTTAGAAATTGAATATCTTCCAAACTAAAACTGGTCTTGACTTGGTTCCAAATCTTTGTGTGCCTCTGATGGATCAAGATTGTAGAACAATTTGATTCGTATCTTAACGCCTCCTGGTTTGATCATAAACCTCCAATTAAGGCGTGTATGTCCAAATCGGGTAAGCTGGGAATCACCCGATTTGTAAATTCAATAACTCTTTCGTTTGAGCTCCAAATGGACTGACTCTACTTTATGGTGTGCTCTAGGTGAGTTGAGAATGTTTTCCAAGTGGTCTCATGCTCTGAATCTTCGTGGTTGATTTGGTATGATCCAAGAAAGGCACATGTGTCTTTATTGACTCCTATGCGGCTTGTGTGGCATGTTTGATGGAGCTCTGGTTCAGCTACTGGTCTGATGGCCTCATCAATAACCTATCTTTCACGAATTCAGTTTGATTAGGCAAGATCAAAGAAGGCAACATAGGCTTCAATCTTTTCACCAAGAGCCTAGAAATCACTTTGTACAGCGTATTGAGACAGGAAATAGGTATATAGTCATAGATCTTTGCAGCTCCATGGTGTTTAGGTACCAAATTGAGAATGGTTGAATTTGATGAAGATGTCATGAAGGCGGAAGGGAAGAAATGGCTGATCGCTGAGGTAACCTCTAATCCAAGGATATCCCAAGCAGCTTTGTAAAAACTAGAAGTGAGACCATCTAGACCTGGCGCCTTGTTTAGGTTTAACTTTAGTAGGACTTTTGTAATTTCCTCAACTGATGGAGCAACCGTCATTGCTTGTTGTTGAGCAGGGACACATCTGAAAGAGGAGAGAGTATGGAACCAAGATGGAGGAGAGGAGATGGCTAGAGGAAGGACTTTCGGTGACAGTATTAACTTGAAGTGCTTAATGGCATGGGAGCTCATTTCCAATGGGCCAGTCAACAATTCACCCGTAGACAAAAGGAATGCTCTAATGGAGTTGTAGCTAGATCTTGTCTGGAACATTCTATGGAAGTAAGCTGTGTTTATATCACCTTCCTTCAACGAGTTGACCCTTGACTTCTGCCTGAAGTATAGTTCCTCTATTTCTCTAAGAAAATTCCATTTTTCATGAAGGATTTGTTCTTGCTGGAATAATTGGGGAGAAGAAGCCTGAAGAGCTTGCACCTGCACAAGTTGTAACAAACTGTAAGCCTCACTCACTCTCACTTGTATTTGGGAAAAAATCTCTTTATTAAGCTGCTTTAGTTCTCTCTTTAAGATCTTTTCTTTCCAACACAGCTTAGTGAGATTGAAACCAAAGCTTCCGGCCTGAATCCAAGTATCATGTACCAACTGATGGAAGTTTGGGTGTTTTGTGAGGTAGTTGAAAAATTTGAAGGGTTTAGTGCCGGCTCTGGGTAGCTGGTGGGCAAGATCTACTAGGCAAGGACTATGGTCTGATAACATAGGAGGCATGAAGGTGGCAGTGGCATTCTGGAACATGGAGATCACATGGTTATTGACTAAGAATCTATCAAGCTTTTTAGCAATTGGGGCATCCGGCTGGCAGTTGCTCCATGTATGTAAAGGCCCTTGATACCGAAGGTTAAACATACCAGTCTGTATGAGATAGTCTCTGAATTCAAGCATTTGAGAATTGATTGTCACTACTAAAAAAAAGTTGTATAGCTACGGATTATTTCCTAGCTATTGTCCATTTTCTGTAACTATATGGGTTTATAGCCACGAAAAGCTAGGGAAGCAATCCGTAGCTAATTTGGAGTTTGTAGCTTTCCGTGGCAAAAATAGCTACGGAATGCCACTGCGTTTTCCGTGGCTAATTAGCTCCGGTTAATTACGGCAAAGGTCGTGGCTAGTTAGCTACAGATATATCGATGACTAATTTGTGGCTTTTTAGAAAAAAATAAAATAAATAAGTAAAAACAATTCATGGGTTTTTAGATCTGATACGATCTAATTTAATTGAAGATCTGGTCAAATTTCCATTGGCAAAATCATGTAATTATTAATAATAACCAAATTTATTTATTTATTAAAAAACAAAAAATACATACAAGCGCAAAAAAAAAAAAAAAACCAAATCAAGATCTTCGATCTTCTTCTCCTTCGCCAGCGCCATTCACCGCGGATCTGCTCCACCGGCGAGATCTGCTCCACCGAGTGCATCCCGAGCTTAGTCTGACTCGCAACCACTGAGTAACCTTCTCGTAGCTCTCGCCGCCGTCCTCCAGCACTTCGGAGCACCGCCGCGCCGAAAGATCCCGCCACCGCACCGCCTTGCCGCCGCGATTCCACCACGCCTTAGCACCGCCGGAGAGAAAATTGAAGAGACTTACCGTGGGAGAAGAGGAGGAAGGGGTTGAAAAGGGGGAGAAGAAGAGGAGGAATATTATCAAAAAAAAAGAGAGGAGGAAGGAAAAAACTTACGTTGGAATAAGAGAGAGAAAAAAGAGAGAAAAAGGAGGACGAAAAAAAAAGGAGAAGATTTGTGTTCATTGGAATTAAGCTTATCAACGGTGGATGATGAAATAAAGTATGATCCTCGTCATTAAGGAGTAACCAATGAGAAGCTAGTTTTTTTTTTTTTTGGATGTCAATCAGTAATATTATAACATGTGTAAGATCTCGTTTACAATTTCAGTGTTGAAATTTTTTGTAAGTGTTGAATTTTTTTGTATATTATTTGATATTTATGTGTAAGATCTAGTTTAGAATTTAAGATTTATAGTTTATGATTAAGGGTTAGAGTTTTAGGGTTTATGGTTTGTGTTTGGGGTTTAGAATTTAGGATTTATAAATGATTAATGATTATATTTTAAAAAATTGTATGTGTTGAATTTTTTTTGTATATTATTTGATATTTATGTGTAAGATCTAGTTTACAATTTAAGATTTAGAGTTTATGANATGTAATTTATAGATGATTAAACGGGGGTTTTAATTTAAAATTTAATTATATGTGTTATAATTATGCATGTTATCAATTTTGGAATCTAAATATTTTATATTTTACTTTATATTTTTATCGGACCTAATCTAGTTTTTTAATATTTCTTTCGTGAAGATTATATAGAGGCATTCTGTCCAATAATGTTTTCTTGTTGGGAGAGTCGCCATGTTAGTCTAGGTCAGGGATCGACTTTCCGCGAGAGCGGAATTGTCACACTTTACCCATTTGGCCACCGGGGCCTTCACGTGGTCTCTCCGGGTCTCATAATTAATCGGTGTTGGGGATAATGCGTTGGCCCCTGGTGAGAAAGGTCGTAAAAGGCTTTTTACTGGTCGGAGTCGGTGGTCCCTAATTCAGCCGGATTACCTGAATTATCAAAAAATATATATATATATATTTCTCTAACTCTGGTGTTTGTAAATGATATATAGACTATAGTGAGACCCTTAGAAAGTGATAGAGAATGTGTAGAATAAACAAATTATTGTAGTTAACAAAAATAAGTAACAAATCAAATATACCATTTAGAAATAGTGATGGAAAAGGAAAATGCTAATAAAAAAGAAGGAAAATGTCTAAAAGTGAACCACATTGTTGGGACTAGGCCTGGGCATTTTACCCGAAACCGAAAACCGAACCCGAAACCAAACCGAAAAACCCGGGTTCGGGTCGGTTTCGGATTCATGGTAAAACCCGTATGGTTTCTATGTCAGCCGGGTAGCGGGTTCGGTTTCGGTTTCGGGTAAACCCGAAATACCCGTGGTTACCCGTAAAAACCGATCAATGTATAAACACATATATACCTAGTTTTATTAGCCGACCAACATTTACTCATTCAACTCTTCAGCTTCCATATCTCGATTCGACAACTTCTTTAACCCTAAATCTATTTTGTTTATCTTTCTAATCACAAACTGGAAACCACAAGCCGCCAAGAAACCACGTCTCCTCCGTCTGAGACGTCTAAAACTCAATCTCAGGTACGATTTCAACTTTATTTTAACTTTTGCTGAATTGATCTGATTGAAAGAATTCGAAATAGTATTCTACATTTTGATTTTAAAATGAGTTTGGTTTTGTTCTATTCAGTAGTCGGTTTTGATAAAATTAGAAGTAAATTTGTTTAAATTTGAAATGTTCATGACTGGATTTCGATTATCTTTAAATTTGAAAAGTTCATGACTGGATTTTGAAAAGTTCATGACTGGATTTTGATATTGTTTCAGTGTCTCAATGCTTGTTTTGTCTCATTTTGTATATGTGTGTTTGTTTGCAGATGGATTCGTCGTCTTCTAAAGTTCAAAGAAACACTGGTAAAGAAAAGGAAGTAGCTATGGACTGTGATGAGGAGTGTTTGACACCTCAGAGTGTAGGAAAGAGGAAATACATTCATAGTGGATCTGCTTCTCAGTCTCAACCTCAGGCAACAGAACCAAAGAAGGTCTTTAGCTCAAGGTCTCCTCACTGGGCAAATTTCACGAAAAGGAAAAATGATCCTACCAAGTGCAACTGTAACTACTGTGGGAGGCTATTGTCATGTCCATCAAAGTCAGGGACTTCTGTTCTGAAAAACCACATGAAAACTTGCAAACAATTCAAGGCATGGGAAGAAGGCCAAGGCAATACACAGCCTGTCATAAATGAAGAAGGAAATTTGGTAACAGCCAAAGTCTCTGAAACAGTTTACAGAGAAGCATCAAACGAATTGATGGTGTTAGCTGAATTGCCTTTTTCTTTTGTTGAAAGTTTGGCATGGAAATACTTCTCTAACAAGGTAATTTAGTTATTTGTTGTTGTCATATATTACTTGAACTGCTTGTGACTTTGTATAGAGCTAACTGTTTCTATATTTTTGGTCAGATTAAAATGTACACGCCTCACTCTAGGAGGACTGCTACCAGAGACATAACCAAGATGTTTAAGAAGAAGAAAGAAGAACTAATGAACATGATCTCAAGTAATAAACAACGAGTGTCTCTTACAACTGATATTTGGAAATCTGATCCAACATGTAAGTATTCATTATTCTTTGATTTTTCTATTCAACTGATATCTCTTTAGAAACTAATTATTTCATACTTGACAGCTGCGAGTTACATGGTGGTCACTTGCCATTTCATTGATGCCAATTGGAAGCTGCAAAAATATATCATCGCCTTCAAGAACATCTCTGATCACAAAGGTCAGACAATTGCTCAGATTCTCTTAGATGTTTGTGCTGAGTGGGGGATAGATAAGTTGTTCACTATTACAGTAGATAATGCAACTGCTAATACCTCTGCATTGAAGAAGTTTCACACTGAGTTTGCTAAATTGTCTACTGATGCATTAGTATTAGGTGGTAGTTACTTGCATATGCGATGTTGTGCTCATATTATAAATTTGATTGCAAAGGAAGGCTTGGCTGATTTAGGTGATAGTGTAGAGGCTGTACGTAATGGAGTTATTTACCTGAGAGGCTCTACTAATAGGCTACAAGCATTTGCCCTGAAACTAGACAGAGTAAAAGTGTCCCGTGGTAGCTTGCCTATGGATGTCTCAACTAGATGGAATGCCACCTTTCTTATGTTAACCAGAGCCATTCAGTTTAGGGTTGGATTTGATAAAATGGAAGAAGAGGACAAGTTATATAATGATTACTTTCTAGAAGACGTTAATGGAACAAAGAGAATTGGACCTCCTTGTGTTAGTGATTGGAATGCAGTAGCTAGATTGATAAAGTTCTTGGTTATTTTTTACAATAGTACTTTGGTAGTCTCTGCTTCAACAAAAGTTAACTCGTATAAGTGCTATGGTGAGATTGTTGACATAGAGAGAGCTCTAGAGTCAATGTCTGTTAGTTTGGACACTGAGTTGAGTATACAAGCCGATGATATGTTGAAGAAGTTTGTGAAGTATTGGGAAGGAATGGAAGGCATCAACAAGATGTTGATTTTAGCTTCTGCTTTTGATCCTAGGCATAAGTTAAATTTTGCTAAGTTATGCTTTGATAAGCTTTATGGGAAAGATTCTCCAGACTTTACAGCAATGTATGATTCAGTTTATAGTCTTCTTACTGAAATGTTCGAAGAGTATAATGGGAGGTTCAACAAAGGGCCTTCAACATCTACAATGCCATCATCTCAGAACTCACAGTCTAGTCAAGCAGATTCAGTTGCTGGCCAAGAGCAAGTAGATGACAGAATGGAATTGAACTATGGTAATTTTGAGTATGAAAGAATTTCTTCTGTCTATAAGGAGTTGGTAAAGGAAACGGGAGTTGCTGATCCACGAGATGAATTGAAACTCTACTTGAAGGAACCTGTGGAAAATCCAGATTTACCATTTGGAGATTGGAATATACTCTCATCGTGGAAGGTTAACAGTGGTAAGTACCCTATTTTGTCTGAAATGGCGAAGGACCTGCTAGCAATGCAAGTTTCTACTGTGGCATCAGAAAGTGCCTTTAGCACAAGTGGAAGAGTTTTGGATCCTAACCGTAGTTGCCTAACACACTTCCATATAGAGGTCTTAATGTGTCTTGAGCAATGGATGAAATGTCAGATTAGATTCAATGAAACATCATTGATCACCAATGAACAAATGCTTGCTGATGTTGAAATGCTAGACAGTGTTCAGGAAAGTAAGTCACATTTCTTCTCCATTTCATTTGTTTGATTATTCTTTTCTGTGATTGCATTCTAAAACTGGTTTTCATGACATTTGTAGTGTTTGAGAATAATTGTCTCCCAAATGATTGATTCTTTTTGTCTAAAGAATCAGACATGAGCATCATTCTTGCTTGGTAAGTCTTGAACTGTTTACTTCTTAATTCTTACATCTTAGTTATTACATTGATATGTATATTTATGTGCAACTGTTGTTCTCACTTGTATTACTGTTATTTCTCACAGGAAGCATGGAGTCTATGGTGAATCAAGATTCAAGATTGTCTCTTCAATTTGTTTTTCAGTTTGAATATCATGTTCACTTTCGGATTTTAACTTGGTTATTAAGGTTACTATGTATTCACATTGCTATTTCATGATTCTGCATTGAACTTTATTTGCTTCACAATTTTGTTTCAGTTTACATAGGAGAAATTATGAGAATCCAGTGTTTTAGATTCGGGTAGTTTGCTTCTATTTCGGGTTTTTCGGTCAGCAAACCCGAAATAACCCGAAAACCGGTAAACCGAATCCGAAACCGTTTACACTACGGGTTTTTCCGGTTTACAACACCCAAACCGAAAACCGACCCGAACCCGAATAAAACTGACCCGAATCCGAACCGATAATTTATATAACCCGAATGGTTTTTATATTCAGAAAACCGAAAACCCGAAAACCGAATGCCCAGGCCTAGTTGGAACCACCTTCTAATCCTACATGAGCTAACCTTTTACGGATATATGTATATATCTTCGCACAACACTAGGGAGAAAACTAAGTAATTGAAGATCGATGATAAGTGTTAATCCAAGAGATCACCGAAGAGATTAGAATGTTACCATGTGAACAGGGGGTGAGATTTTCGTAAATAAGAAGGAGACAATTTTGTGAAGAATAGACCGGGATTTATAAGAGACAGGTCGGGTGTATGTGACGAACAGGTCGGGGACCGTATCCTTTGTATTGATGGTTGAAACAAGACAGATTATTTAGGTTTCCGAGCTAGTTCCGAGGGTAATCCAATTCGGTGCTCTAAGTAACGTTGTTACAACAGTGTAAAGAGAGAGAGATATATGTCGGAGAGAGTCCTCCCTCATGAATGCTCGCTAAGGGGTATTTATAGCAAGGGCTGTACAGTTGTTTCTCGCGTTTCCGGGGTGACGTGGTGTTTCCAGCGCCTTTTACGGGTAAGGTACCTCAAGGTATGCGCCCCGGTTTCTGCGGCGGGTAGGTCATGATGGGCTCGATGCCGAACTACTACGTAGATATGGTACTATTAACGAACTACCCCCACGTGTCATCTTCTCCCTGGGTCCTTTCGCGTAGAGTAGGCGGGGTGTCAGCGCGAGCTCGGTGGGTCCTCTTACACCAAATATGTTGACTTTTGGCTGGGTTTGGACTGGATGAGCCTTAATTGCTGAGATTGGCCTAGCTAAATTGGGGGTGCTAAGCCCACCTCCAACAATAAGATTAAGACCTAATCATCGTTCAAGAGAGATTTAGGGTTTGTTCTTTTGGTTCATAAACAATGAAGAGAAGATTCAATCAGGAAGATGTCTTAACCAGGAACAGAAAGAGACCAAAAGAGTCATTCATCACAAAGCTTTTCAGGTCGAATCAGATTCGGTTTCCTTCTCCGTAACTTATCAAAAAAATTCTAGAGATTCGCCACGAAAATCTCGATGGACACAAATCTAGAGATCATGTACGTAAACTCGAACACGACATCCCGAAACAGTTTCTTGTCTCCAAAGAAACGTGCCTTGATCACGTCATGATCGTCATGTCGGAGATGCATCTTCCGCCTTCTATTCAAAAGCGTCTTGTCCAGTATATCTCAACTGAATCCCTTAATTTTATCAGCCGCCACCGCGGTGGAGGAGGAGGTTTCAAGGTCGAAGTCAACGTTGAAGTCAATCGGGCAAGACGAGTGAAAAGTAAAGTGACGGCGACGGATTGTCCGATATGCTCAACGGAATTATCTAGTGCGGTGAGTCGCATGGAGATTCACTGTTCCCACGTTTTCCATAAGAGATTGTGTGATGAATTGGCTGAAGAAGAACCCTTTTTGCCCTATATGCCCAGCCAAAACTCTTGGAGAAACTGTTTCTATCTGTTAGTATTATTAGTTTATGGTATGTAAACACTAAACGCGTTACATATTCGAATCTTGTTTTCGTCTATTTATAAATACAACCATCTCATCATCATAATGTTGACCCCGTCAACCACATTATATTATATGTTAGATATAACAAAATAATTTTAACCGTTAGATGAGTATAATTTTAACCGTTTTAGACCGGTAATTGTGGTTATGCTTGGTTTAAGGATGGATTTATATATCCTATCTGGTACCCCAAAAAAAAAAAGGTTAAAACTTATCTATTGTCACTTTGACAGTATAATAAATTTCTGTAGAATACAAACTAAATCTATTCCCCAATCTATTATTATCTATTTCATTTTTTAAAACAAAACACACTAAATTATCTTGATTTTGAACAGCGTTATTTCACATTTATTCCTAAATCAATTTGGAAAATCTAAACTCCTAATCCAACCTGAATTTAGTGAAAAAGCACTATATATATTTAGATACTTAGAGAGAGAGCAAAGTAAAGATCATAGGACAAACGAAAGATCTAATTATGTTGAACATATTATGGTTTCTTCCTTTAACAAAAACCATATTAGGGGTTTGTTGTAACAAGGAATTAGCCACGGGGACCAGCTTCGAGCTACCGGACCATGTTACCACCAAAGAGCGAAACCGTACTTGTTTCCTCGAGTCAGGGACAACCAGAGAACGCATTAGTCTCAAAGCTTTTCCAGTCAAATCATCGTGTTCCTTATCGGTAACCTATCAGAAAAATCGAAGTTTTCGTAACGGAGATCTCGCTGGACACATATTCCCTTTACCACCACTTCGACACCCCGAGCCTAAGCTTCGTGTACTCGACCGCGAAATCCCGAAACAGTTTCTTGTCACCGAAGAAAGCTTCCGTGATCACATCACAATGGTCTTGTCGGAGACGTGTCTCTCAAGTTCTATTCAGGAATGTCTTGTAACTTATATCTCCAAATTAGAAGCCACTAAAACGAGGAGCTATCGAAGAGGTTTCATGATTGTAGTCGAGATCAAAGTTGAAGTGGATAATTTGGTGCGCATCGGAAGTGGCTGCAAGGGTAGAGAAGCTTGTCCGTGGCGAGAGGTCTGGGGTAGACACGTGGCGACACAAGTGACCGGTACGGATTGTCCGGTATGCCTGACGGAATTATCGGGTGCGGTGTGTCGCATGGAGTTACGGTGTTCCCACGTTTTCCACAAATTTTGTGTGATGAAGTGGCTGAAGGAGAACACTTCTTGCCCTATTTGTCGTGCCGAAGCTTTTGGCGAAATAGCTTCTATATATTAGCTCTGTAAAAACAGTAAACCCGTTATGCATTTTTTATATATAGTACGATCTTTTTCCCTTCAATTAAGAGATCAAATTAAGGCATCACTTTGTGTTTCTCTTTCTTTAAACGACTTGTGTCTTAGCGAGACCCTAAGAAAAGTTGTGAAGACTGGAAGAGTATGATGAACAATTCATAAACGTGTCCATAATCACAAAATTAAGTAAGGAATCAAATAGCACTAATCAAAGACTCCATTCTTCGTTAGTTGTGGATTCTTTTTGGATATTTTCTAGCTGATTCCGTGCAAATTGTTGTTTGTTGTTTATGCGGCTCTAGAATCGGCCGGAAAGAATGAAGCGATCGAATTGATGAACATCAAGAACGAGATTGGCGTCATTGATGTGATCTATTATTTCAAGATTTTGATTGTTTTAATTTATTTCTAACTATGCTGGATTTTATACTGTACTATTATATTATTTCTTTTGCAATTTTCTCTAAAAGTTTCTTTTTGTGAAAGCTTTCGATTGTGAAATTATAATTGTTTTTTTTTTCATGTGATATTTGTTCTCTAATGTTCTTTGTATTAAGGGGTAATTGATATGTTAGAAATTCAGCATCGGAAATATGATGAGTCTTAGTCTCTTACTTATATAAGTCAGTCAATTCATTGCCAATTGAATCTTATTAAATTTAACATAATATTTGAGTCCGAGTTTAATCCAACTATGATTACCTAATTAGAAGGGTAATTTGTCAATTTAACGAGATTCGGTTCTCATTACGTTAGGTTTAACATTTATTTAAGAGAAATATCCTGAAATAGTACAATAATTAATTTTTGTGTCAAACCTAGCACATTAAGATTAAAATTTCAAAAATAGCACAAATTATTTTGTGAAAATACTTATTTATCCTAAATGAATTACAAATAAATTAAAACATTATGATTGATTTCCCTCTTCCAATGTAAAGTTTATATTTATCCTATTAGGAATGGGTTTTGAATCATTTTAATATTAAATTTGTGTTACTATTAAAAAAATAATTAATGGTGCTATGTTTGGAATACAAAAACTAAAAGTGTATCATTTTATAGAATTGCCTTTTAATTTCTGTAATGGTAAAGGGTTTATTATAACAATTGAGAAACCTTTACATGATAACGATTAATAAGACGTACATAGTTATACATAATTAGTTTGAAAACAAAAATATGAATACATATACATTTATGTATCCGTTTAAATGTAAATCAATTGTGTAAATTAAAAGAAAACTCTTTTATAGGTATTATGAGAATCAAAATCTAATTAACAAAAATTAGTAAGAAATCAAATAAATAATTTAGAAATAGTGATGAGTTTGCAAATGTGGCTTAATTTCTAGTGATTAGATTGATAAGGTGGCAGCACACAAAAAAAAAAAAACTGTATATATAGTTTTAAAAAAAATATACATTGTTGCGAGTAAACCACGTTATTCGTAACTAAACACAATAAATTTTAGGGAAAAAAAAAGGAAAGATATAAACCTCCTAAAGTCCTAATCCTACATGAGTTTACCTTTTCGATATGCATATATATATTCATTCACACAACACTAGAGAGAAAAGTAGTTAAGGATCATATGATCTAATTAAGAAGCGTTCGAGAGAGATTTAGGGTTTGTTCCTTTGGTTCATATCGACCATGACGAGCAGCTTCAGTCATGAACATGTCTCAACTTCAACGACCATAAATGATCGAGTCATCAATGGTTGTTTCCTCAAAAAAGAAACCACAAAAGAACTCATTCATCTCAAAGCTTTTCAGGTCGAATCAGATTCGATTTCCTTCTCCGTAACTTATCAGAGAAATCCAGGGATTCGCCACGAAAATCTCCATGGACACAAAATCAAGGTCGCCCTTGAACGCCCCTGTCCTGTCCTTAAACTCGAATATAACATCCCGGAACGGTTTCTTGTCTCCCAAGAAACATGCCTTGATTACGTCATGATCGTTTTGTCGGAGATGTATCTCCCGCCTGCTACTCAAGAACGTCTTGTTAGTGATATATCAACTGAATCCCTTAATTTTAGCAGCCGCTACCGCGGTGGAGGAGGAGGTTTCAAGATCGAAGTCAACGTTGAAGTCAACGTGGATCATTGGGTGAGGATTGAATGTTGCAACAAGGGAAAGGATACTTCTAATTGCCAGGTCCAGGCAAGACAACTGAAGACAAAAGTGACGGCGATGGAATGTCCGATATGCTTAACGGAATTATCTAGTGCGGCGAGTCGCATGGAGTTACACTGTTCCCACGTTTTCC
Source organism: Eutrema heterophyllum (assembly GCA_002933915.1). Taxonomy (NCBI): domain Eukaryota; kingdom Viridiplantae; phylum Streptophyta; class Magnoliopsida; order Brassicales; family Brassicaceae; genus Eutrema; species Eutrema heterophyllum. Next base: position 65,851 of record PKMM01011730.1, on the reverse strand, counting down.
ATACAGATTGTGTGATGAATTGGCTGAAGAAGAACCCTTGTTGCCCTATCTGCCGAGCCAAAGCCCTTGGCAAAACTGTTTCTCTCTATTAGCTTATGGTTTGTAATCATTAAACTCGTTATGTTTAGTTCGAATGTTTCTTTTTTTTTTCCGTCTATTACATCAAGATTTTATTCGTATTTGTGATCAAATCAGTATTAGAAGGATTGTTTCTTTAGCTATCCCATACAAATTTACATATCTATCCCATACACAAGTAATCGAACCGGTAAACATAAACCATTTGCTTTGTGTAGAAATAGCATCTTTGTTATCAGAACCGTCTCAAATATACAAATTTTTAATTAAATATAGATTTATTTGATCTGGTAAAATAAAACTTAGAAAATTACGATCCCCAATTTATATAAATATTAAAAAAAAATATTTATATTATTAAAACAGAATCATTGTAGAACACTTCTTACCCTATTTGTCATGCCGAAGCTATTGGCGGAATAGCTTCTATCTATTAGCTTTATGTTGTTTTTTTTGTAAACAATAAACTCGAAAAACATTTTTTTCTCAGTCAAATTTAAATGTAAGAGATCAAAACGGCACTGTTTTGTGCTCTGTTTCTTTAAACGACTCAAGAAGGAAAGTAGTGAAGAGTTTGTAGAGGTTTGAAGAACAATACATGAACATATCCATAATCACAAAATTATGCAAGGAATCAAATAGCATTAAATAGTAAACAGAAGATTTGCAACAAATATATAAGTAAAAAAATTAATGATACAATACAATAAAAGATCAAGAACTCTGTTCTTCGTTAGTTCTTGATCTTGGTCTGTAGATTCTTTTGGGACTTTTTTCTAGCTGATTCCATGCAAGTCGTCCCATGAGCAATTATTGTTATTATTGTTATTATGGTTGTTGTGTTCGTCGTTTGTTGCGGTTGCGGGCGCTGTAGAATCAGCCGGGAATAGTGAAGCGAATTGATGAACATCAAGAACAAGATTGTCGTCAGTGACAACAGATGATTGTCCATTAGAGATCTCTCTACTATCACTTTCCCAATCAAGAAGCTTAGCTATGTCCTCTTGCATTGTGTTCATCTGAAGAGACTCTTCTTCCTTTGATTTCAAATCTGCGTTTTTAGATAAAGACATTTAGAATTTTACACAAGGAGAAGTGTAATTTAGATTTGAAGTGTTTTGAGCAGTTTTTTTAGTTTACCTTGTAAGGAACATAAGTTTTCAGAGGAATCATATTGTCCGAAACTAACCGAGAAGAAGTTGTCATTGTTGTTGTTGTTGTGGTGGTGGTTTGGAGGAGAAGCTGTGAGCTGTCTCCGTTTTGGAGGTCGGCCTCCGCCTCCACCAGCTAGAGCTTCGGCCTCTTCGAAGACATCCTCTAAGAGGCTGCAACTAATACTTCGTCTATGAAGACCGGCACTGTTTTGTTTCTCATTGTCTGTGAAGTTGTTGACATTAAATGAATTTATTTGGGAAATTTGGTTTGAAGGGAGCTCTTGTTTCATGGAGTAAACCGGGTTAGTATGAAAGGAGGTGGAAGAAGGAGTGTAATGGGAGTGAAGAAAGCTTGGGGAAGAAGTTGTTGTAGGGTAAGAAGAAGGAGAAGGGTTTAAAGAGAAAGAAGGAGAGGAAGAGTAATTGTTGTTAGAGTTATGGTAAGTAGCGGTTGGGGCGGTAGGGGAAGAGAAAGGTAATGTTAGAAAGGAAGTGTAAGAGTCTCTTGAAACAGGGGAAAATGGTGCGGTTGAAACACGGTTGATACAATTGAAAGGAGTGTTAACATTGTTGCAGCGTTTGGCGAAGAGCGATGAAGGCTGTTGGAGGAGAGGTGGGGGTCTAGGGAAAGTGAAATTCGCGTTATTGTTATTGTTGTTGTTGTTGATTTGGGCACGCGGGAGGGTGAAGAGAGGAAGAGTCGGGTATTGGTTGTTGCGAGGTGAAGATAAAGGAGAGGAAGTTGGCGGTGGAGGCGGCGTGGAAGAGAGTTGTGAAGGAGTTTGCGGTGTGTTTGGAGTGTGAGGGCTAAGAGGATGGAGGAGATTAGCGGTTGATGCGGTTGTGGTATGAAAAGTGAAAGATGATGAGGGATTTGCGTTTACTGGTGTTGGAGATGGAAGAGGAGAGGATGAAGGTGTGTTTGGTTGTGAAGATTGTGGTTGAAAATACATTTGCTGATGTTGATGTTGATGATGTTGTTGATGATGATGGTTATGCTGATGATGATGATGTGGATGTGGATGTTGATGGACTTGATGGTTAGGGATAATATCTGGAGGGTAAAGAGGAAGTCCTTGGCGTTGAAGGCGTTTCAACCTCGTGTTCCAATAGTTTTTGATCTCGTTGTCTGTTCTTCCCGGCAACTAATTATAAAAAATTTGCAAAAATGATTAGGTTTGTTCGTTGTGTAGCGCGGATAAACATCTAGTATATAAAATAGAGATAAGTTGTTTGTGTACCTGAGCGGCCATGCGAGCCCATTTGTTACCGAGCTGAGCATGGAGTTGGATAATGAGACGTTCTTCGTCGCCGGTGAAAGAGCCTTTTTTTAGGTTGGGGCGGAGGTGATTGGCCCACCGGAGACGGCAGCTTTTGCCGCAACGAGCCAAGCTTGTGTTTTTCTGAACGGCGTTCCAGTTTCCTTCGCCGTTCTCTCTAACGTACGCCGCAAGTATCTCATCTTCCGCCGCCGTCCATGGCCCTTTCTTCAGTACCACTCCTCCTCCGTCTGATATGTGATTGGTGGATCCACCGTCCTTCTCTGCTCCTCCTCCGTACAGGATCATAGCTTTCACTCTTGTGTTCTTTTCTCAGATTCGTATCAAGAGAAAGAAAAAGAAAAAAACAGAATGTGTTTATGATTTTTTTTTTTTTGTAATTGATGGCTTAATGGGGAGTATTTGAGAAAGATGGGACACACGGAGTGATTTTCACCCCCCAAGTTTGGCCATCGTAAAGAATATTTTTCTGTTCTTCTTTATTTACTGTTTCCGCTGTGACAAATGATGACAAAGAGGGAAAAGCAACAAAAGAAGAGAAGAGGTAAGTTTGGTAATTTACGGTGTAAAATTACAACGGAAAAACAAGAAATAAGAAGGTATATAAATAAAAAAGGAGGAAAGAGAGAAGAAATTGACAATGTTTGTTTCTCTGGACACAACACAAGTCTTTTTAAGACAACTCACAAGATTGGTTGTTTATTTACTTCTGTCTTTCTATTTTAAGCAATGACATTTGTACGCGCTTATGTTCATATGATATTATCAGATTCAACGTGAACTGTCTTTTTTTCTAATACATGTATAGGAAAAAAATCAAGATTGGATCATACGACTTTTTGTTTTTTTACATAAATAGCTTTCTACTGTAGAAAACAACTTTGTTTTACAGGATTGGTCAACTGTTTCAACTTTCAAAATTACATATTTTTTTCATGAAACAACTGTCAGTTGGATTGGCATAGTTGACAAACATTATAAATTTTTTTATCAACTCTAGTATTTTAGTTTTGTTTTTTTTCTTGTAGAATAGATCCATTTTAAAAACTTTATTTTTCAACCAATATATAATCAAATATGACTATATGAGATTGATTTGTGGAAAAAGTTTCTGCCCTCATTATTATTAAGGTTACGTACTTTGCTTTTTGACGATTGTGGAGAATTATTTGGTTATTCATAATGATTTTGAGATACATAGTTTCGCTGCTTGTTAAATGGAAGAAGACTCGTAAGAATATAGTGCAATTATACATATTGGTGTATGTTACATTCCAACAAAAATCTGGAGATTAGGTTATATAAATGAACAAAAATGGAATGATTTAGTTGAATGCTATTCTGAGTCATTAATGCATAATTATGCCTTAGGGAGAAATACTTGTCTGAGTTGTCGTGCTTTTTCTTTCTTTCAATGCAGATGACGCGACCCACTTGTGTGTGCCGTCATTTAGAAACGAAGGCATTTAGTGTAATAATCGATTTATATATACTTATTTTTATACTCAATAATATGTTTTCAATACATAATTTGAACAAAATCTAATTTTACTTTTATTATTTTAATGTATTAATTAAAAAAAAAAAATTGTTTAATGTATTAACGAAGAATAATATTGAATTTTTAATAGTTTTTTTAATACGTGTGAAATGTATCAAAATGAAACATTTTGTGAAACATTGGGAACATTATTATTTTATTTATATAACAATCCATCTAATTTAACAAACAGATAAGTGTATGAAGACCAAAAACTTTCGGGTGATCGAGAATTAGATTGGTTTGATTGAACATCTAAGTTAGGAAAATGATTAGCTAACCGGTGTCGGTATCAATAATAAACATTCTCCAAATTCAACTCTAAGACCACTATACTGATGACTCTAAACCGGCCTGAGCCTCAAACAAAACTGACCACATCAAAAAAAAATAAAGAAGCCTAAACAAAGATTTTTGATTCACATGTAGACTCACCTGGTTACACAACTATTGGCTTGTGTTTTGTCTCCTCAATCACATCCATTCCGTGTTATCGCCTGATGTAATGAACCGAAAACCCCGTGGTGGAAGATTCTTCCTGAAATGTTGGGCGGGCTTGTTCTCGATGCTTGTTTCTTTAGAGCTGTAGCGCCAAATCAGGCTGTTGGGAATCGACACGAACACAAGAAGACTGTTTTGCAGGAGAATCAGGCGAATGGACTCCAATGTTCAAATCTGGTGGGAAATTGAGATTCTCTTGTCTCTGATTTAACTGGATATGTGGAGTAATACCTCCTCGCCATGGAGACTGGACATGGAATCTTGTGAAATCAGAAGCTGGAGCGGCCATCTGAGGGAAAACAATTGGTTGGTTGTTCTGAAATGGTTGGTATCCTCCGTTCATCATCCCGTGAACCGGCTGGTGCACAAATGTCTGGAAAGGTAAACCATTTCTTTGAGGAAGGAACTGTGTCCCTTCGGGGACTCTCGGTTTAAAGGCTTGTTGGTGGAGTTGTTCCCTTGATGGACTTTCAAATGTTTGGTTATTATTATTCCCTCCAGCTCCTATCGACATCCATGCTCGTGCTGCTGCTACAGAAGCATTGCTCGAATCTTCACTTCTTGCCGATTGTGGTGATGAAACATCTAGTGGAACATTGATGTTGTGGTGCTGTGTTCTAGCCTTTTCATTGAAGTTTCTCATCAACTGTGCTTGTTCGCCATGGCTTTGACTCTGTTGTCTCATGGGTTGTTCGGTACCTTTTGCTAATGCTCGTTTCATTTCTTTAGCAGAATCAGAAGATATTTCAAACATTCTGTTGTCACCGGTCGAGACTCTGCCATTACTCAATACACCAGGGAAAATCCCGTTTGTGGTCATCTGATGTTTGTAATGTTCAGAATCTGTAGGAGTCATGTTCCTCATCGTGTCACTTGATGATCTGTATGATGCCACTGTATCTGATTTTCCAAAGCTTCGGTTTTCCGAAACACAAGCAGAGCCAGAACTGGTCTGTTCTGCTGGTGGTGGTAAATTCAGTTCTACTTGCTGAGAAATCCTATTTTGAGGCTTGACAAAATCTACCGGAGAAGGATTTCGATATTCATGCTGGCGCATAGATTTTAGGTTTCCTACTTGAGTAGCAACAAAAGATGGACTCCCTTCTGACACAGCCCCAACAGATGTTGGAAACGGGAATGCATGGTTTCCATCTCGAACGGATCTGTTACCGTGTTGTTCCTTTGCAGGTACATGAGTCTTAAACAGTGTCTCATTCTTCTTTGCAGCAGCATTTGACTGTGGCTTCGAAAAAACAGACGCTTCTTTAGGTGGTTCTTTAGGTGTGCAGGTTTCAAATAGAAGTACTGGTGTAGGAAGCGGCTCGTATTCTCCAACCCATCCCCGACCAAACTTAAAGTCTGCAGGTAGTGCTTGCTCGATTCGCTGAGAAGCTATTTTCCATGCAATGGGTCCAAGAGTCGCAGCAAAACGTGCAAGGCTCCTACCATATGCATGTTCTGCATGGAGCCCTACCTGATGATACGGGAAAAGATTTAGTCAAGAAGGTTAAGCAATCATAAAAGAGACTGAACATTGCAGAATGAGACTTTGGACATAATGATCATTACTTACAGCAACAAACTGCTTGATTTCACTCTCAAATGTTGTGAATATGGACTCCGACCTATCGACCTGCTGATCAGAATTGCCATAAGTTGCACGGCGGTCTTCCTCAACAACAGACAGCTTCCTCCCACACTTACCGAAGATACCCTTTCCTAGAAAAGGAGAAAATGGAAAAAACCAAATTTTCTTTCAAAACCAGGAAATATAAACTCTTCTTGGAGAGAGAGGCGCAAGACAAGAGCCATTACTCTCAGAATCTACAACAAAGAATCATACCGGATGGTAAGTCTTCTGCTTTCTCCAGATTGTCTACCAAGGATGTGTTTCCCTCGAAAAGCACATCCATGTAGCTGTGCTTTTCATGTCCGCCGGTTTGAGTTGAAACAGGCTCGTTTTGGGAAGTTCCTCCACTAGCAAGGTTCGCACCAGAGGAGAAATCAGAACCAACGGGTTCTAGAAGACCATTCCGACCGAAAGGCTGTCTCACTTGCTTCTTCCCAGAGCTCCCAGGTTTCACCTTTTCGTCTGTTTTAAGCTCCTTTCCAGCACGTTTAATCTTAATCTTTGCCTTCTCGAACTTCCTCTTCCCCATTTCCTGAATAGTCCTCGCCTGGTAGATGTAATTTAATTAAAAAAAACGAGTTCAAAATGCCGGCAGGCAGAACGTAGAAACTAATTTCCAAAGAAAGAAGATTGGTGTGAGAAAATGAATATATCATTTACCTGTTTATAGTATACAGTGTCTGAGGAATTGTATTGCATCGCGTTTGAGCAAATCAATAAGACATCGCTCTGCAGTCAATAAATACAATTCCAAAACCAGCTTAGCAAAGGAAGTAAAGCGACGATATAGATGATGGATTTAATAAAGGATCCTAGCAAATACACTAGAGCAATGTTATCCCCACCCCC
>PKMM01011730.1:0-58812 GCA_002933915.1 Eutrema heterophyllum | reverse complement strand
ACCCCCAATTATTCTACGAAGAGGCATATCCTGAAAAGCTAGAAAATCAGTTCATCATGTAAAAGCATTCCACCATAAGTCTTGTAAACTTGAGAAAAAACAAATTTATCACCCACCTCAAGCTCTTCCAATGTAGGATATGACCCATTTGCAAGCTTCTTCCTCACTGTGGAGAAGTCCATAGGATGCTCTACTATATCATGATAATCAGGAAGCTGCAAATACAAAACCAATAATACATCAAATAAGACAAGTTAAAAAAAAAAATCGAATTGCCGGACAGATTGCTCAGGTTTTGCCGCTCAAGAGATAACTAAAGGGGACAACCAATACCTCTTCAGGATCAACCGGTTCTGCATACACACCATAGATGTCTTTCCTGTTTGAAGAAAAACAAAAAAAATGAAAATCAAGTAAACAATGTTGTGATCAAGCAATCGCAGCCCACAACAGATAAAAAGGATGCAAGTTGTGTACTTCTGAAGTTTGTCAAGGATCAACTCCAACGCCTTCTTGTCAAGGATAGGTGTTGTTTCTGAAGAGTGACCACACTGAGTCCCTAAACAACAAGAATGATAACCAAAATCAGATAAGTGGTGATAATCAAAGCTCAGTCAAATACCAAGTAAGGCAGTAGTAATACATACCAGAATCAGAAGCGCTCCTCTTCCTTTCCTGACAAAAACGCAGGAGACACATATCAGAAACCTCAAAATGTCTTTAAAAATTCCCCAATGTCAGAACAAAAAACAAAAATGATTGACAGAGAAAGCAAAAGATATGATGGGTGTGTGGAGAGAGAGAGATGTGGGTATGGAGAGAGAAAGGTGGAAGCGTGATCAGATTCTGTGGGAAGAGAGAGAAGGAGTGAGACAGCATAAGTTAGTTTTTGACAGTTGACCCGACACTTTTATTATCTCCCACATCCCCAACATACTCGAAGGAGAGAAACCTATATATACACAGAGAAGAAGAAGAAGAAGAGTTTTGAACAAAATTTCTAGGGTTTCCGTACATACCTTATCATTGTCTTCTTCGGAATCTGCGTGATCTTCTTCTTCCTCCTCTTCCCCATCGTAATCCTTCTCATCTTCTTCCTCGCGGCGGTTAATTTTTCTCTTCTTCACTTGCCTCTTCTCACTCCCGACTTCATAATCACCTTCCTCCTCTCCCTCTGCTTCATCCTCTTCTTCTCCTTCGTAGTCCGACTCGTGCCTCGCACGCGCCGCCGCTCGACCTCGGCTTTTTGTGGGAGGGTCCGCTCTGGCTCGGCTCTGGTTCAGCTTGAGGACTTGCTTCAGCTTCTTCTGCCTCCTCCTCTCCTCTTCCACATCGTCGTCTACCTCCTCTTCCTCTTCTTCTTCTTCCTCGTCGAGGTAATCGTCGAAATCAAAGTTGTACCTCACATTCCGCCGCCTTTGACCACGCCGGAGCTCGTATCCCGATTCACCCGGCGACGAACTCCTTCGCCGCGCCAGATCCGCCTTCGACGGACGCCCTTTCCTCCGCCGCCTCACGATTTGACTCATCGTCGACCTTCTCTATTGAACTCAGTGCACACCTTAATCCCTTTCTCTCTCTCTCTACAGCTAAGGTCTCTGCAACTTTCTATTTTTTTACTCTCTCTCTCTCTGCTTTTTTCCGGGTAGGAGAGAGAAAGAAGAAAATGAAGAAATTTTGGGTCACCGAACCTGAGTCTGAACCTTAGGTTCGGAATACTGATGTATTTCAAAATGATTGATTCTTTAAAGTGTTTAAACCCTGCGCGAAGTAAACGGCGTCAGTAGACGACGTTAGTTTCTGCCCGTTGCCCGGCTACTTAATTCTTTTATAATTATATTATATTTTCCACGTCATCTATTTCTCATTGAGCTGTAGGCTCTTGTTTTTAATTAGTAGGTTTCTCGCTCCGCGCGGATTATGTTGTTATAATTATTTTAAAATGTTTCATAATATGGCATAATAGTATAGCATATTATATTATTTTTTCTAAAAAGATCAATAAGGTAAAGTATAGAGTAATTTACATAACTAACAATGAATATGATAGTATTTAAGAAAATCGTACTAATTTGAACTTTTAATTTGTGAAATGTCACTTGGTAAAGCTAAACAGCGTAAACCCTATATTTGAAATCCCAAACTCAAACCTTCATTTACGGAATTAGAAATAAACTTAAATAGAAAACACGTTCCAAAAAACAACTTATTACATGAAAAATCACATGTAAGATAAAATCGTTAAAATAATTCACTTTTGATGACTATAAGTCACACCATTGTTATTTTGTAATTACATTTTCAATTCATATATAGAACATTAAACTAATCAGATAATAAGGTTAAATTTTTAAGAAAATAAAAATGTCTCTCAATAATTTTACACACGTAAACTCTCAATCTTTTGTACTTCTAACAAAAGTACATAAGAATTTTCATTTCCATGCACGGCCTACGATAAAAATACTATTTTCAAATTTTAAATGGCTTTCACTACCAGTATTTGTTCAAATTTTAAATGGCTTTCACTACCAGGAAAAACCGATTTAACCATATTACTCATAGCTTTGATATCTAGGGAGTGTATAATGTTGTTTGTTTGAAGACTTGAAATTTCAAAATAATAGCTGTACTAAAGATATGTTTTAATTAAGTGTCATCTTTGTCTATCTTGAACACAACTTTTGACCATCGAATTCCTATAATGACCTCTAGCCCTATCCTTTAGTTTTGGATTTCTGTCTAATGCTATCACACCATCAGCTACCTCCATCACTTTCCATCTTCACTTGGATCTTTGACTTTTTATCTTCACCATTAACCATGCAAGCTATCCTTCTTCTATCTCTGCGGTAATTCTTATCGTCTTAATCTTTAGAAACCCTCCCCCCGATGGCCTACTTATTCATTGTCCATCATAGTTGTATCATCACCACAACTACCATATGAACTTCTTCATGTCTCTTCTTCCTATGTATTTCTCATAAGCCACAAATTGAGATCAAATACTAAATAGTAGCCATGTTTAAATCTATATGAAACTACTCTTACATTTTGTGCGGATTTAGCAGAGCAAAGATCTATCAAGAAATATGTATGATCGATATCAGATATGTACTTGTAAATTTACCTGAACAAAGTCCATGTAGTTCGTTTTACAACAATTTTCTTTAACAAGGATAAAATTGAACGTGGACGTTTCTGCAGCTATTAGTTGTATATATATGCTTCAGCCTTCTGAAAACAGATAATGGTAAAACATATCGTGAATCTTCTTTTTCAGGAATAATTTAGACTTATTCACGGACCACACGCAGCACAACCTTCAAGAGCAGCCTGTACTTTCCTACGAAAGGAAAAAGTATGAAAAAGACATGTAACAATAAATTGTGTACGGCCAGGGCCGTGACTATGTAGAATATTTAGAAACATTCGCTTACGTCTAATTCTTTCTTGTTTAAGAATCGCTTATGGCCTTTATAAACGTAGGAACGGCTCTGTGTACGGCTCATGGTTTGGAAAGTCATACTGGCACAAATGTACGGTTGTTCGATTCAGAGTTATCTTAGAAAGCATTTTGGGGAGAAAGACGATAAGAAGCACTCAACCAGTTTGACATTTACCACTTCAAAGCTAACACCAAATTTCATCCCTTAAAAGACCAAAAATCAATGAGAACTGAGAACAAAGTAAATGATATATACCTCATTGGCAAGCGTTTATCCATTGCTCTTCTTAATCTTCACCTTGCTTAAGCAGAACCTAAATCTTCAAATATTGGTTTTGCCATAAACCTCGTAATCTGAACTGCCTTGACTTGTACCTTGTTTTTGGACCAGAGTTTCATCCGTTTAATCTGAGAATTATTTCTCTTTCGGAAGATTTTTTGACAATATTGTTTGGCTCTCACTGTATCTCTGTTTCTTAGATAGCCTTCCTCTGATTCGTCTGCTCTTGCCATCAGAATTTGTTGGGAGTATTATGTTTTTGTTTTGATTTTCATTATTTAAGGAGTTGGATTGAAATCTAAAGGTAGAAGAAAACGAAAAGATGGAAGGACGTAGCGATATTCTTAATACTATTAAATGTAATTAATCTTAAATTGGTGAGTAAATATAGTATTTACTAAATACAGACGTGGAATCTGGAAAAAACAGATTGGAAATTTGGAACGAAGTGGACCGTTTTCAAATAAAAGACGTACCGTTGTTTGTTTATCTGAGCTGAATTCTATGTGTGCCGTTGATTTGTTGATATGTGGGCCGAATTCTATAAGAGTTTGTATGCTAGACGATGAGATTAATTTCATCTGAAGTGGCTTTCCATGATTGGTTGTAAAAAGCGATATGTCATTTTTTAGGCTTTGATTGGCTGATTATTTTGTTGATTATTTCTGCTGGAGGCCTTCGGAACCTTCAAAATCAATCCCTTTTAAGAGATTCTTTCCATTTCATAAAGGAGTGTCGTTTTAGAAGTAATTTTTTATTTTAAGAACTGTTGTTTTACATTTTCAATACAATTTTTTAAACTAATTCTCAAAATTGTCTTTTACCCAAAACTAATAATCTTTGTATATATACGAATTAGAAGTTTGACATCATTTGGATAACTTCCCGTGAAGGGAATGAACTCAAATTTAGAGACAAAATAGCCAAGGATGTAAGCTTTCAGATTCACTTGAAATCAACTCATTTAGACGAGTGGTCTGGAAGATATGATGATTTTAGTGAAAATTGGTCAAGCAGATCAATAATGCATATCGACCAGAGCATATCGATCATATCATATCGATCATATAATCGATATTGAACTTCGAAGACTTGAATATTGAAGCCCCCAAGGGAGAATATCGATCACATCCCCCAAGGCAATGTGATCGATTTGCTTTGCAGATTTAGACAATTTTTTGCGGTTTCTTTTTTCTGTTGGGACTTCTTGTTATTTAGACTTAGGGTTTGACTTAGCACTATAAATTATTTTTTTAGCCTTTTAGATAGGGAGCCACTTCCCATACTAGAAAATACACATTAATTTTTTTAGCCTTTTATAGATCTAGTTTTCATTATTGAGCTTCAAGGAAAAAGATCTGCCTCTGTAACATCGATAAAGATAATTTCTGAAACCTTGTACTTCTATTTTTATATCTATAATGAATTCTTCATCTCTTTGCATGATTTCTATGATTAACAGTATATTAACAGGATATTATCGCAATAATAACATGAATGACATTAACAAGAAAATAAGAATGCTTAATACATGTGTTATGTGTTGAGAGCTTTATATCAAATCGTATCCATGGGACAACCACCTAAGAAAAATTGGGAACTTGGATATGTCAAATTTTGTTAAAGACGGCACATCCATGAGTGAGATCGAAGGAAAAATTCTATTTAGCCAAATAACTCGTTTTTGGAGGCTTTAAGAATGTGGGCTCTTCTGAAATTTATTCTTCAGCAACATAAACTTCAATCAAACACGAGTTCCACTTTGAGGCAGAATGAGCAAAAGAGGCCTTTTACCATTTCAAAATAAAACCTAAACACATATCAATAAGGAACACAAGAACAATTCTATTTAGCTAGAGAACTTCGTTTTTAGAGGGTAGTGGGCTTTTCTGAAATTTAGACTTCATCAACATAAACTTAAAATCAAACAAGAGTCCCACTCTAATGCACACAAAAAAAAATCATATATGTAAATTGAGAATTTTATTAATGAGAAATTCCTTAAAATACCACCAAATTAGTTTTTGTTCCAAACTTACAATCACTAGTTTTTTTTCTCAAAACTACCAATAAATGATTTTTTTTCCACAAATACCTCAAACACTAAAAAATGAGTTTGAAGGGTTTATAATTTAAATATTTGGGTTTGGGTTCATTATTTTGGGTTTAGGGTTTAGTTTTTAGGTTTTAGGATTTATTTTTGAGGGTTTAGGGTTTAGTTTTGAGGGTTAAAAGTTAAGTTTTAGTTTTATGGTATTTGTGGGAAAAATCAATGTTTGTGGTAGTTTTGTAAAAAAAAAACTAGTGATGGTATGTTTGGAACGAAAACTTATTTTAGTCGTATTTTTGAGAATTGCCCTTCTATTCTATTAAAACAGAAACATTTTTAGTATCTGCATCCAAACACTCCATATTTTTAAAAAAAATATGCTTGGAAATTATTTTAACATTATTCCAGTTTATTTTTACAAATATAAATATATAAAAATAAATATAATTCCGAATTTGGGATAATATATAAATTTAAATATAATATCTTCAGAAAATCTTTGTGGGTGAGAGGTGGTGTTGAAAATTTGTGGTTTAAAATATTTTATTAGACAACATACAAAAGATTTTCGAGATTTTTTGGTTTAGTATATTCAAAATAAATAATGCTAAAGAAGAAAGTAGAAAAAAAAGATTTATAGAATTGCCAAACATGAATAGATAAAATAAATAATGTTAAAAAAATATTTTCCCATAAATAATATTAAATTGCCAAACATGAATTATTTTGTTGACAATTGAAAAAATCAGAAAATATAAAATTTTGGAAAAATATTAAATCATATTAGATTTTAAGTTGGAAATATCAAACGAAATTGTTTAAATTCCGCTAAATTTTCTGATTTTAACTTAAATAATAAAAAGTTATGTTATAAAATTTTATTTTAATACATTAAATTAATGTTTTGAAATCAGACAAGGGAAACAAACCAGAGAGTCTTTCGGGTCACCGGGTCCGTGAGTTGACCCGGTTCGATACAGTTCGACCGCAATCAACAATTAGTGAAATTATATATCTAAGATATATTTGAAAAATATGTTAAACTGACAAAATAATTATTATTATAGTGATAAAATATTATTCATAAACGAAATAAGTTCATATAGTACCAGTTTGTAAAATTAGAATGACTCTATATGAACAATAAATGAAGCTTTTTTATTGCACGATAAATTTTTACTTAACCATGATCTATATGGATCGACCGATTATGTCCGATTCACGGTTATTTGCTGAATTTTTACAAATTTTACCAGATTTTATAGTCTTGATTTTAGAATTATATCCGGATCAGATATGGATACCGAGTTTTTAAGGATGTGAAAATATTATATTAAATCTAGTGAGAATCTAGTTATTTTTATTGGCAAAGTCAAAATTTTCTTTTGTGAAAAAAAACAAATCACTAAAGTTAATTATTTTTGTCGTCGAACTCTTTTATTCTGTTAAAGATATTTGTTTACCTCGTTTGATAAAAAAGAAAGAAAGATATTTGTTTACTTCAGCTGGGGTTTTTCTTTTTCTTATTTTCCAAGCGGTCTCTCTCTCTTCTTCCCCAATTCCAAAAGAAGAACGATGTGGCTTGAGATTATCTGTGGTCTCGTAATCTACCAAATCGTCCGTCGTTTCTTCTACGACGACGAGTTTTCCGACGTCGAGACCTCCGATTCCACTGCTCTCTTCTCCGTTGCTCACAGGTACTACCACCCTCTCTTTTCACCGATTTCTTCTGATTCTCGATCGTCGATTCCCGATTTTGTGTTCTGAATTGATTTTTTTCTTCTTCTAAATTTCAGACTTGGGAAGCTTTATGGTGGAAAAGCTTATGTAGGGCTTCGAATTCCAGATGCAGACACTGCTTCTAGACAGGACATCGATGTTGTTGTCGTTACTAAAGAGTAAATTTCTCACTTGTTCTCTCTGATTTTCGATGTGTATTTACTAACAAAAAAAATGATACTTTGGTTTTTAGAGAAGTTTTGGTGATCGGTGTCAAGAATCTATCGGGGATTGTCACGGTAACGAGTGATGGAAGCTGGGTTTGTGAAGGTGGCAAGCATCATAGAACTGAGACTTACCTTGATCCAGTAAGTTTATCTTGTTTCAATTGGTTTTGATTCGTTTGGTTTCTTTGTACAATGATTACATAATGCTTCCATTTTGAGCACTCAGTGAGTTTATTGTCGTTGTTGAGGATAATTTTGCTAAATTGATGTTCTAGATAGAAGAAAGAGATACATGTTCGTTCTTGTCGCATAATAATGTCATGTGGATTGAAACTTTATGGTCATGACGTTGTGGAGAAAATATATTAGCAGCTGATTACTTGTGGTGGTTTATTGGGCTGTTCTGTTTACGCGGATATACTTGGACATTGTAAATTAGAAGTGATTGAAGCGTTACACTATGAAATGAGTAAGTTCACTTCATGTAAGGTCCCTCTTGGGACAAAAGAACGTTAATGTGTCTATACGTGTTTTGGAGAAGTGCAGAGTGTGGTTGTCGCTTGAGTAGATTATGAAATAGTTTTGGGACTGCTGGTGAAACTGTTCCTTCTTGTTGATTGTGCAAATGTGCTTGGTTCTCCTTTCATTTCTCCTGGATCGTCCTTACACATTCCTAGGCAAGATAGACCAATTGATTAATAGATGTGTGTTTCACATGTAATTGTCTTGATATAGTGCATCTTCTATCTATGCTACTTATGTTCTAACTAATAGATGTGTGTTTTCCCAGCTGGCTGAGGTCAAGAAACAAGCTTTAGTTCTTGAATCATATCTTGAACAGAGGGGTGTTACTTTACTAGAAGGAAAATTGTCTTGCAGAGTTGTAATTCCAAATCCAAGTTTTCGGTATGTATTGTTATCCTTGCTACCGTCAGTATTCTCAAGTTTCCTTTTACGTTTGCAAAGACATAAGTTTTCTGTTTCTTTCAGTACCATGCATACATTCCCGAGTGAGGTAATTACGTATGAAGAGTGGCAACATCTGAAACCAGTATCAAAAAATAAACTCTCTGGTTGGGTTAAAGGTGCATTCAGCACAGGAAAAGAGATGCAGGAATCTTCACATCAAAAACTTGATTTCATCCTTGGCACGGCACCAATGTGGGATAGGTCATACCTCTTATCTTTATTGAAATTCAATTTAAAATTTTTTCCGAGGTGGTGAGAGTTTTGGGTTTTCTCTTTAACCCTCGATGAAGTAGTTCTGTTCAAAGAGTATTCTTTAAAAGTCGATTATGATGCAGGCTGGAGCTTAAAAGTAGCAAGATCGTGTTAGGGGAATTCCTCGAGTTTAAAGGGAAGCAGGAAGACACTTTGGCTTTGAGACATATCAAAAGATCAAAAGTCGACCGGATCTCTATACAGAAAACAAGCATGTTTGGATTAGGTAATTTCTCTTTGCTTCAATGATTTGTTTGCGTTTGCATTTGCATTTGTCTTTGCGTTTACAGATAGTGTGATCTATTTTCAATGAAACACAATCTTTAGCATTTAAAACAAAATTTCATTTGTTAACTTTATAAACGCAAACGCCAAATGCAAACGGAAGACTCTTCTTCTGTAGAGTCTTTTGTTTGCCTTCAGTGTCTGTGTTTACATCTTGCGAAAATGTTTTATGGAAGAATAAAAATGTTTTATATTTAAAAGATCTGAATTTTTTATAGAAAAAACTTTTTACTCCAACTCAAATGCAAAAGATTTATGTTTGGAACAATTGAGACCTTAACCCGCTTTGTTTTTGTTCTCGATTATGTGATTCTGACTCATGAGGTGTAAAATGGTAACAAAAAATGGTAGAAATCGAGTGTAATTAATTAAAAAATAACCCGGGTTTGCAGCTCCATCGAGGTTGCAGGTTCTGTACTCGTATAGGGACTACAGAAGTGAAGGAAGTTCAGGATCAGAGTCAAAGGAAGTGACCGTAAGGTCGAGCACTGAGGTCGTCTTTCAGCCACGAGACTCTGCGAAGATGAAGAAATTCAAGCTATCGTCCCTCGTCTCCATTTCACTAAGTGCCTAACTGTTCCATTCAAAAGACAGCAGAGAGAGGTTGTTAATGTCTACTATATGAATTACATAGGCCATGACTGAGATGACCTTTACTAATCACAGATATATCAACCTTTCTATGGAAATTTTTTTTCTTGTTTACTGTTGTACTTTATACTTTACACCACTCTTTTATGCGAATCCATGACAAAGAGGCGAAGTAACCAATTGAAACTGTTTAGTAAGTACAGTAGTCTCATCAGGCCGCTGCAGGAATCAATGTGCATAAATTTATGGAATCAGTCTTTTTAGTATGCTAAGTACAGTACTCAGGTCTAATAAGGCCGTGATAAGCCTGATCAATGGTACATATGTAAGAGGAAGAAGAAACAGCTTATCGAAGAAAATAAAGAAATTATCGAAGAAAATAAGGAAAAATAAGGAAATTATCGAAGAAAATAAGGAAATTATCGAAGAAAATAAGGAAATATGGTAAGAGGAAGGAGAAACAACTAAGGAAGAAGAAACAGCTTATCGAAGAAAATAAGGAAATATGGTAAGAGGAAGAAGAAACGGCTAAGGAAATATGGTAAGAGGAAGAAGAAACAGCTTATCGAAGAAAATAAGGAAATATGATGCTGAGCGCTTTGATAAGGAAATATGATGCTGAGCTGGAACCAAGCGAAAGTTTTATTTTTAAACCAGAAACTGTACATTTTTAATTGATTGTCTTTTTAAATATGTGCAGAAATCCGTTTTTTCTTTTCTTAACCATTTTTTCTGGAATCAAGAGGCGAGACAAGTTGTCTTGAGGCTATATTCTACGAGAGGATTCGTGAGAGGGATTATCGGATTTCTTGGTTTGTGAGAAGATCCGATATCTCTTAGTCTTTTGATTCAGGGTTTTGTTTCCAGTTTTCTTTTATCAATAAAGCAAAGTTTTCTGGGTTACGAGACGTTAAGGGTGGAATCGTGAATTGCAGGGGGTTTCATTCTTAACAATTGGTGCGGTGAAACTCGATCGAACAACGCGATGGTGGAATTGATAGAGTCGGACAATCAAATTGATATGCTCGACAAAGGCATGGAGGAATTACAGTCAGAGGTGACGCTTCTATCGGACAGATGCAAACTGCTCTCGAAAGCTAATACATAGGTGTTTCAAAGGTTGGGTGACGTGGAATCCCAACTGGCTGGTTCTCGATTAGAGGTTAATCAGAGATTCACAGCTTTGGCAAACCAGATGTCATCAATTTCCAATGTTCTGGCTAGACTAGAAACATCCTCGTTCTCCGGGAGACCACACGGTAAGGCTGTTGCAGGTACATCTTCTACACCTGAGTTGGACTCGGATTTCAATCAAATTGGCTTTAGAGGAAGTAATTTAGCCGTGGTTCAGAGAGAGAATTTGCTGCGGAAAATTGATTTACCGGTTTTTGACGGATCGATTCCGTATGGGTAGATTTACAGGGTTGAGAGGTATTTTCGTGTGGGTCAGTATAGTGAAGAAGCTAAGTTGGAACTGGTTTCTCTGAGTTTAGAAGGTAGCGTGCTGAACTGGTATCAGGGAGAGATGGCCGAGACACCTTTCAGAGATTGGTCACAGTTTAAACAACGTCTCTTGGATTGTTTTGCTGTGTCTATTGATAATGAACCAGGCAAACGTTTGTGTAGTCTCACTCAGACGGGATCTATACAGGATTATATCAGTGAGTTTGAAGAATTACAAGCACAAGTGACGGGGATTGACGAGAAGAATTTGGTTAATTTGTTTTACAAAGGCCTTAAAAGGGAGATGAAAGAGGTAGTAAAGATGAAAGAACCGAAGACAATAACTGAACACAAAGTAGTCAAGATGGAGGATATTATGTTTTGCAAAGTGGTTGGTGGATTGAAAATACAGGATACTTTGGTGGCACGACAACCAACTTACACACTATTTAAAGCTTCTTCTAGATTCACTCCACAGCGTACTGTGGTAGGGTCGGAGACCACTGGGAAGCAGATTGAAGCATGACGTAATACTCCGAAACCAGGGGTTAAACCACGACTCCATTTATCTGAAGCAGAGTTGAAATATAGAAAGGATAATAAATTGTGTTTCAAATGCGCTAGTCCATGGTCTCGAGATCACCGTTGCAGTCATGCAGAACTGCAGATTTTAACATTTGTTAATGGTTTTGAGATGGAAGTTTTGGAGTACCCAGACGATGAGATAGTGGAAAGTGAGGACGCAAAATCACCCCAGTTGATGGAATTGTCTCTTAATGCATTTTTGGGTGTGGATTCTCCTACTACAACTAAACTCAGAGGTTTATTTAGCAAAACATCAGTTACGGTGATGTTAGATAGCGGAGCCACTCATAATTTTGTAACTCCGGCCTTAGTGAAACGTGGAAAACTTTGTTTGTAGCCGAATTCAAATTTGCAAATTCTGTTGGGTACGGGTGTCACAGTTCATGGTTTGGGTTTGTGCAAGGATGTGGAATTTCAATTACAAGGGTTGGTGTTGAAATTTTTTGCTGAGTACCAGCTCTATGCCAACAAGAAGAAATGCATCTTTGGCCAGCGACGGGTGGAATACTTAGGGCATGTCATCTCTGAGGAGGGAGTGGCAACGGATAGCTCTAAAATTGTTTCTATGAAGCTTTGGCCTACACCTAAGACAGTGAAACAATTGTGTGGGTTTTTGGGTTTGACGGGATATTATAGACGTTTTGTGAAGGGATATGGGGCACTGGCTAAACCTTTGACGAATTTATTGAAGAAAGATCAGTTTCAATGGTCACCATCATCTCAAATGGCATTTGATCAGTTGAAGCCGATTTATGAACGTGAACTTATGGTGGTAGTAATGGCAGTACGAAAGTGGAAACATTACTTATTGGGCCGCAAATTTGTTGTTCATACCGATCAAAAGAGTCTCAAGTATTTGTTAGAGCAGAAGGAGGTGAATATGGAGTACCAAAAATGGCTCACAAAACTGTTGGGTTATGACTTTGAGATCTTCTTCAAGCCAGGTATTGAGAACAAGGCGGTTGATGATTTATCAAGGATGGATCAGTCAGGACAGTCATTAGTCCAAATGGCCTTATTAGCTTTGACTGTTCCTACTTCTATTCAATTACATGAGTTATATAAGGAGATTGAGGACGATGCGGATATACAAGACTTACTGAAACAATATCGAGAAGGGAAGGTGCTGTGGGAAGGTTATGTTGTCTCTGAAGGAAGATTATGGTACAAACACCGCTTGGTAATTCCTAAGACTTCACGTTTCATTCCTTTGATACTTTATGAATGTCACGATGGGTTTGTAGGTGGTCACTCTGGGGTCTTAAAAACAGTGAAGAGGGTTCAACAGATGTTTCAATGGGAAGGTTTGTATAAGCGGGTTCAACAATATGTGGCAAAGTGTCAAGTGTGTCAAACTCATAAGTATTCCACACTTTCTCCTGCTGGTTTTTTGCAGCCTCTACCTTTACCGACTTTAGTTTGGGAGGATATCTCCATGGATTTTGTGGAAGGACTTCTTACATCTCACGGGTATAATGTCATCCTTGTGGTGGTGGATAGGTTGAGTAAATATGCACATTTTGTGGGATTGAAGCACCCGTTT
Source organism: Eutrema heterophyllum (assembly GCA_002933915.1). Taxonomy (NCBI): domain Eukaryota; kingdom Viridiplantae; phylum Streptophyta; class Magnoliopsida; order Brassicales; family Brassicaceae; genus Eutrema; species Eutrema heterophyllum. The sequence continues at coordinate 45,420 of PKMM01011730.1, read as the reverse complement.
CAGGCTATAGATGTGGTCAAGAAATTTTTGACAGAGATAGTCCGTATTCATGGTTTTCCGAGATCAATAGTTTCTGACAGGGATAAAATTTTTCTCAGTTCATTTTGGAAGGAGCTCTTTAGACTTGCGGATACTAAGCTTAAATTCAGTACAACTTTTCATCCACAAACCAATGGCCAAACAGAAGTGCTGAATAGGTGTTTAGAGACTTACCTCAGATGTTTTGCTTCTAGTCATCCACGAACCTGGTTCAAATTTTTGTCTTGGGCTGAACTCTGGTACAATACTTTGTTCCATACTTCTCTAAAGACAACTCTTTTTCGTGTGATGTATGGTCGGGATCCTCTTGGAATATTGAGATTTGAAAAAGGGTCAACATGCAATGTGGATTTGGAAGCAATGCTTACTGAGCGCGATGAGATGTTGTCGCAGGTGAAACAGCATTTAATCCATGCTCAGCAGCTGATGAAGAATAGTGCAGACAAGCATAGGCGAGATGTTGAGTTTTCTGTTGGCACATGGGTTTTCTTGAAGCTACGCCCATATCGTCAACAGTCTGTCACTCGACGTGTGTGTCAGAAACTCGCAGCCAAATATTTTGGTCCATTTGAAATCATGGAATGTATTGGGAAGACAGCCTATCGTTTGAACCTTCCACTGGAGGCAAGAATACACCCGGTGTTCCATGTATCACAATTGAAACATGTTTTGGGAAAATCTCATCAGGTCGCTCCTCTTCCTTTACCGTTTTCCGAATCTGATGATGTGGAGGAAGTATTGCAGGCTCCGGAAGATGTGGTGGAGTCTCGCTACAACGACAAAGGAGAGTTGGAACTTTGCGTAAAATGGTTTGGTAAGGCTGTTAGTGATATGTCGTGGATCCGTGTCAAGGATTTCCGCATGCAATATCCTGAATTCAAGCTTGGGGACAAGCTTAGTTTTAAAGGAGGGGGTATTGATAAGCCTGATCAATGGTACATACGTAAGAGGAAGAAGAAACAGCTTATCGAAGAAAATAAGGAAATATAATACTGAGCTGGAGCCAAACGAAAGTTTTATCTTAAAACCAGAAACTTTACACGCGCGCCGCCACCGCCTAGCCGGGTTCGGGGCTCTTGGGCCCATAAGATGTTCTTTTTGGGCCAAATTTTGGATGACATTTTTTGACTTGAATCAAGTAATAATCTCTTCCCGGAATTAATTGCGTCACCATCAACCTCCAATATGCCGCCATTGCCCCACCATTCTAGAAAACGCTCTCCGTATTTTGCGCCACTTCCTGGTGTGCGTTGCATCACGGTGTGCGTCGGCATGCGTCACGGCGGCCTCTCTCCTCGGCTATATATACAGCCTTCGCCTCTTCATTTCGACACAGTGAAAAATCGAAAACACTTCCAACTTTCCCTTGTCTTCTTATATGTCTTTAAGTGTAAGTTTTCGAGAGTTTATCGTAGAGCTTTTAAGTTCGTAGATTCCGTTTTCGAGTGTTGCGAAACGGTCTCGCCACGGTTGTATCCTGGGATTCAAAAATTGTTTTATTCCGTTACACTACGGGCGATTTATTGAATTAAGGGAAGAGATCATATCTCAATTCCGTGTCTCCATTTTAACATGGAATAACACTGTTTCAAATGTGTCTTTCATATTTCGTTCTTTTAGTATCGTTTATAATCGTTGTATTAATCACAAGTTTTCAATCCGTTTTTTTTAAGGAGAATTGTAAATATAGGACAAATTTAGGAAACTATTGTCCCCTTAAGACTTTATCACTAAGAATTGTCCTAATAGGATTTATAATAATACAAATCCAGTATTACCCTTAAGTAATGTAAACAAATATATTATTTAAAAACTTATGAAATATACTTTGATCAGAAAAAAATAATAATAATCGACATAAAAATAAAAGAGAGACAATAAAAAACAAAATTCAGTTTTCCCCGACATAAAAAAAACTCTCCTTCGACGATATAATCTCCGTCAAAGTTCAATTGCTGGTGTCGTCATCTCCGTCGCTTCGCCAACTCCGACGAGTGAAATTTCGCCGGCTTTCTCCTCCTCCGCCTTTCCTCATTCACATTCTTTTCTCCTCCTCGTTTTATCCGTCATCGTCCTTCTCCTTTCCTCCTCATCGTTTTTCCATCGGGTAAGTGTTTTAATCTTTGATTTGATAAGATTATGTGTTTGGGTATGTGTATTTATCTTTCCTCCTCATCTTTTCAATTACTTTTGCTCATAGGGTTTTAAATCTCACCTCATGGATTTTGTGAATTGTTTGGTGCAGCCTGAGCTATTGCCGGAGCCGCCCTCGCCGCCCTCGCCGCCGTGGCTAGTGCGATTCTCACAGTAAACTTTTTCATCTTACTCCTCAGACCTTTATATGAAGGAATTTTCGGTTATCACTAATCAGCTTTTATATGATTTTGACACTTGAGATGAACATTGGGTAAAATATGAACTAAAGAAGAGCTTCAGTTTTGTGATGGTTTTTCTGTTTTCATTCAAGGTGAATTGTAAAATTGGTTAGAAACAGAAAGGTTTCATGTTTGATGATGTGTATGAATAATGCAAATGTTCTGAAAGGTTTTAGTCTTGCGTCTTAGATTTGGGTTTCAATTTAAGTGTTTGTGATCGTGATTGTGCCTTTGTTTCTGTTTTGTTTAAACTTTGAGAAGGTTAAGTTTTTATTTTGTTAAGCCATGAACACTAACATTTGCTTTGATGACATATTTTTGGCAACGTGATCTTTCTCTTTACTATCTGGATAAGGTACTAACTCCTACTCATCATCTCTTCTTACTTATTTGAGCTGATTGTGTTTATGTTGTATGAAGCAATGAAATGTCATGCCTTTGACTTCAAAGTTTGATGAGTTATGTTTCTTGTTTTGATTTTTGAGTTTGAAAGTTATATTTCTGGTTTTGATATTTGAGTATGAAAGTTATATTTGTGGCCAGAACACGTCACTAACAACTCTAGCATCGTATGTGGTCTCTTTGATCAATTCTTGTCTGTCTATATCTCCTAACTATTTGATTTTGATTTTCTCAAATGTCTGAACCTTAGCATTGTTGGTTCTTTGTCTCCTTTGAATGTCACTTCTTATCTGTTTTTGTGAATTAAGTACCAGTTAATGAAAATTCATCATGGGTTATGTTTTGTTTGTCTGCTATACTAATTTAACAATTGTTGTTGTTGTTTTTCTTTTTTTGGTAGGTATGGATTTGGAATTGAGTGTGGAAGCATTCGATTGTTATGGCTTGAAACACAACAGACATGTGGAAGCATTCGCAGTTCTGATCCCTAGGATTGTGAAGGAAGTTCAGTCACCAAAAAATAGGAAACAACTAAATATTAAATAATATTTAGTCTCCTACGTACGTCCCGATTCAGCCTGGTTTAAATAAGAGTCATTGTGATTGTGGAGTATATGCGTTGAGTGTCACCTGCTTGGACTAAGCCTTTCTTTGATGGACGATGACAACATTCAAGAGGCTCGACACAAGATTGCATTTAGATTTTGGTTAGTCTGGTGTTTGAAACTTACATTTTTTATCTACTTCATCGATTAAGGCTAACTTCGATTATATCTCCTTGCTTTGGGTTCATTACTTACAAAAATACATGATCTTTACTTCTTTTCACACTAAAATAGGTTTAAGTACACTAAAATAGGTTTAAGTGACTGTATGGTGTACTTAAACACATGATTCATTTACAAAAGTTTAAGAACATGGTAATCTAGGGAAATAGTAATCCTTTTCCAAACATATCACGGTCTAACTTAAAAAGTTTTTTTTTGGTCTAAAAGATAGAATTACACACGCAAAAAGCACCAACAATTACAACAAAACAAACAAATTTCTTGACTATACCCTTGAGATATATTAGCTGCTGCTCGATCTTTTTGTTCTTCTCCTTGATCTCCTCAAATTTCTCCATCAAAATCTTCTATGAATTTAGGATTTTGGTCATGTCTTCAACAAACATCCTCTGATTTTCCGCAAGAACATCAAACTCTTCCATCTTCGCTTCTTTAGCCCATTTGAAAACATGGCCATAGTCACCCTAAAACAAAGAGAAGAAAGAGAACGTGAAAAAATTGTAAAAAACGTGAAAGAGAATGAAAAAAAGAATTTTTATTTTTTTTTAAAGATTTTCAGTTGATCCTAGATTTTCTCAGATTTTGTTAACTACTTGGTAGAATATATATTCTACATTCCATAGAACAAAGACAAAACAGCAAAACTTCTATTCTGCAAAAAATAGAATGTAGAGAAAAATGTAGAATATGTATTCCAAAATCTGTAAAATGCAAAACAAGTTGTAGAATATATATTCTATAGGCCCAATAGAATGCAGAACAAGTGGTAGAATATTGATTATACGTTTGGTAGATTATAGATAAAATACTAGAAAACAAATTCTACAAAATTGTAGAATTGTTACAATTTGTAAAATACACATTCTACATTTCGTAGATCTAGTGAAATTTTTTTTTTTAAAATTAGAATATTTCCTTAAACGATTATCGAATATATATTTATTTCATTTTTTGAAATTTTTTATTTTTCTAAGAATTTAAAAATATTTATTTTATATTTTTTAATATTTATTAAAAAATATTTTAGTCAGAAAGTGAAAAAAGTCCTATATTATTAAAAGGGGACAATAGTTTTCAAAATATGTCATATATTTACAATTATCACTTTTTTTTTACGGTATTACACATACGACTTAAGAACCGGTTTTAATTTCGGTTCGGTTCTCTAATTCGTCGGGGCGGGACCTGATTATACACTCACTAATCTCCACCGTGTGAGACTGTATAATGTAAGAAAATTAACACTCTAAGGATGATTTGTTGAATACGTCCTAAGTCCTAACACTCTACGGTACGTCAACAAAGGCATCTCTCTCTCGTTTTCTAAAAACGGATTAGAAGATAATTAAAGATAGATCAACGAGCTTGACCATCGATCCCCAGCTCATATTCACCATCAAAATCATTGCTGTTCGAAAGACCACCCAATTTAAAAAAAAAAGGAATTAGGAAAAAAAATGTAAAGGGTGAAAGAGGATTAGGAAACAAAATGATTAGGTAGTAAATTAACATTTTGGTAAACCGAAGTATCTGAATAAGCCAAAAAACTTACCGAATCCGAACCGAAGTATCCAACGCCTAACCTTACTCGTAACATTTTGGTAAACCGACTGTCCTTACCACTCAATCTGACCGCTTGAAAACCACGTGATTAAATTGGTTCGAATTCAAAATTTCCCCAAAACCATAGAGAAACCGATACGAGAGAGAGAGAGAAAGACAAGTGGATCTCGTGGAATCGAAATAGGTTTTAGTTTTTTTTTCCCTTTGGCCGCCTAGCGAGCACGAGAGAGAACAAGTGAAATCAATCAAGTGGGGAACCATCCCCAACCAGGAACTTGATTCTCAACACTCTTCTGGTGAGTTTCTTTTCAACTATTGCGGCTTTTGGAATCTGACTTTGATAACTAGATTTGGTCTGATGAGGACGCGTCGATTTTATTATTGTGTTGAACTTGAATCTGTATTTACCGATGCATCTGTGTTTTATAAATTTTTGTAGGGTTTCTAAGATTCTTCACTTTCAGACTGTGACACCTTGCATTGGTCTGTTAAAAGATGGTGAAAGATAGTTGTTTGGCCAGAATCACTGCCGGAGTTGCCGTCGGCGGCGCAGTAGGCGGTGCTGTAGGTAAAATTTATCTCCTTTCAATTTATTTTCCACTCTGGAAAGACCTAAATCCATTTTTCTTAGTTTCTCGAATGATTGGAACATTCTCAACGATACATCGCCTTTAAATGTATCTGAAGAATGATCTGATATTAGGAATTTGGGGTATAAATTGTTGCACATGAGTTTTGGTATTGAGGTAGATAGATAGATAGATTTGTAATTGTTTGTTGACAAAACTTTGTGTTTCAGGTGCTGTCTATGGAACTTACGAGGCGATTAGATTCAAGGTAAGGGATTTCTGACTACTTTAAGCTTGTAAAATCGGGTTTTTTTGGTAAATGAAACCCTTTCAGTTATTTTTTTAAAGTTTCTGATATTTTTTGATGAGATAGATACTGGAAAGAATACTAAGGATTATTATGCATAGGATTTTTCTTGTTGAAAACATACTCTTGGATATGGCTTTCGAAATTGAAAACGCACTGGACAGCTCAGTCTTATACCTGCCTTCACTTTGAGCATTAACTAATAGACTTGTGTATCTATGTCATTGTCATCATTTCAGTGAAACCCTTCAGCAATGATTGCTCTTGTTGTGTTATTTATCATGTAAAGAAGATGATAAAACTAAAAGGTTTAGCTCTTAATCTTAGATAAGAAAGATGTCTAAGGAATGTTCTTGTCGCTATGCATAAACAATTGTGAAAACAATCTCAATAGATACTTATGTCAAAATTAACCGTGTGGGGTTCATATTGGATTACTGCTTGATCATTTGTTCGTTTTTTTTTGTGTGCAGGTCCCTGGGCTTATGAAGATTAGATTCATAGGGAAAACAACCGTCGGCAGTGCAGCAGTTTTTGGGCTTTTTCTAGGTGCGGGCAGTTTAATACACTGTGGAAAATCTTACTGATTCACATACATTGGTTTTAGTTCTAGAAGCTTTAAATTTGTGACCTGTAAAGTTTCCTGGTGAAAGATTTGTTTCTTTTTTAAAAGACATTGAACTTTTTGTTTAATAATTATTGGAGTAATCTTCTCATATGTTGCCCGCTATGTGAAACACCAGCTCTTGGGTTTTGATTACTGACAGTTTCTTATTCTTTTTACCTAAGACGTCTTGTTAATGAAAAGATCATGTTACAAGGACTTTAGTTTCCAAATGAAGAATAGAAATTGGAGTGAAAAACGCATACTACAATAAAACCTTTATAAATTAATAATGTTGCAATTTTGAAAATTTATTAGTTTATAAAATAAAAATATTAATTAATTGATAAATTAATATTTATAGAGAGAAATTGTTTTTCATTCATAATTTTCTAAAATTTTTTTTCAAATGATATTATATTTAAAAATTTTATTGAACCAGTTTGTGAAAATGACATGCATAAACATGGATCATTTTGATGAATATCCTCGGTTGACCCAAATTTTAAATATTTGTCATCAAATAACCCAAAATTAGTTAAGCATGTTCATGTTAGCAAAGTTTGACACTTTTAACCCTAATGACATCATTGTTTTTTCCCTTTCGCTGAGTTTCCTTCTTCTCCTCCGACAACATCATTTAATGCAGGCGAAAAGTAGAAGATTTTCTTAAGATTGTGATGTCGCCGCCGCCTGCCACTTGATTCTAAGAATAAAAATATTATGTGGCTGTTAATAACATACACACATCGGTACCTTCTTCTGCCATCTAGCGTTATCACGGTACCTTTTTCTGCGTTCTCTCCACAATTTACCTCGTACACCGATGTATCTTGATTGACATCCTGTAATTTAGAAGAAGTTAGAAATGTTAACGAAGTTAACGAGATTAGGACAAATTTTCTTAAAAGAAGTTGTCAGGAGGGGGTGCTAATTTTTTTACCATATCACCAACTTGTCCGCCTTCCGACGCATTGGGTTGCCCCTCGGTGGACCCATCGACCCTTATATCTTGGTTCGGCACTTCATCGGAGTAGGGTGGGATGACTTGGGTCTCAGATGTACCCCTTGCTGACACGTTTAGCTACTCGGATTCTCCTTCTTTTTCTTACTGCATACATATAATATTTATGGAAGGTGTTTTTAAAATAACATTGGTGAGGTGGTCTACCATCTGTACCACTTTAGGACGCTAACATTCTTATCCATATAATCACATGCGTTGCTGTTAACATTCTCATCGACATAATGACATGCGTTGTCTGTTAAAATTATGTGTTAAACTCGTTATCCACTACTTCCATAGGCTAAAAGACGAATTTCAGTTGCTGCCATCTAAAGCGTTAGCGATATTAGCATGAATGATCTAATATTACAATTGGTTGCGTTAACATTCTTATCAAATAGAATCGCATGCGCTATCCATTCTTGTAATTGGCATGTATAAGTAGTTAACAACTACTTTAACAATGTTAGCATGAATTAACTACATATCGAATTTGTGTGACTCTGTCGATAACATTTTTAGCGATAGCATCGTATTTGTTGCGTTAATCTCATTATCTACATGCATGTCTTTCACATGCAATATATTTGGCGTATAGAAGTGGTTAACAACTACTTTAACAATGTAAGCATGAATTAACTACATATCGAATTTGTGTGACTCTATCGATAACATTTTTAGCGATAGCATCGTATTTGTTATCCGTTAACATTTATGCGTTAGTCTCGTTATCTACATGCACGTCGAGGAAGAATGTAATCAGCTGTTTCACATGCAATATATTCGTTTTCACAAGCGTTTAACCATTAACAACGTTGGCTTACATTATATGACAGTTCGTTAGCCGTTAATATTGATGTGTTAAACTCGTTGTCCACTAATTCCTTAAGCTAAGTCTACAAATTGATGCAAACCGATGAAGAAGATAATTTCGCAAAAAGCTAGCTTCGTAGTTTCTCGGCTGACGTCTCCTGTGAAAGCGGTGGAGTATATCCTTCGCCGTTGGTGTTTCCCTATGCAAAAAAAAATGAATCCGTCATTTCACATGCAACAAGCTATTTCGCAAGTTTTAAACCGTTAACAAATGTTGTCTTATACTATATGACATTCAAAAGTGGATGGTAGGATGACAGTAGGATTAACATGTGGCGTGTAGAAGTGGTTAACAACTACTTTGTGAATCTAAGGCTTGTTGTTAACAATGTTAGCATGAATGAACTACATATCGAATTTGGGTGACTCTGTCGATAACATTTTTAGCGATAGCATCGTATGTGGTATCCGTTAACATTTCTGCGTTAATCTCGTTATCCACATGCACATCGAGGAAGAATGTAATCAGCTGTTTCACAGGCAATATTCGTTTTTCACAAGCGTTGAACCGTTAACAATGTTGGCTTATATTATATGACAGTTCGTTAGCATAGGTGTGTTTAACTTGTTAACGTCTGCTTTGTTATCTAATGCTAAAAATCCGGAAGATTTGGGATGTGTACATTATTTCGCAATTACCTGGCTTGGTTGGTTCTCGGTTATTGTCACATGTGAAGGCGGTAGAGCGTATCCATCAACGTGGGGTCGCCTACACAAAAATAAAGAACCATACGTTTAACAGCCGCACACTGCGTTGGAGGTAATGCTTGTTCAGTGTGATTTTCAAGTGTTGTATGATCCGCTAACAATGTTAGCATATATTATCTACTATTACAGTTGGGTCCCATTTTCGTTAACATTCTTAACGGTATAATCATAGATTTTATCCATTAGCATTTTATGTATTCCCCTCGTTATTCGTTACTTGAGGAAGGTAGGGATCTAAATTGAGGCAAAATACCTGGCTTTGCTGTTTCTCGGCTGATGTCTCCTCAGAAGGCAGTTGATGGTAGCGGTAGCCGTCGTTTGTGGCTTCTGTTCTAGTACGTCTTCCATCCGGCTCTGCTAGGGGTGACCCGTCGGCATAATGAGAAGCAATATCTGCCACCAACCGATCAGGAGAGATGGGAGCAGCAGGGATGGGGTTCGGTGTGGTTTTCTTGACAGCAATCATGTTCGTCGTCTTCTAGCGCGACTTCTATGTCCGAAAGGAGTGTCATTTTTTGGTAAATATTGACTCGCTCTCTGATTGGGGCTTGCCCGATGGCGAGGATTCTCTGAGGTAACTCAATATCTCCCATCTAGAAAGTCCGAAATTTTGTGAATTTGGTTGCTTTATTCATTCAATCGGTGTCGGAAAAAAACAGAATGGAATCAGGTGAGTTTTACCTTACTCTCGGTTGTAGGAAGGGGCAACGATCCAGTCTTCTCTTCTATCAATTGTTCTGTGCTCGCAGAGTGAAACGGCGAAGGAAGAAACTCTTTCTTAAGACTATATTTACTTTTATGTATATCTTACCCTTAAAAGACGCAACTTTTCAGTTTCCGCCTTTATGGAATATTAATGATTATAAAAAAAAAATCCTACTAAGATATTGTTGTCGTTTACTGACAACACTTTCGTATATGTTGCTTGTTACGTCATGCAGCATACTCTTAAAAGTGTGTTATAGGTTGTGTCTTTCATTTGTAGGGTGTTTTCAGACATTTTGCTGACTACAGGGGTGGTCCAATAATGTCAAAGCCGGATAACTAATATTTATGTTATCTAAGGGTAGATAATGATAATACCCCATAAACATTGCACAATCTTAGCAATGGCAATAAAATAGCTGTTAATACTCCCTCTGTTTCAAAATATTAGATGTTTTGACTAAAAGCACAAAGATTAAGAAATTATTTGTTCTTTAAACAACAACTATTTAATATTTAATTTAAAACAACTAAACTAATCATAAAAAAAGACTGCAGAATACAAATGGTTATAAAACACTAAACACATTTAAAATTTGCATTGAAAAGTGAGAACATCCTATATTTTGAAACAAAATAAAAACTCTAAAACATCTTATATTATGAAACAGAGGGAGTAGCATATTAGATTATCCATATAAAAATATACATGTTCATAAGTTCAAAATTTATAAGAAATTGTGGCTACTATCGTAATGTTGATGATAAAATTAAAGACAATACTACAATACATTTGGAAACAATTACACATAAGAAAACCAATTATCACACCTAGAATTCTTCACAAATTTTGGATGCAAATCGGAAAAAACTAGTAAGAACTATTGATGTAATATTAAAGAAATATATAGTAAAACCTCTATCAATTAATACTCAATAAATAATAATCACCATAAAATAATAAATTCATTCGGTTCCGAGTCGGACCAATGTAAAAATCCATAAAATTTAATAAGATAATAATTTTTTTTGAAACCCCTATGTAAATATATGGTCCCAACAAAATGATAAATTAATATTATAAAATCTTAGGCAAATATACCTAAGACAATTTAGTAAAATATGACTATTGTTGTTTTTTTTTTTTTTTTTTTTAAGTTGGAATCTCGTTGGATGTCATCTCTAATATTTCTTATTACATCAACAACTCCTGGTGTTGTCTTCTTGAACTGCATCCAAAAATTGTGAAGAGTTCTTGAAGCCATAATCGCTTCCTTACGTGAAACTGCTTTTAAAAGTTCTATAGTATCGTCTTCAACTTCATCATCAATATTAAGGACAATAGCCACAATTTCTTATATGTTTAGTATAAATTTTAGCCTACCCAAGCATTTTTGCACAATCTCTCGAGGTTTCCTCAAGAAGGTTGCGTTCGTCTTTTGCAGTTGCAAGCACGATTTTTAGTGGGTCATCGAGGAGTAATTCTTCGTAGAATTCTTCCGTTACTCCATCAAGTTCATCGATCCAGAAGACTTGGCCGTCTAAAGTTGGTTTACCCAAACTTTCGTTCATATCGAAGTGCATTACGAGATCGCCTAAACGTAGATCGATCTTTCCTTGCGGGACATTGATTACTGCTCCTGCTGTAGATAGGAATGGTGGACCAAGTATAAGGGGGTGTTTGAGTTCTCTCTCTAGCTCTAAGACTACGAAATCGGTCGGAATGCAGCAATCTCCGATCATGACTAGATACGTCGATGAGGACCCCCACCGGTTGTCGAACCGATCGATCTGCCAATATTAGCAAAATCTTGGTGGGTTTGAAGATGTGATATCCTAGACGCTTAGCAACTGACAATGGCATCATATTTATGCTTGATCCCAAGTCGCATAGAGAGCGTTCGAACGTTATTCCCTTGATAGTGCAAGAGAGTACAAAAGTCCATGGGTCTTCTTTCTTCTGAGGGACACGGCTTTGTAAGATAGAACTACACTCGTGAGTGATCATCATAACACCTTCTTCAAGCGTTAGAGAGTTGGTTAGGATGCGTTTCATATATTACCTCAAGGGTGAAATCATTGCACATGCTTCGACGAAAGGTAGTCTAACTGTTAGTTGTTCGATTAACTCTTTTAGCTTAGCTTTTTCTTTCTCCTTCTTTGGCGCGCTCATGGCTCTTGGATATGGTGGTTTTGGCTTGTAAACACGAGTTGGTGGAGGTGGTATCAAGTATTCTCCGAGAATTTCTCGGGTTATTTCTTCTCTTTCATCATTTCGTCCTCTCCCAACTACTGCTTCTTCTTCCTTTTCAATTGTGGTTCCTTCTTCTTTTTCTTCGGGGTCCTTCGGGAATTCCGGCTTTTTGTAAGCTCTACCACTCCTAAGCGTTATCGCTTGCAAGTGATCAGAGAGTTCAAATTGGTTCATTTTTTCGGAAGAAATCTTATTCACTTCCTTTACGGGTAAGGCTGTTTTCGTCCATCCATTCTTATTTTTTTTTGATATGAAAAGAGAGGTTATCAAATTTTCCATTCAAATCTTCGTACATCCTGTCAAACTTGGTATTCAATTCATCTACATCCTCCTTTTGAGATGCTCCAAGCCTTTGTATCATTTGTTTAACTCTTTCAAGGTCAGAGATAGAAGAATTTGAAGGGGGGTGTTGATTGAGATTGAACCGCCAACATTGGATCTAAAACAGGCTGGCCGCGGCTCCAGTAGTCGCAACCGCGGTAAAACTCCTCTTGGCCGCGGCTCGGGAGGTTCCAGCCGCGGTGAACCTGATCTCGGTTGAAATCTTGGATTTGAAAAACTTTTGTTGAGTTTTTTATTCCATGGTTTTGGTAATACCTCTGTGTTCCAAAGTGGTTCATGCTCTCTTGGTTATAAAGATCAATTGGATTGTTCCAATCGTCTAAATGATGTATGGTGCTTAACTCATTTGGTCGTTGCATTCCAAATTGATCCATTATATGGTAAAGACATTTCACTACTTCCGAGTCTTCCTGTTTCTGCTTAGGTTGTCGGGATTGGTCAAATTGTGTTCGGTTAAGGATACTCCTCAAAAAATTGGTTACAAGGTCGCGTGCGTCGCCTACAGTTTTAGTGGAGAAGTCTACATTGCTTGCGGTGTCAAGAGAATGTTGTAACTCTTCGTTGATGCCTCGATAGAAGATGCTCATCAAGTATTCGTCGGAAAATCCGTGGTGTAGGCAATCTCTCATAGTCTCTAAATCGTTCCCAAGCATCGTAGAGATTTTTTGTCTCTCCTTGTTGAAAATTTTGTATCTTGTTCCTTACAAGATAGTAACGAGATTTAGTGTAAAAGTGGCTTAGGAAGGCCGCTTTAAATTCTCCCTATGTCGTAATAGACGCCGGTGGCAAAGTTTTTAGCCACTTGCTGGCTCTATCTTCCAAAGAGTAAGGGAAAAGTTTACATTTGTGGTAATCTCCATTCAATGTTGTTATCGAACAGATTTCTTCGAAAAAATCGATATGATCTATCGGATGTTCTATCGAATAACCATGATATTGGTGCTGTTGAACTAAATTGATGCAATTTACCTTTATTTTAGACTTGCCATCCTTGGGTTTTGGTGGTTGAATAGCACGTCGGTCACAAAAGAATTTGTGCGGTGCATTAGATTCGCCGATTTTTTGCTCTCCTTCCTCGGCGTACTCTATTTCGCCTATTGTTTCGCTCATCGAAGAGATCATCATGCTCATCATCACGTGGATCACCATCGTGCAAAGGTGGCGGATCACCGAGAGGCTCTGGACCTATGTCTCGATCGGTCCCCCATCGAGAAGTAACCTAAAAATGCAAAAGACAAGTAAAAATAAGAAAATGTTCTATGGATTTAAGCAGAGATTCGCAAGAAAACAAATCAAAATCCCCGGCAACGGCGCCAAAAACTTGATGCGTACAGATTTTAACTAAGCTTCAGGTTTTATATTTATAACCCTAAATGTCTGCAAGTGCACAAATGTGCGTTGTAGTACTTAGGGGTCGAACCACAAAGATTTTGTTGTTTTGGTACGAATCAATCGGATACTTAAATAATTGGGATTTGGTTTTGTGTCGCTAAAGTCTAAACTAAAGAATAAAATAAATAAGGTTGTAAACAATTAAACTAAACGTTGGGCTTAAGGGTATTCGCAGGGATTCGTGGCTAAAACGATGTAAAAATAAATGATAAAGGTAATCGACTACGAAAATTCTTGAACTCGAATCACGAATGTATGAATAGGTCACTCTCGTGATCCTAACCAATTGTTACCGACCTACTCGACCAGTAGCTTTCGTCTCTGGCCGCGAAGGAGGTAACACATTATTTTGTTTAGGGTTCGTCATTGCTCACAATACTCTATAAGTAGCTTTAGTATCTTATAGCGAAATCGTTCGTTTCATTCTAGTTTAAGCAATTAGAAAACACTCTCGCGAATCTAATTCAACCTAGGATCAAATTCTAAGTGAAACAAAGAATCGTGCATTAACGAATAAGGATAAACGAAGAACTCCTAGAAGATTAGAAACCCTAAATCTAATAACTCATCGAATTAAACCATGAACTACCCTTTGAAAAATCCCTTTAAACCCAACTTGGGAACTACTCAATCATACTATAACAAAACATCATAAAAGTAATAAAGTAATAGAAAAGGGAAGAACAAAGAACACGGATGAAGACAGAGATCGATGATGATCTCCTTGCGCTTCCTCTCTCTCTTGGTGACGGCTCTTCCCACTGCTTCTAAAAAATGAGTTCCCCTTTAGAATAACCTAAAACGAGTATATATAGCCTTCTAACTCGTCGGGAACGTTTAGGGTTTCAATAACAAGTGATGGAATTGACTTGGGCTTCAAACGGGCCTCTCGGGGTGAAAAATAAGGTTGGCCGCGGTCGGGATGGCTGGAGCCGCGGCGAGGAGCAGTTTTGCCGCGGGTCGGGCAGTGGTAGACTGCTTGACAGGGCATTTTGATCTTCGCATAACCTTTGATTGCACCGTTGGATTTTCCTGAAACCAAGTGCATTAGAAAGGTATCTGGCTCTTCTTTAATGTCACCAAATTTGGGCTGGAACATACAGTGAAAAGATCTTCATCTAAGGCTGAACTTCTGACGGTTTGACGCTGAGCCGAAAATCTGGTTTTGCTCTAATTTGCACACTTTTTTCCAAGTTTCCTGAAAAGTCTTTTGAAACTCTAAAACATAGAAATCCCTTAGAAAACATTCAAAACGGAGTTAAAACAACTGCAAAAGATATTAGAACAATCCATAAAAATTGTCAAAAACCGGTGTTATCAGTTTACCTCGTGAAATCCTTATTTCTAGGAATCGACAAAAAAAAATACAGACAGTCACGAATAAATCCTAATCAGTATTCATATCTATATCAAAGGTCGTACTCATATATTTATACTCTATCAAATACACAAGCGTCCAAAATCTTTTCCAGGGAACGAGAACAAAAAAAACTCTAACATATTCAAACACCTTCTCGCCTCAAAACTATTCGTTTAATAATGGCCGATTATGAGTTGGTTCATGAATTGCACACATGGAGAGAAGACTGGAAGATTGTGGTTAAAGTTTTGAAGAGATGGGATAAGCTTGATTCCGAGGATCTCCAAGGCCCAGACTTCATTATGGTCGATGAAAATATAAGTTTGATTATTATGGCTTTGATTATATATTTATTTTTGCTTTTTGTATTTTATACTTACTCTGTTTTTTAATTTTACCATATAATTTTGAAGGTTACATAATCAATGCTCAGATTAACAACCGGATGATACCTTATTTCCAACAGGTTTGTCACGAAGGACAATGGGTTAATTTATCTAACTTCCATTTGAATCCATCAAACTGGAATAATAACAAATGGATCACAAGGCACAATTACAAAATCATTTTGACGCAGGACACACGAGTTTCACCGGTCAGACCGTTGACAGATGATCCATTCATTAACTTCGTTCCATTTAGTTCGATTTATCAAAAACCCTATGATCACTACTACCTTGTTGGTCAGTTTTCTTTGCCAAATCTATTTTTTGGTTGTTATGCTCTGTCTCCATGGATATATAAAAATAGTTTAGTTATGTGAGGATGTATGAAAGAATTTTATGGTTTTGGTTGATAAATTTGGTATTGTGTATTTGTAAACACATATTTTATTGGTGTACCTGACCATGTTGGGGAACTCATACATGTTGTTTACCCAAATGGAACAAGTCTCATAATACTCCATTTTCGTATTAGAGACATTGAGTAAGTATATTTTTACAGTTAAATAAGTATGTTATCGATGTCAAATATAACGATATTATTTGCATGTTCAATTAAAGGGATTTTACCCTCGATCGCATCGCACATGGGGAGTTTGCAACTGAGATAAAAGAAAAATGCAAGGGATTCAATTGTCCATTTGCAGTATGTGTCTTAACCAACTGGTGGGTTATGAAAAACGGTGGTATGTAAACGAAATTTACATATCTTTATATAATTTACTGTTCATTTATTGTATATTAGTTTATTATTCAACTATCCTGAGAATCTAATTATAAATACTTTCAGAGGAAATGACTATCCAAGATCATGAAGGAGGAGGTCTTTCTTGTTTTATGGTTGCTCCACCAATGGACGAAGTTTCAAATTTTCGCATCAAGTAAGCAAATTATTTAGATGTTTTGTGCTAATTTTCAATTTGAAACAATTTCTAACAAGACTAAAGTATATATTTTTTTCTTTTAAACAAATTTCAGGATTTGGAACAAGATAAGGAACGAGTTCACACATACAACAACTTCTCAAGTTAGAGATGCATAATATAAATTCCCTTTTCAATCTAAGTAATGATGTCATCTCACTTTTATTTGTGTTATGACTGATGTTTTCGTTATTGTTCTAGAATATTTTTATTTGGTCTGTTTTCGGATTTGTGGATTGTTTTATCCATTTATTCTAAATTTATTTTGTCTTTATATGATGGTTGCATTCTTTATTACTATCATCTAAAATCACGAGTGAGTTAAAAGAACCGTAACCATTCGGTTTTATCATTTTTTATAACTTAATATTCAGTTAAAACAAATATACAATTGATTGTTTTTTCGACGAAAGACATTACTTTATTAAGCTAATTGTGAAGATACATAATCTTTATGGAGATAAGAAGACAACCATAACGGAGCGTTTATAGAACTAGAATAGAAAATCTTATCCGGGGGACCATGTTTTGCAAACCAATGAGCTGGTTCATTGAAACTCCTTCGTATGCTCTGAAAACTGATATTGTGGAAGGTAGATCCCAACATCCCGATGTCCTTGCATAAATTATGAATAGCATAATCTTTATCTTATCCTGTTAAATTCCGGATGAGTAGTTGGCTATCCCCTTCACAGATCAACGATTGATAACCCATATACTTTATATTTTGCATCGCCACAAGTAAAGCTTTACCCTCTACTTCTAGTGCTGAAGAATTTTCTCCCAACGCGTCTGAACCCCAATATTTTGCAACTCCTACTTCATCTCGTATTATCCATCCGGCTGAAGCAATTCTAGTAGACGGATTATATGCTGCATCAAAATTACATTTGTATTTTCCAGAAGGAGGTCGCTTCCAAGACCCAATAGCCTGAGATGTAGTAGCAGCGGTTCCGAAGACAGTACGATTATGCATCGAGAAGCTATTATTAGCTTCCAACCACTCTTTTACTTATGCTTTCAAAAGTTCTACATCTTTATGAGGTATTGGAATTTGTTTCTTGAAGATGAGGTTGGTCCTTGATTTACAAATGCGCCACATCAGCCAGAAGGGAAGTAATTGTTGATGGGGAGAGAGAGCCTGAAGTCCTTGAAGATCAATAAGCGATTTAATATTTTGTTCACAATCAGAGGAGGGACTGGATAAACATTGAATCGGTAAATTTACTAAACGCCAAGTCATGTTCGAAACAGGGCATTCAAATAGCATGTGATTGATGGTTTCCGCAGCAAATTGTGTCCATGTGAATTCCACGAGTACCAAGACTTGTAGCTGTTCCAATTGCTTTTGAGACCACTCTCCATAAGAAGTGCCTTAATTTGGGCAGAATAGGAAGTTTCCATATTTTCGCCTTTAACGCCAGATCTCGATGAGGTGGTTATATTAGAGCATTATCTGGATCCATCAAATTTCTTGCCAAATATTAACCAGATCTGACAGAATACTCACTATTCTTTGTAAAATGCCAAATCAACTTGTTCTCTTCACAATGTTGGGCAAGGAACATAGATTTAACTTTTATTCTGTCATCTTCTTGAAGAAAATCATGAATAGCTTCTTCATTCCAGGACCTACGATTGTTTGTAGTGCTGATAAGGTCACTCACAAGCAGAGAATCTGAACTCAATCCAACTGCAGGCCTCAGTGGATCAGATGGGATCCAATTATCACTAAAAACTCTTATTTTCTCACCCGAGCCGACGTTAATTCGCGGACCTTTTTTAAGAAGCTCTAGACCAACCAAAATAGAAGACCAGCCAAAAGATTGTCATTTTTGTGCCTTTGCTTGCAAAACAGAGCCATCACGATAATACTTAGCCTTGAATAACCTTGCAAACAGGCTGTTTGGATGATCTCAAAGTCTCCAGGCCTGATTAGCGAGTAAAGCATCACTAAACTTTTCCAAATCTCGGAAACCAAGCCCACCTTCCTTCTTGTAATTTCTTCCATGCTACCCAAGAAGTTCCTCTTTTTTCATGATTCTTCTCCCACCAGAACGAGAAATAAGCTTGTGATCTCATTTACAACTTGAGTAGGGATCTTAAAGCATGACATAGAATAAACATGCATGGAGATTGCCACAGACTTGAGAAGAACCTCCTTTCCGGCAGGTGATAAAAGTTTAGAACTCCATGAAGATGTACGCTGCTTTACCTTTTCTATGATGTATTTGAACATCTCAGATTTCTTACG
Source organism: Eutrema heterophyllum (assembly GCA_002933915.1). Classification (NCBI taxonomy): domain Eukaryota; kingdom Viridiplantae; phylum Streptophyta; class Magnoliopsida; order Brassicales; family Brassicaceae; genus Eutrema; species Eutrema heterophyllum. The sequence goes on along the minus strand of PKMM01011730.1, from coordinate 26,513 downwards.
GTCAAACTGTTCCGGCAAGCCTAAGTATTTGCCACCTCCAGCTTGATTTTGAATTCCAAGGATTCCTTCTAAACGATTTTGAAGATCACCAGGAATTTTGGAACCAAAAGTGATCACTGACTTTGTGGCATTGATCATCTGCGATGAACTATCCTCATAAAGCCAAAAAATCTCCTTTAAGGCACGACAATTTCTGTTATTTCCTTGGCAAAAAAAACAGAGAATCATCCGCAAACAACGAATGAGTTATTGCTGGAACACCATTTCCAATTTTGATGCCTTTAATATTCCCTTTCTGAGCATTAGATTTGAGAAAATGGCTTAACACATCTACACAAAGAATAAACATATAGGGTGATAGAGGATCACATTTTCTAAGCCCTCTTTCGGGAATGATCATTCCTTGTGGATTCCCATTGATCAATACGGAGTAACTGACTGTTTTGATTGTTGCCATTACTCATTGTATCCAAATTTCTGAAAAACCAAAAGATCTCATAATTGCTTCTAAGAAGTCCCACTCCACAAGATCATAAGCTCTCATAGTTGCTTCTAAGAAGTTAAAAACTATGGTTTGTTCTTTGATGAAATAATCTATTTTTCTATATATAACAAAGATTTTTATATTAACGATATATATATATTAGTCTATTCAAATAAAAAAATACAAAAATTATTAGAAAATTTTCATAATTTATGAAGAAAGCTATACATATACACCTAGTATAAATTAGTCTTAGTGAGAGTCGAAACCAAAATGTCTTAGTGAGAAGAATGTTTTTAAAAATACAAATTTAAGCCATAATTCTATATTTTCTTATCAAGTGTTATAACAACCCTATCTAAATGTACTAGCTAACACACATATATAACGATGTATATAATTTTGCTTAGTTAATTAAGAAGAGATCTAAAAGAACTAAATGGCTATAATTTAAAGTTATATAGTCTTAAAGATCCAAAAGGTATTTTCAAAAAAAGAAAAAATGGCCCGAAAGGTATAATATATCTATAGGTGTACAAATTATATTTAAAATTGCTATACGTATAAACATGCATGTAAAAATTTATAACACAAAATAATCATGTTAATGTATACGAAAAAAGGTACAAAAGAAAAAAAAAAGAAAGGAAAAGTCATATTCATGCATTAAACCGTTAATCTACCCATATTATACCATCATACATTGACTTCAGTTGACAAACAAAAACAAAAAAAAATATATACTTCCGAACATGTCAGATTTTATATCGTATATCTCTATTTTTTTGTTTTTAAAAAGTTAGTTTATGATTAAATATATGATTTTATTATCATAATTATTAATTTTTTTTTTCCATTTATCATGATTTCAAGTAAAATCAAAATTTATACATAAATAGATGTATATATTATATTTGTTAATGTAATTTTTAAAAAATGATATGTTATTAGATGGTTTTGCAACCCATTTTTGTAGACTTTTCTTTAGTATATAGAAAAAAATAGTAAATGCATTCAAAAAAACATTCGCGCCTTAGAAGAATTCTGTGAGATTTACGGTATGTTTTTCCACAAAATAATCTTGCTATATATAACAAAGTTGACGAGACCTTTTTATATCCACAATTCTATATTTTACGTGTGATATATTACTATTCGAAAGAAATAAAAACATCTATAATATTACTAAATTTCATAATTTATGAAGAAAGCTAGATAATTACTCTTACTAAATAGAAAGCTAAGGCTAATTACTGAAAATTAACGAAAATCAACTGGATAATTACCTAAATCCGGTTTGAGCTCCTTTTTTGCTTCATCAAGCGCCCATAACTTCGAATTTTACCATTACCAAAGATGCCCAGTTGTTTTTTTGGCAAGAATCGCCAAAAATCATAAGATCAACCACTAATAGAAAACATGTCTATTACAACGGCCATATTCGATATAAAATCGATGTAAAATGGGGTTTGGGAAGTATTAGCGACGATTGACAAATCGTCGTAATGAGATCGTCGTTATTCGAGAATTTTCTGGAAAATTTGGACGAATAAGAATCGCCGTAAATGATTCATCGTAAAATCAATGGTAAATTTACATTGATTTTACGACCAAAGTTACCTCGTTGGTATGTCATTGGTATATCGTTGGAAAATTACATCGGATTAACGAAAAATTGATTTTATTGTATTGTGAATATTGTTGGTAAATCGTCGTAATCGATGGAAAATGAAATCGATGTAAAGCTGTCGTAAATCTTGAAACGATGTAAATTCGTCGTAAATTCTAAATCGATGTATATTTGTCGTAAATTCTAAATCGATGTAAATTTATTGTAAAGCCTGAATCGATGTAAATCCGTCGTAAGGTAAGTAGATGTAATATTTTTTTCCCATCGAATATGAACATTATATAACTCAAATATTTTTTTTCCTAATTTAATTTATAAATTATACAATTAATAAAATTATAATTATAAATTAAAACTATATAATTTATATATTTTCATTCAAAATATATAATAAAATTCGAAATACAAATAAAAACTACAATTCGAAATACTAATTATCTGCTAGGTTAATATCGAAGTTTCCGAAAAGCTCCGCGTCCGTAGCTGCCGCGGTTCTCCGCTTCGATTCCGCCCGCTGAACCGCATCCGGCTGCTCATCCCTCGGACCCGATTTCGATGCTTGATCCGTTTGACGTTGCCTTATTGCGGTCGCCAAAATGGGGTTGCTCGCGACAAGAATTTCGAAAAGAGCATCGTATCCTTGGATCTTCGCATCGTATACCTCTTGCTTCGCCCGCAAAGTGTTGATCTCGGAGTGGGCGACATTTAACTTGTTCCGCAACATAACCGGATCCTAAAAAGTATGACGTGAGGAAGACAAGACGATGAAATTATCTCGGATCGATCCCATCCCTAAAATTCTGCCATTTTTCTTCGGGACAACCTAAAAAAAAAGTAAACGTTAAATTTAATAATTAAATAATAAATAAAATACAAATTAATTCCATAAATATAATTTAATTATTAACTCTTCAAATATCTCGTCCATCTCGGCTGTGGTCAAAGCCGGTGTGGATTGGACCGAGCTACTGCCAGGTAGTAGCTGGTGAGAGAGCTGAGTTTGACGCTCGGTGATCTTTGCCATAGTGTCATTGTAGACCATCTCCCCTCGAGCATCCAAAAAAACGCCATTTTTCTTTTTTCGAAATTCTTCAAAAACTCTGGTCATTGGAGGAAGTTCGCCTCCGTTTGCCTAACAAAACGACATACCAAAAAAAACTTAAACGGTTAATGGTTATAATCAATAACAAAATCACAAAATAGAAATTAAGAAATTAATCATACCATCTAAAGGCGTCTTCCCGCAAAAGGCGTTTCGATGTAATATTGCATCACCTTTACGACTATTTCTAAAATCGTCGTAATTTTGATGCATACCCGTGCTTATGTTATAACGATTTTACGATGACAAATATTTACGACGATTTTACATCGAAAACATTTTTCGTTGTAAAGTTGATGCAAATTCGACAGTACTTTACATTGATATAATACCGTCGTAAAATTCTGTTGCAATGAGGCTGTTTTCTTGTAGTTAACGAATTTGCAATTTTGAAAACGTAGATTAGACGGTTTTTTTGGTTGAAATTGGAGAGTAAATAGAAGATTATGAGGTTATGTGCTCAAAGATTGAGCATTTAGAGCTCCAAAATAGATTAAGGAAGCATTAAGAGCTCCAAAATTGTTGGTAATGGTGGTTGGGAAAATTGAAGAAGATGACATTTTTGTAAATTAGTGATATCTCATGTTTTGTTGTGTCTTTTTGCTATAAAAAAAATATATGTGGCTGTGAAAGATATTTTTATTTTATATTTTTGCCAACAACCAAAATACTTTGAACGGTTCGGGGATCCAAACTGGGGGTACTGAGTTTACATAAATAATATCTAATTGGTAGACACGAGTATTCTATTCTCACTTGTCTGCCTTTGTGTTGTTTGCGCGTGGGATGAGTGAGATAGAGAAAAAAGTAAACACCTCCTTACTCTTCACGAATTCCTCTAAGTGTAATGTAAAAGATGGCCACTCCTCGGGTGTAGACACCATCTTCACCAACTCAGAACAGTCTGTTGCAAAAGCTATTGCCGTCTTCTGGTTTGCAATCATGCAGTGCATGGCCCATATGAGTGCTTCTAATTATGCGTGTAGGGGAGAGAGACTTCTTCGTAATTTTCTTGCGCCCATTATAGTTCATTCGACTCCTTCCCGAAAGCAGTGCCATCCTAGTCCTGAAAAATTATATGTTTCCTTCCAAGAGCCATCAATATAACACCACCATCCTTCATAATGTAAAATCACCGGAGTAGGGCCAATATTTTAAATTCTGATTTTCTTTTGGAAGTCGCCCAAAGAGATTATCAAAATTAGAAAAGACCGATGACATTAGGAAAACCCCCGGGGGCGATGCTATCTGAGAGAGTGTCCACGTTTGTAAGCCGGAGGACATTCAAAAAGAACGTGATTGATCGTTTCCACTTCCGCTCCACACCGTGCACATTGAGTATCACAACTAATTCCTCTAGCTCGTAAACTTGCTGAAACCGAAAGACACCCCAATATGGCTTTGCCAAATAAAATGTTGCAGTTTCGGTTAGCATTTCAATTTCCATGTATGTGCCTGTAATTTCTTCACATCCGGACCATAAGAAAAATTAGAACTGTTATATGAGTTTTGTTGTTCGATTTGATATCCCGACTTAACTATATATCTTCCGAATTTTGTGAAGTGTCGTCCACGAGTATCTGATCTATAAGTACTGTTTATAGGCATACTTCAAATAATTGTCGCATCAGCCGGGTCAATAATTGCGTTAATCAACCCCATAGTCCACATTTGTGTCATTGGATCAATAAGATGATTGACCATGAGATTCGGGTAGTAGTTATGCCCCTTACATGTTGCGGACCTTGGGCGAGAAGATGGTATCCAAGGGTCATTCCATACTGCGATAGAACAACCTGAACCAACTCTTTTAAAAAGCCTTTTTTTAACCTGAGGTCTAATCGATATAATGCTTCTCCATCCATACGACGGAGAGTAGGATCGTATAGGGTCTAAAGGGTCTGTGTTCTGAAAATATCGACCCTTAAAAACCCGCGCAAACAATGAATCGGTTTATCCATCAACCGCCATAATTGTTTTGCTAACAATGCAGTGTTAAAGTCTTCTATTGTTCGAAAGCCAATTCCCCCATCTGATTTACTTCGACACAATTTCTTCCACGCTAACCAATGCATTCCCTTTTGTTGTCCATTTGAACTCCACCAGAACCGTGCCGCCGCACTAGTTAATTTTGCGGTTATAGATTTGGGTAAACAAAAACACGACATAACGTATGTTGGCATAGCTGATGCCACCGATTTGATTAAAACTCTTTACCTCCTTTAGATAATAACCTTGATTTCCATCCATTAATTTGATCCTGTTGTCTCTTTGCGACAAAATTTTAAATATTGCCTTTTGCTCGTTATGATCCCATGCCTCCAATGTTGATAATTCCTAGCATTTGTTTGGCCTCGTGTTGTGCCGCATCATTTACAGTGTGTCCAAATTGTAAGAAAGATTTAGCAAAATTAATTTCATGCCCATACACTGACTCATACTGTTGAAGTATCTGTAAGATAGTCTGACATTCCTCTTTTGTAGCTTTGCAGAAAAAATAGACTATAATCAGCAAAGAGTAGATGTGAGGCTGATGTGCTTTCTCTCGCAATCTTTAATCCCATGAGTAATCTCTCTCTCTTTCTGCTTTCCGTATGTTAGCTATCAAGACCTCCGTACAAAGTATGAATAGATAAGGTGTGGTTGTGAATATCTAATGGAGAGGAATTGACACTTTTGGAGGACGGGGAAAAATATGTCATTTTCATCTTTAATTTGACCTCAAATTGTAGGTTATTTTTGCAAAAAGCCCTTGTTCTTTGATGAAATAATATATATAACAAAGTTTATATTAACGATATATTAGTCTATTCAAATGAAAAAATACAAATATTATTACAAAATTTCATAATTTATGAAGAAAACTATTCATATACTACTAGTATAAATTAGTGTTTGCGCAGGTTTTTAAGGGTCGATATTTTCGGAATACAGATCCTTTAGACAATATACGATGCTACTCCCCGTCATATGGATGTGGGAGCATTATATCAGCTAGACCTCTGGTTAAAAAATGGCTAATTAAAAGAGTTGGTTCAAGATGTTCTATCTCAGTATGGAACAATCCCTGAATACCATTTTCTCGCCCGAGGTCAGCACTACGTAAGGGGTATAACTATTACCCGAATCTCATGGTCATTCATATGATTAACCCAGTAACAAAAAATGTGGAATATGGGTTTGATAAAGGCAATTATTGACCTGGCGGATGTGACAATTATTCGAAGTATGCCTATAAGCAGTACTTACAGACCATATACTCTTGGATGACACTATACAAAATCAGGAAGATATACGGTTAAGTCAGGATATCAAGTCGAACAACAAAATTCATATAACGGTATAAATATTTTCTATGGTCCGGATGTGAAGAAATTATAGGCCCATACATGGAAGTTGCGATGTTCACCGAAATTACGACATTTTATTTGGCAAGCCATATCGGGATGTCTCTCGGTTTCAACAAATTTACGATCCAGAGGGATCAATTGTGATACACAATGTGTACGGTGTGGAGCGAAAGAGGAAACGATCAATAACATCCTTTTTGAATGTCTTCCAGCTTTACAAACGTGGGCACTTTCTCAGATACCATCAACCTCGGGTGTTTTCCCAATGTCATCGGTCTTTTCAAAATTTGATTATCTCTTTTGGAGACTTCCAAAAGAAAATCATAATGGAAACTTTCCTTGGATTGTGTGGTATATTTGGAAAGCGAGGAATTGATGTGATCATGGACAGCATTCACAAATGGAGCTAGAACCTGATGATGAACTTGTAGTCGAGGTGCATGAACCAGAATAAGAGGAGCTTGTAGCCGAGGAGTCTTTGATCATTCCAACTGGTCCCATGACACGAGCAAGGACTAAGAAGCTTAAGGAAGCTGTTGCCGGCATACTTAACCAAATCCAAGATCAACCAAACTACTTGGGCCGAGAGGAAAAAGAAGCTTTTACAACGACATCAGCTCGTATCCAGTCTTAGAGTGTCGTTTTGTGAGATTTGTATTAAGTGGTATCAAAGCTTCGCTCTACAACAATCTGGGTAATCTCTATCCTTTTGTATTGTTGCATATGTTCTTATTTTTCTTTGTGTTTTCGTGTCTGTTCATCTTCCTTTGTGTGTCGCATATATTCATCAGTTCCTTTGTGTCTTTCGCATCTAGTTACATGTTTAATAGTGTTATTTTCGCACCTAGTAACCTTTTTAGGTGTTGTTGTCGAATTCTTCTATCAAAAAAAAAAAAAAGGTTTAGGGTTCTAGTTGCTGTCGAGTTCGTTTCTAAAACCGTCTCTTCAGTTTCGTGTGTTAGATCGATTATAAGGTGTTGGATTTTCAAGTTTAGTGTCAAGTCTGTTCAAGTCTGGTTTGTTAAAACTGAAGTCTGGCTTGTCAAAACTGAAGTCTGGTTTGTTAAAACTGAAGTCTGGTTTGTTTCAGCAAGTCTGTTCATATCCGACAACCTTGATGAGTCGATTTTTGTGAAGATCTAGTTACTGGTTTTGTATGCTGTTTTATTTTCAGGTCAAGATGGGTGATGAGCAAGCAGAAAACAGCAACAGCAATAAACTGTTGTTAGAAGCAATGATGGCTCGGATGGAGCAAATGATGACTAATAAACTAGAAGATTTTCTTCAAGAGCTGCAACAAAATGGAGAACAAGTGCAAAGTGACAATCAACCAAGGAGAGCTTGTAGAGGAGACAAAAATCAACCAAGGCAAAATAGTGATGAAGAAGCAGCGGATTACTATAGCCGAGATAGTGATTCAACTCAAGGCAGCCAAAGAAGGAATATACGTGCTAGAGAAGGCAGAGCTCAACTACAAGACAACTTTGGAGGTCTCAAGCTCAGAATCCCACCATTCCATGGGAAAAATGACCCTGATGCATACTTGGAGTGGGAAAAGAAGATTGAGTTGGTCTTTAACTGCCAATACTACACAGAAATCAATTGAGTGAGAGTGATTCTCTTCTTCCATTGCTTGCTGGTGAGTTGTATCCAGCAAGTGTGTCGGTTCTTCTTTGGTGTGTCATATCCAGAGTAGATTGATTGGTAAATCAAAGGATCTTTCGCCTCCTTTGTGTGACCCTTCTCCTCACAATCCTTGAAGCACCTGTTGCTTGCAAGGCCTATCCAGTTTCTACCCAGCACTAGAGTGTCGATTTCTCGGAAGTTCATATTAAGTGCTCTGATACCAAATGATGCGATCTTCCCAAGGATTCTCACTTGAAGTTGGTAAAAAGGATAAGCTTTGCTTATATGAAACCAAAAAGCTTCAAAGAACAAAGGATGTGGATTGAATGGTCGCACAAGAGCTGTGAAAAGACTCTTGATATACCAGTTCGATCTTTTGGATATGACACATCAAAGAGATCAAACGATTGCTGGATATTACACACCAACAAGGAATCGTAACCTGCTGGATATTACTCACCAACAAAGGAAAATGAAACAGAAGAGAAAACAAAGATTTTAATAAAAATATGGTTGATTTTCGTGGCTGAGTCACAAGGGAATTATAAAGAAAACAACAAAGACTGCATGAGGGAGAGAGAAACAATAACTCTCCTCGAAAATGACAGAACATTAAAACTTAGATTGAAATTTGAAAGATGACTTGCTCTTCCTCTTGTTTATTCCTTTAGGGGCCACAAATTTGAACTCTTATTGAGCTTAGAAATGTATCCTGGATGCCAACATAAGTCTGTAAACTCCTAAACGAATTGGGCCTTGAACTCTTCAATTATAGCACCAGGTCGACCCATTTAGACAAATGGACAATAACTTTGTGGTCTGATGTCCATATCTTCTGATCTAGGGCTTGTTAGAACCCTAAGATATCCATTAACATTCTTCAGTTGGTTTCGTGTCGAGAACGTACCTGAGTTGGGTTGTGCAACACGATCTTTGACTCGTACACGCAATAGAGCCTGAAGCAGATTCATGGGTTTATAAAATTCATAACTTCCTCGTCTAAACCAATTTTGATATGAATCCAATTTTCCCGGTTTTTCTGATGAATAAAAATTCCAGAACAATTTGGTTCATAGCTTGATTCGTCCTGGTTTGGTCGGAAAACTCCAATTAAGGTGCGCATGTCCAAATCGTGAAAGCTGGGAATCACCTAATTTGAAACTTGAATAACTTCTTTACCTAAATTCGGATTGGATTGAATCCACTTCGACGCGTGCTCTAGATGAGGTGAGAAGGCAATCCAAGTGGTAGTTGGGATGGACCAGTTGATCATGGACTTCGTTTGTGCAACACAAGGCACAAGAGTCTTCTTGGGTGATTCCATGATCGCATCATACCCCTCCTCTTGAAAAAGATTCTTCCTCGAAACTGTACGGTCTTGGATTTCTTTAGTGGCAGTGGATGGCCTGATCTCATTACTCGGTTTAGGGATTGTCTTCTTGCGTTGTTGCTACTCAGCCAGAAAAGCCTCACGCAACAAGTTTTCCATCTCCTTATTTATCTTCTCATAACGTTGCTCTCGGTGATAATGGATGGGCACAAATCGTTTCCTCATAACAGCCTTCATCTCAGCCCATGTATCCATTGGATTCTCTCTATTTCACCTTCTACTTGTCACCAATTGATCCCACCATCGATTAGCATCGTCATAAAACTCATAGGTTGCGATTCATACCTTCTTACGATCAGAATAATTTTTGCAATAAAAAACGAGCTCAACAAGAGACATGCCAGGTGTGTCGAATTCATTGAGACATTCCCATATGTCATCAAGTACAAAAAAAGGTAAGGACAATGTAGTTGCTGATGCATTGTCTCAAAGGGAAGCTCATGGAGGAAGCTTGATGGGGGATTTCGGAATTGCTAACACTGAAAGTGATGCAAGATCACTTCCATTGGCCTCATATGAAGAGAGACGTTGAAAGAATCTGTGGCAGGTGTACTACATGCAAACAAGCTAAGTCAAAGGTTCAACCCCACAGTTTAAATACTCCTCTACCTATCCCTACTCATCCCTGGAATGATATCTCTATGGATTTCGTGCTTGGATTGCCTAAGACTAGAACATGGAAGGATTTTATCTTTGTTGTAGTAGATAGATTTTCTAAAATGGCACAATTTATTGTTTGTCATAAAACTGATGATGCATCTCATGTAACTAGTTTGTTCTTCAAAGAAATTGTTAGATTGCATGGAATGCCTAGAACAATTGTATCTGATAGAGATACTAAGTTTCTTAGTTATTTCTGGAAAACTTTGTGGTTTAAGTTAGGCACTAAACTGTTTTTTTCTATTACATGTCATCCGCAAACTGACGAAAAAGATGGTAAATCACGATACGCATCAGAAGATCACCAAAGCAAAAGAAAAATTGTAGAATATGTGTTAGGAGAACCTTAAGGAGAAGGATGCGTCTTCTTCTTCTTTACCTCCTCTTCCTATTGTTGTTGTGGATGCAGATGTTACTCCAATCAGGTCTTTTGATCATATGGAATATCAAAGTCTTTACGATTATTTTGTTGCGATTCCACATAAACTCCATGCTTTTAATATGAGGTTTAATCAAAATTCGAATAATAAAAAACCGGTTCAGTTCAATTACCACGTTCTTTATGATTTTTATGATCAAATCCAACAAAAACTCCATGCTTTTAATATGAAGTATAATCTGAATTAGAATTAGAATATGATTTCGGATTTCGACAATCTTGATCAGAATACAAAAATGAATGTGAGTCCAAATGAAAAACTATCCTTCATGGATATGTCGAAGAAGAATATGGGGACATTCCTTCCATGGACGGCAGCCGCCACCAACCATCAACCGCCAGCCTCGTGTCCTCCGTCACCGTCACTGTCGCTGATGATTGTGCTCCTAACATCACCGATAATCTTTACTCGAACGGAATTTTATTCGTGTGAAATGTTTGATGATGTCTACTTTTTTTAAAATAAATGTTGTAAAACTTAAAGGGTTTTGCCTTTTACGTCAGTTGTGTTGTTTTGAATTTTTGATAACTGGGTAGTGTATTCGCGCGAAAAATCTAATTTTATTTGAAGAAGTTTAATCATTTAAAAATTAATTTTAATAATTTTTAGAAGATAATAAATGTGAAATATAACCAATAACACTAGAAAATAGAAAGGTAACCCTCAACCCTAAATCTTGCTACCAGCGGTCACATGTCCTCCTTCACCATCATCGCTGCTCTGTTTGTGCTCTTAGTGTTACAAAAAAATCATTAGTCAAAGGATATTTTTGATATGAAGTGTTTGATAATTTCTGTTTCTTCTTTATTTCAAAAGATATTTTTTATATATATTCTCTTTTTGAATTGTTAATCAATTTTTGTAATCTTATAAGTTTGATTTGTTTATACTTAATCAAGATCATTGTCTTATAATTTTGCTTTTAGCTAAAGGGCAATGAGACAAATTTAGCCCATCTTTATAAATTAATTTGGGCTTATAATTCTCCACTATTTAATAAACCATTAATAAATAGTCTTGTTTCTTTTATTATACTAAAATACGCAACCACAAGATGAAACATAACCCTTAATTTATTTTTTTCACCAAACAAGTCTTTAATTTTCTCGAAGAATCCGTCAAAACAATTCATTTGTTCTTCGCGGCTAAGACAATTTATATTCTAGGACATGGAGGATTGCAAGATCCTTGTTGGTCTCGATATTGTTGATGTTTCGCAGAACATTAGAACGACCCTTTCCAATAAAGGTTATTATGGTAATGCTCAATCACCGACCATGGTGAGATATATATCGATGAAGTGTGATGTGATCATGGACAGAAATCACAACATGGGGCTTGAACCAGATGACGAGCTGGTAGCTGAGGAGCATGAACCAGAACAAGAAGAGCTTGTAGTCGAGGAGTCTTTGATCATTCCAATTGGTCCAATGACACGAGCAAAGACTAAGAAGTTCCAAGAGGCCGTTGCAGGCATACTTAGTCAAATCCAGACTCAACCAAGCTACTTGGACCGAGAGGAGAAAGAGGCGATCGCAACTACTTTGATGGTGATCAAAGTCCAGAAAATCAGTGTGGACTTGTGATTCAATGTTGCACTCTTTTTCCCTATCCTTGTTTTTGTCCTATTGGGTTTTTCAAGGATAGGTTTTTAACAAAGCAAGATTGATCACATCCACTAAAGCCCACACGAAAATGAAGCCGAGGCCCAGCATGTTATTTTCGACCAAAGAGAAGCCAAGGCCCATCTGTTTTCATTTGTCTTTTATTTTTCCTTTTATTTTCTTTAAGTTGTCGCCTTATTTTTTTATAAAAACCCTAGTGCTTTGTCGACAAAAGCATCATCTTTCATATTATTAAAAAGCGCAATTTTTCTTCTTCTTGGGTTTTAGAGAGAGCGATTCTTTCTTCTTCCTTGCTGGTGTGTAATATCCAGTGTTTCGTTCTTCTTTGGTGCGTCATATCCAAAGCAGAACAACGGTGAATCAAAGGACTTCCATCTCCTTTGTGTGACCTATTGACCCACGTCCCTTGAAATACTTGTGCTTGCAAGGCTTATCCCCCTTACTGCCCAGCTCTAGAGTGCTCGATTCTAGGGAGTTTATGTTAAGTGGTATCGCTCTAAGAACTCTGGGTAATATTGTTCCTTGTATTTTCGAACCTGTTTTAATTTTTTTTTCTTTAAGCTCGATTTTGTTTCGTTTTGGTTGGTTGTCGAGTCTTTTTTTCTCTTATTCTAGTGAGTGTCGAACCTAGTAACCTAGACAGCTGCTGTTTTCGTTCTAGTTTAGCAAAGAAAAAAAAAATTTAGGGTTTGAGATTAAGCAACATCGATCGATACCATAAGTCTCGGAGTTGGCATCGATCGATTTAAGTGTTACGAATAGTTTACAATTCGCCTGCATCGATCGACACCTTATGTGCATCGATCGATTTTAAATTCTCTGAAGTTCTGCATCGATCGACACCTTATGTGCATCGATCGATTTTAAATTCTCTGAAGTCTTGCATCGACCGATTCTTGTCTAGCATCGATCGATTCTTTGTTTTTTTTTTCTTCTGAGATTTCATTGTTTTATCTTTGTGTGAACTAGTTACTGGTTTTGTGTTTCTGTTTTTTCTTTTCAGGCAGAGATGTCTAACGATGAGGAAGAAACCAACAATATGCGAAACAGCCAGCTGATGATGGAGGCTATGATGGCTCGTATGCAACAGATGATGAACACTGCTCTTGAGGCTAAGTTCGAAGCCTTTCGACAAGAGCAGCGACAGCCTAGAGAACAAGTGCACGATGATAATCCACCAAGGAGAGCTCGTAAGGGCGTGGATCAACAAAGGCATCATGGAGACGACGAACCAGCCAGCTATTACAGCCACGAGAGTGATTCAACTCAAGGCAACCTTCTTGGCATAGACGTGCTAGAGAAGGCAGAGATCAGCAACAAGAAAATTTTGGAGGTCTCAAGCTCAGAATCCCACCTTTCCATGGGAAGAACGACCCTGATGCGTACATAGATTGGGAAAAGAAGATTGAGTTGGTTTTCAACTGCCAACATTATACGTAAATCAACAAAGTGAGAGTAGCAGCAACTGAGTTCAACGATTATGCCCTCAGCTGGTGGGATCAGCTAGTTACCTCTCGGAGACGTAATGGAGAAGAACCGGTGGAAACTTGGGCTGAGATAAAGAGGATCATGAAAAAAGAGATTTGTTCCCAACCATCACCACCGTGAGCTGCATAATAAGCTTAGAAAGCTTACTCAAGGAAGCTGCAGTGTAGAAGATTACTAACAAGAGATGGAAATGCTTATGATCCGTGCTGATATTTCAGAAGATAGAGAAGCTACTATGTCACGATTTCTGGGTGGTCTAAACAGAGATATACAAGACCGTTTAGAGATGCAGCATTATGTGGAGTTAGAAGAAATGCTTCACAAAGCAATTTTGGTGGAGCAGCAACTCAAGAGAAGGGGTCCTTCTCGACCTAGTTACGGAAGCGGATCTGCTGCTATTAGACCGAGTTATCAAAGAGAAGAAATGTCTAATACTTTCCAGCTTGACGGCAAGCAGCTTGCAACACCGAGAACAGAAGCTAAGCCCTACGCAGCAACACAAGACAACAAAGGCAAGGCATAAGTCAATACAAGATCTCGTGATGTCAAGTGTTTCAAGTGTCAAGGAAGAGGTCATTATGTGAATGAGTGCATCAACAAGAAAGTGATGATTATGCTAGACAATGGAGACCTGGAATCTGAAGATGAAGAGATGGAGCAAGAATCATTATCAGAAAGTGAAGAACTACCAACCCTAGGTGAACTTCTGGTAACCAAAAGGTCTTTGAACTTGCAAACCAAGGCTGAAGAACAAGAACAGAGAGAGAACTTGTTTCATACAAGGTGCATGGTCCAAGGAAAGGTCTGTAGCCTTGTCATCGATGGTGGAAGCTGCACCAATGTAGCAAGTAAAACGATTGTTACGAAACTTGGACTGAATGTGAGAAAGCATCCAAAACCTTATAAGCTTCAGTGGCTTAATGAAGATGGTGAGATGAAAGTGAGCAGTCAGGTGCTGGTGCCTTTTTCCATTGGTAAATACAAGGATGAGATACTGTGTGATGTGCTTCCAATAGCAGCTGGCCACATTCTACTAGGAAGACCGTGGTAATCAGATCATAAGGTGATACATGATGGCTTCACCAATCTCCATTCATTTGAGTTCAAAGGGAGGAAAACCGTTCTGATTCCCATGACACCAAAGGAAGTTCACTAAGATCAGTTGAGTCTCAAGCTCAACGTAACTGAGACTTCTGGTAAGAAACAAACAAACTTCTTTGCAAAGGCTGGTGAGGTAAAGAAAGCGTTAGTTTCTAGACAGACCTTACTTCTGTTTGTTTTTAAGGAAGCTCTTACAAGCTTATCTAACCTTGCACCGGTGCTGCCGAGTGAAATGAAATCTCTATTGCAGGAGTATGAAGATGTGTTCCCTGAGGATAATCCAAAAGAGCTGCCACCGATTAGAGGCATTGAACATCAGATCGATTTCATGCTAGGCGCTTCACTCCCAAACCATCCAGCATACAGAATTAACCCTGTGGAGACTAAGGAGCTGAAACGACAAGTCAGTGAGCTTATGGAGAAGGGCCATATCCGAGAGAGCATGAGTCCTTGTGCTATATAAGTTCTGCTCGTGCCAAAGAAAGATGGCAGCTGGCGCATGTGCGTTGATTGTAGAGCAATCAACAACATTACAATGAAGTATTGACATCCCATACCTGATTAGATGATATGCTTGATGAATTACATGGTTTTAGTGTCTTTTCTAAGATTGATTTAAAAAGTGGCTATCATCAGATTAGAATGAAAGAAGGGGATGAACGGAAAACTGCATTTAAGACGAAACATGGTTTATATGAATGTTTAGTGATGCCATTTGGGCTGACAAATGCACCTAGTACAATTATGAGATTAATGAATCATGTTCTAAGATCATTCATAGGTTTCTTTGTAGTTGTATACTTCGATGACATTCTGATTTACAGCAAGAGCTTAGGAGAGCATGTTATGCATTTGAGATATGTTCTGAATGTGCTTAGAGAGGAAAAGCTATTTGCTATTTTTAAGAAATGCACATTTTGTACAAATAACCTTGTCTTTTTAGATTTTGTTGTCAGTGCAGATGGGATTAAAGTAGACGAAGAGAAAGTTAAAGCAATCCGAAACTGGCCTAGTCCGAAATCAGTAGGAGAAGTGCGAAGCTTTCACGGCCTTGCTGGATTTTAAAGACGATTTGTGAGGGACTTTAGCACTCTTGTTGCACCGCTTACTGAAGTAATCAAGAAGGACGTTGGTTTCAGATGGGGAGAAGCACAAGAAGAGGCATTTCAGTCCTTGAAAGAGAAGCTTACTCACGCCCCTCTCTTAGCTTTACCTGATTTCCTTAAAACTTTTGAAATCGAATGTGACGCTTCTGGTGTAGGAATTGGTGCTGTCTTAATGCAGGATAAGAAACCCATTGCGTTTTTCAGTGAGAAGCTTGGAGGAGCCACTCTCAATTACCCAACTTATGACAATGAGCTGTATGCATTGGTGAGAGCATTAAAAACGTGGCAGCACTATCTGTGCCCAAAGGAGTTCGTCATACACACTGATCACGAGTCACTAAAGCACTTGAAAGGACAGTAAAAGCTCAACAAGAGACACGCCAGGTGGGTAGAGTTCATTGAGACATTCCCGTATGTCATCAAGTACACAAAAGGTAAGGATAGTATAGTTGCTGATGCACTATCCCGAAGATACGCATTACTCTCTACCCTTGATACTAAACTGTTAGGTTTTAAGCAGCTTAAGTACTTGTACCAATCTGATTCTGTTTTTCAAGAAGTGTTTGAATCTTGTGAAAATTTGTTGCTGGCCATTATTATAGAAGTGATGGATTTCTCTTCTATGATAATCGCTTATGTGTACCTAACTGTTCTATTCAAGATTTGCTTGTTAAGGAAGCTCATGGAGGAGGCTTGATGGGGCATTTCGGAATTGGTAAGACACTGAAAGTGATGCAAGATCACTTCCATTGGCCTCACTGATATACTTAGTTTTTACCGTTTTTTAACGTATGTTTTCGTGTTTCTTTTAAGTATTTTATCGAGTCAAGGTCCGCTTTTAGAGTCTTTTAGTCTTTTATTTAGATATCTCAGGTAAAAAGACGTATAAGGAAGAAATTGGAGTTACGAGGGCAAAAACGCACGAAACCGTGAAGAAAAGAGCAGAATCGGTCGATGCACTCCTTGCATCGACCGATGCAACACCATCAGAAGATTTCCAATGGACCGATGCAGGGTGGAGCCGGTCGATGGAGCCAGTCGATGCAATCCCAACAGGAGATCCAATATCGATCGATGCAACACACCTAGAGAATAGGCAATCGATCAATGCAACGTGTCCAGAGAAACGACCATCGACCGATGCAAGGAGTGCATCGGTCGATGCAGGCCGACGAGAAGAAAAAGGAAACTTTTGATTTTCCTGTTTTGCCCTAGAAGTTGCCTATTTTGACCTAATTCGACCTAGGACCTATATATACTCTATTTTTAGCCTCTTTTACGGCACACCGCTTTACAGACACTTTTTTATCACTTTATTCTATTGAGACTTTTTGCTGGAGATCATTGTAAGCTTTGGAGAAGAATATTTGTATCCATTGAGAAGAATTCTAAACCCTTTCTCTCTTAATTTATACTATGTCTTCTTTAACTCTTTGCTTGTTTTCTGCTTCCATGTTTGAGTAGTTCATTGTTAGGTTTACGGTTTCAAGGGGATCCATGAATCATTGAATTAGACACATATAGAGGCTTATCTTTTGTGGTTTTCGCTTATTGTTGTGCTTATTGCTTAGGCTAGAGCTTGACCGCTTAGTCTCTGATTTAGAGTTTAGTCTATACCACGGAAGTGTCGTAGGTTGCTAGAAAGAACATAAGCGAGCGAATTGTCCATAGCCTGCGGAAGTTGATGCTAAGGCGATTTGTGAACATATTGACCCTGCTCGTTAATGTTGATCTAGAATTCTATGCCAACGGAAGTTAGGATTTAGGTTGCTAGATTTAGTAATCAATGCCACATAAGTGGATTGGTTAGATGTTTATGTTTGAGTTTGAAACTTGTGTTTAATTACCCCCCTGAATAGTTATCTGATTCATCATCTCTGGATTCATGCGAAGAAACCCTCAACCTAACGCTTTTCCCTTATTAAATTTACATCGTTTTAATTGCTTTCGTTACTTTCCCAAAACCAACCATATTCTTGTCTTAGCTTAGTTTCATTATTGTGAGAATTGTAGTGTAACCTTGGTCTCTGTGGATTCGATCCTAAAGTAGTGCATTGACAACCGTTATGATTGCGGTAGTGTGAACTTTAATATTAATTGACTAGGTGAAATCAATTTGGCGCCATTGCCAGGGACCAATAGCGTTACCTTCAATTCTGAATTTGAAACTTAGTCTAAGATTTACTAACGTATTCTATTTTACTCTCTCGTGTGTTTCATGTTACTAACCAAAAACTGGGTAGAGTTACCAGAAGCAAGGGCTCCGAGAACCTTCTTGAGCTCGACAACCAAGAGCTAGTGAGGTTAGAACGTAGGAGCAGAAGAGCAAGGTCAAATCCCGTCACCATGAACGACAAAAACAACAACCAACAAAACGCTGCAGCAGCTGAACTTCGGAGGCTACAAGAGCAAGTGCAGCAGTTGTAACAACAGCAACATTTGCAATAGCAACAACAGCCTGCTATCGGGGACTTGGACACGCCTCATACCTTCTACCAGAGCAGAGCTGCCATCCGTCCACCAGCCATTACGAGGCAAGACTATGAGATCAAACCTCAGATGATTGCATTGGTGAAACAGCACATGTTCCATGGTCTGCCTGCAGAGCATCCGATGGACCATATCAAAAATTTTGAAGAGAGCTGCAGCACTACCAAGTCGAATAGAGTACCAGCTGATTACCTCAAGTCCAAGCTCTTTCCCTTCTCTTTGGCAGACAAGGCACTAAGGTGGCTGAAGTTGCTCCCTGCTGGATCATTGACTACTTGGGATGAATGCAGAGCTACTTTCTTGGACCACTTCTATACCAAGTCTAAGACAGCTTCATTGCGGAACAAAATCACTACTTTCCAGCAGCACGCTGGAGAGTCTTTTTGCGAAACTTGGGAGAGGTTTCGAGAGTACCGCAGAGAGTGCCCTCATCATGAGTACTCAGATGAGCATATCCTAAGCATCTTCTACGATGGAGTCGATTTGGATTACAAAAATGCCCTTAATGCTGCGAGCAATGGAGACTTCATGACCAAAACTAAGGAAGGAGCGTACCAGTTGATAGAGAACTTGGCTGCAAGTTCTGGAAATTGCTGCCCTGAGTACGATAGGTCTAAACGTGTCAATAGTGTGGAGTTGCAGAAGATTGATGAGCTGACTACGAAAGTGAACTTGTTGCTTAAGGGAAATCAGAGAGGTGTGCATTCTTGCGAGGAGACCCCATTCCAAACCTCTGCAAGCTTTGCGAACGACTCTCAGGATGATCTTCAACTTCTTATGCAACAGCTCCTTCTCAACCAGCAGCAATCTGCTGAGGAGATCAATGTCAAGGTTGATAACATGTACAACGATCTCAACAACAAGTACAAAGCTGTATGTACTCATGTGAAGAAGCTGGACACTCAAGTTGCTCAAAATGCCGAAGTAATCAAGCGATAGCCAGGAAATCTTCCGGGAAAAGTAGAGACAAATCCCAGAGAGCATTGCAATGCAATCACTGCTTAAGGAGAAATGAAGACTATGCATGAGTTGAAGAATGAGGTTGAAACATATGTTGTTGATGCAGAGAAGAAATACACTTCCATCACCCCACCAACATATGTTCCTAAGGTGCCATACCCTATGCCACCCAGACACCTCATGAAGCCTATTAGTGCAGAGAAGCTGAGTGGTTTTGATAAGTTGGTGAGGAGGATTCCCCATGAGATCTCGTTTGAAAAAGCCTTGGAAGACCGACCTTTGTTAGATTTCTTCCAAAATTGCAAGGAGACTCTAGAAGAGGTTAAGGCACTCTTCATCAAGGCAAGGAGCACACCGGCACCAATGAAGCAGTTGTCTAAGATTGTAGACCCTGAGAAGTTTTCTGTTCCATGCTCTATCTCTAGAGTTGACTTTAAAGAATCTCTTGTCGATTCTGGATCTAGCGTGAATCTCATGTCGAAGGCTATTGCAGAGAGGTTGGGAACTGCTGATATAAGACCTCCTAATGCGACTCTCGCATTTGCGAACTCTTCCACCACGACTCCATATGGTACCATCCCTGATTTGCTTGTTAAAGTAGAAGATTGTCTGGGTCCTACTGATTTTCAGGTCGTGGAGATGAGTGAAGGTTCTAATATGCCTTTGATTCTTGGAAGACCATTCATGGCCACAATGGGTGCAGTTCTGGACATGCCCAATAAGAGAATCTCATTCTCTAACATAAACAAAAAGGTCTTCTACAAAGCCATCCCCACTTGAAGAATTCCCGAACACGTCTCATGCATCACTGCTGTCATATCAGAGAAGCTGGAAATTGATCCAGGCAAAGAGCCCCCTGATCGAAATCAAGTCAAGGAAGTCTTAGGTGATCCTCTTATCATCACTAAGAACGACATCATAAAGGCTAAGGCTAAGGCTAAAGCAAAGGGGAAGGTGAAGAGCAAAAGAGTCAAGGGAGATGCATATATGACTTTGATCCCTTAGAGGTGTGATGGAGACTCAATTGAGTATGAGGTGAAGTGCAAGGGAACCTCGAAGCCATTCTCTAAGGTTAGAGCAATTCTCACTTCAGAGCTGAAGGAGAAAGGAAAAGATGATGTAAAGGGGATGATGAGCAGAATTCTGAAGCTGGAGATGTTTGATGGTGGGACTTGTTTCGGGGTAAGCTCTCACGCCCTTCCTG
Source organism: Eutrema heterophyllum (assembly GCA_002933915.1). Classification (NCBI taxonomy): domain Eukaryota; kingdom Viridiplantae; phylum Streptophyta; class Magnoliopsida; order Brassicales; family Brassicaceae; genus Eutrema; species Eutrema heterophyllum. The sequence continues at coordinate 5,857 of PKMM01011730.1, read as the reverse complement.
ACTGATACCCGAGCCAAAGTCAAGCTATGCGACGTTAAACAAGTGCTTGGTGGGAGGCAACCCACCGGTAAGTATACATATCTTATCTTTTCCTTTGTTTTTGCTTTCACTAACATTTTATAATTTTTAGTTTTGAGTCTAAGTGTCTCAGGTAAAANAAAAAAAAAAAAAAAAGGGTCGAACAAAGCATAATCGATCGATACCACCTGGGTATCGATCGATGCCAAGGGTCCAGAGAATCGGAAATCGATCGATGCAATATATGCATCGACCGATGCAGGGCGTCCAGAGAAACAAAAATCGATCGATGCATATCTTGCATCGACCGATACCGACCCAGGTAAGTCAACTTTGACTTTTTCTTGATTTTCTTTCTTTGAGTCTGTTTTACCTTCTTCTTGATTTATTTTCACACCGGGACGGTGTGAAGTAAGTCTGGGGGAGGTTTTTGTCGTTACTAACGCTATTTTTCTTTCTTTTGTTTTCTCTCTTGAGTCATTTTGATGTTTACTTTGAGTCATTCTGTTTTATTGAGTCAAAACTTGTTGGAGATCATGATCACGACCTTTGAATTTTTATGTGATTTTGCATCTAAGTGACCATCGTTGCAGGGATAGTTTTAGATAAAACTAATGGAAAATCTAAAGGCTGACTGGTTAATCAGAGGCATCCATGTTTCCAGAAAAATTCAAAAAGCTTGAGCTAATTTCTGAGCTCTTCCTTTTACCTCATCATTGTGATTGGTGTCTTCAGAGCTTGACTCCTCATTCGTATCTGACAAGATGACATGTGTGAAAATATGGTACTCCTCTCCCTTATTTAAAATAAAAAGCAAAAAAGATGAGATGATTTTCTTTCGAGTAAATGGCTAGGAAAATTTCCATTGATCCCATTATTTTACTTCGAAAGAGATGATCACACAAAGTTGGAAGCGAGGGCTAGGAATATTTCCCGTAATCCCATTATTCGCCTACATCTTTGATTTAAAAGGGAATGAACCGGGGATTCGGTGGCAAACACCATCAATACTCGAGTCTCGTAAACCTTGAAATATATACCCAAAAAGAAGAAACTGAGAAAATAATAAGTCTGGGGGAGGGAAAAAGTACCAAAGGTTGTGATGTTGTCTTGTCACGATATCGAAAGGGAAAGAGTCTAGAAGGTTCCTCGCACTATGACCCTTGATGAGACCCAGCAGTGATAGCTTTGGATTATTCTGTGAAATAATGAGTTGAATCTGGGAGGCTGCGAATGCTTGCAGAGAAGTACATGGTGGTTCGATCTGAAGCTAGTTTGGCAGTACGTGGATTACTAAGGTAATAGTCATTGCAGAATTCTAAAGGAAAGGTGAGTCTCCGTGTTTTCAAACCTTTTCTTCTTACTTAGTTTAATGTTTGCTTGAGGAAAGCAAAAGGCTAAGTCTAGGGGAGGTTATATACTTAGTTTTTACCGTTTTCTAACGTATGTTTTGGTGATTCTTTTAAGTATTTTATCAAGCCAATGTCCGCTTTTAGAGTCTTTTAGTCCTTTATTTAGATATCTCAGGTAAAAAGGCGTCTAAGGAAGAAATTTGAGTTACGAGGGCAAAAACGCACAAAACCGTGAAGAAAATAGTAGAATCGGTCGATGCAAGGAGTGCATCGACCGATGCAACACCATCAGAAGATTTCCAATCGACCGATGCAGGGTGGAGCCGGTCGATGGAGCCAGTCGATGCAATCCCAACAGGAGATCCAGCATCGATCGATGCAAGGAGTGCATCGGTCGATGCAACACACCCAGAGAATCGGCAATCGATCGATGCATGCCGACGAGAAAAAAAGGAAACTTCTGATTTTCCTGTTTTGCCTATTTTGATCTAATTCGACCTAGGACCTATATATACTCTATTTTTAGCCTCTTTGACGGCACACCGCTTCACAGACACTTTTTTATCGCATTATTCTATTGAGACTTTTTGCTGGCGATCATTGTAAGCTTTGGAGAAGAATCTTTGTATCCATTGAGAAGAATTCTAAACTCTTTCTCTCTTAATCTATACCATGTCTTCTTCATCTCTTTGCTTGTTCTCTGCTTCCATGTCTGAGTAGTTCATTAGTTAGGTTTAGGGTTTCAAGGGGATCCATGAATCATTGAATTAGACACATATAGGGGCTTATCTTTTGTGGTTTTCGCTTATTGTTGTGCTTATTGCTTAGGCTAGAGCTTGACCGCTTAGTCTCTGATTTAGAGTTTAATCTATACCACGGAAGTTTCATAGGTTGCTAGAAAGAACATAAGCGAGCGAATTGTCCTTAGCCTGCGGAAGTTGATGCTAAGGCGATTCGTGAACATATTGAACCTGCTCGTTAATGTTGATCTAGAATTCTATGCCAACGGAAGTTAGGATTTTAGGTTGCTAGATTTAGTAATCAATGCCACGGAAGTGGATTGGTTAGATGTTTATGTGTGAGTTTGAAACTTGTGTTTATTTACCCCCTTGAATAGTTGTCTGATTCATGATCTCTAGATTCCTGCGAAGAAACCCTCGACCTAACACTTTTTCCTTATTGAATTTACATCGTTTTAATTGCTTTCGTTACTTTCCAAAAACCAACCATGTTCTTGTCTTAGCTTATTTTCATAATTGTGAGAATTGTAGTGTAACCTTGGTCTCTGTGGATTTGATCCTAAAGTACTGCATTGACAACCGTTATGATTGCGGTAGTGTGAACTTTAGTATTAATTGACTAGGTGAAAACACTTAAATCACTCACATGAAGAGGGACGTTGAACGAATCTGTGGTAGGTGTGTTACGTGCAAACAAGCCAAATCCAAGGTTATGCCACCCAGTTTGTATACTCCACTCCCTATCCCTATGCATCCCTGGACTGATATATCGATGGACTTTGTTTTAGGGCTGCCTAAGACTAGAACAGGGAAGGACTCTATCTTTGTCGTAGTAGATCGATTCTCAAAAATGTCACATTTCATTGTTTGTCATAAAACAGATGATGCATCTCATGTAACTAGTCTGTTCTTTAAAGAAAGTGTGCGTTTGCATAGCATGCCTAGGAAAATTGTATCTGATAGAGATACTAAGTTTCTTAGTTATTTCTGGAAAAATTTGTGGTCTAAGTTAGGCACTAAACTGTTGTTCTCTACTACATTTCATCCGCAAACTGATGGCCAAACAGAAGTGGTCAATAGAACTCTGGGAACTCTTATGCGTGTATTGATTAAAAAGAACCTTAGGACTTGGGAAGAGTGTCTACCGCATATAGAGTTTGCATACAATCATGTTGTGCATTTTGCTTCTAAGTATTCTCCATTTCAGATTGTTTATGGCTTTAATCCGTTATCTCCATTGGATCTAACCCCTCTGCCTTTGAGTGAAAGAATAAGTATCGATGGGAAACAAAAAGCTTAGCTTGTTAAACAGATTCATGAGAAAGCCAGAGCCAACATAGAGGAGAAGACGAGGCAATATGCTAAACAAGCCAACAAGAGCAGGCGCAAGGTGATCTTTAAGGAAGGAGACCTCATATGGGTGCACTTGAGGAAAGAACGATTTCCAGATCAAAAGAAGTCTAAACTGATGCCTAGAGTCGATGGCCCATTCAAGATCACAAGGAGAATCAATGATCCAGATTTGAGGTCAAATCCTTTTCAAGAGGAGGGGGATTATGTGATCATGGACAGCAATCACAACATGGGGCTTGAACCAGATGATGAGCTAGTAGCTGAAAAGCATGAACCAGAACAAGAAAAGCTTGTAGCCGAGGAGTCTTTGATCCTTCCAACTGGTCCAATGACACGAGCAAAGACTAAAAAGCTCCAAGAGGCCGTTGCAGGCATACTTAGTCAAATCCAGACTCAACCAAGCTACTTGGGCCGAGAGGAGAAAGAGCCGATTACATCTACTTTGATGGTGATCCAAGTCCAGAAAATCAGTGTGTGCTTGTGATTCAATCTTGCACTCTTTTTCCCTATCCTTGTTTTTGTCTCATTGGGTTTTGCAAGGATAGGTTTTTAACGAGGCAAAATTGATCACTTCCACTAAAGCCCACACGAAAATGAAGCCGTGGCCCAGCATGTTATTTTTGACCAAAGAGAAGCCAAGGCCCATCTGTTTTAATTTGTCTTTTATTTTTCCTTTTATTTTCTTTAAGTTGTCGCCTTATTTTTTATAAAAACCCTAGTCTTTTGTCGACAAAAGCATCATTTTCATATTATTAAAAAGTGCAGCTTTTCTTCTTCTTGGGTTTTAGAGAGACCGATTCTTTCTTCTTCCTTGCTGGTGTGTAATATCCAGTGTTTTGTTCTTCTTTGGTGCGTCATATCCAAAGCAGAACAATGGTGAATCAAAAGACTTCCATCTCCTTTGTGTGACCTATCGACCCACGTCCCTTGAAACACTTGTGCTTGCAAGGCTTATCCCCCTTACTGCCCAGCTCTAAAGTGCTCGATTCTAGGGAGTTTATGTTTAAGTGCTACAATGTTCACTTAGCACATCCTCAAAATCCATCAGTAAAGCAACTTCACAATGGAAGATCAGTATGGCTTTGGACTAGCCAATCAGTTGGAGAAAACCCTATAAAATAAAGAGGAAGATGACAATATAGTAAAGAGGATAAGGATATTGATAGTGAGGGGCGATACATGAGGGCAAAGACTGCCGTCTTCTAAGGGATAGGGAGGACTGCAAAATCTATGATGGTCTCAATGTTGTTCTGGTTTCGCACAACTTGATCATATTGGCCCTTGAGAATATGTTTATGATGGTACGATATCCATCTATGCTTATAGTGATATAATCATATATAGAGCTTTGAATCAGCTAGAATCGTGCCAAAACACTTTCCCGCATAAGATAAAGATGCGAGACTTTAGTGGACTTTCTTTGTCGCGCTTGGCAATCTGTACACAGCAAATTTGATGCTAACGCTAGGAAACATCTCAAGACAAAACACAGAGTACACAATGGCTTTGGTCAAGCCTATATCCTGGAAATAGAAATTACAATTGTCTCTTAGCCTTTTGAGAAATAGAAATTACAATTGTTTCTTAGCACAACAACAAGACTCATCATGGACACCTACATCCTGATTTAAGTACTTTGCAGATTCTTAAGAAAGGGAAAAAGAGATGCATAAACTCATTCAATCGCCATTTGCTCTATCCTCATGATTGATGATAGACTTTTGTTAGTCTTTGAGATCAATTCTCAATATACTATGTAGTATATGAGGTATCGAATCCAAATGAGTTTGATTCAATGCACCAAGAATGCATATAACTCCTTAAGTTAAGCTAACAAAGAGGTTTTGGTGATTAAGCTAGTGAACTATCAAATAAAATACAAGTAACAAGAGCTAAAGACACTAAACGGTGAATAAAACAATGATAAAAGGCGAATTCAAGGATAAGATAATTGATATAAGGTGATTCATGGCTAATTAATAATGTCCAATACTCAAAGAAGACTAATCCCTAGGCAAAGATCCCTAATCTTAACTAATCATCTCTCAAGGCATTAATTACTTTGCTAATTACTAATCCAAGATCAAATTCTCATTTGTGAATCCATAATTAGCAAGCATTAGGTCTAAACATTCATGATCAACCAAATAAACACTCTAGGCAACTAACCCTTATGCTAGAAATGAATATCTCTTGAAAAGTTCATCAAGGCATTTCATCGAACACCTTGTGGGTGTGAAATGCCCCTTGATCTAAACAAGCTTTCTCAAGCCTAATTTAGCTTTAGGATCACTAATCAAGAAGGGATATCTAATAATCTAATCCTAGACATCATTAATCACCCATTGAATACCCCTAAATCCACTACAAGAAAACATTCATTTTACAACGGAC
>PKMM01011729.1:354818-441986 GCA_002933915.1 Eutrema heterophyllum | reverse complement strand
AATTAATCCCAATACGGATTGATAACCTTCTATACTACTCGTATTGGAGTTATTGATACCTCCTGAAGACCAAAAAGTCTTAGTATCAAGCTCTCGAACACCTTATTAATGAAATGGCTTCCACCATCGAAAATCACCACTCTCGGTATCCCAAACCTCGAGAAAATGATCGTTTTAAAGAGCTTAATGACCACCTTGGCATCATTAGTCTGGCTTTCAATGGCTTCGACCCACTTAGAAACATAGTGCACTGCCACCAATATGTACTGTTTCCCGTAAGAAGATGAAAACGGTCCCATGAAGTCAATTCCCCACACATCGAACACTTCAACTTCCAAGATGGGATTTTGAGGCATCTCATCCCTTCTACTTGTGTTGCCTTTTCTTTTGCAAGCATCACATGATGAAACATAGGTGTGAGCATCTTTGAACAAGTTTGGCCACCAAAACCCGGAATGAAGTACTTTTATCGCGGTTTTGAAGGAAGCGAAGTGTCCTCCATACGCCGAGCCATTCACTTCTTCTTCCGGAATGCATCTCCGGTAAAGATTATCCGAGCACCTCTTATAAAGATAAGGCTCGTCCCAATAGAAATGAGTGACATCTCTGAAGAATTTCTTCTTGTGGTAGATGTCCAAGTTCGGCAGTTCCTTCCCACAAGCTAGATAGTTCACAAAATCAGCATAACAAGGCAAACCGAGATCACTCAAACTCTTTACCTCCTCGAGTTTCAACCCCGCATGATAGCTTTTCTTCAACATCCCAACAATCATAAGATGTTCCTCGGGAAGAGAATCATCGATGGGAATTATCTCTTCAATTTCAATCTTGACAAGTGGTCTGCTACTCCGTTTTCAATACCCTTCTTGTCTTTAATCTCCATGTCAAACTCTTGAAGAAAGAGAATCCACCTTATAAGCCTCGGCTTGGCATCCTTTTTTGCTATCAAGTGTCTCAAGGCAGCATGATCTGTGTATACCACAATCTTGGATCCCACCAAATAAGAGCGAAACTTGTCAAAACCATACACCACCGCTAAGAGCTCCTTTTTCGTGGTTACATACTTTGTTTGGGCGTCATCCAAGGTTCTACTAGCATAGTAGATCACATGAATCTTCTTGTCCTTCTTTTGACCCAAAACTGCGCCAACCGCAAAGTCACTAGCATCACACACGATTTTGAAAGGAAGATTCCAATCCGGTGCTTGCACAATTGGAGCTTTCACAAGAGCTTTCTTGATTTCTAAAAACGCCGAAAGGCATTCCCTATCAAAATTGAACTCTACTACCTTGAAAAGAAGCCTCGTGAGCGGTCTTGCTATCTTGGAGAAATCCTTGATGAACCGTCTATAGAACCCGACATGACCCAAGAAACATCGAATGCCCTTCACCAAGTTTGGCGGCTCTAAACCCATCATCACTTCGATCTTTGGTTTGTCAACTTCTATCCCCTTTTCCGAGATCTTATGCCCAAGAACGAGGCCTTCCCGCACCATGAAGTGGCACTTCTCCTAATTCAAGACAAGATTTCCTTCTTCGCACCTAGTGAGTACCTTGCAAAGATTTGACAAACAAGAAGCAAATGAGCCACTATACACAGAAAAATCATCCATAAACACCTCTACCATGTCCTCAATTAAGTCCTAGAAAATAGACATCACACACCGTTGAAAAGTTGCGGGTGCATTACAAAGCCCAAATGGCATTCTTTGATATGCGAAGGTACCATAGGGGCATGTAAAAGTCGTTTTCTCTTGGTCATTGAGGTGGATTGGGATTTGAAAGAAACCCGAATATCCATCAAGAAAACAATAGTATGGGTGATTTGTCAATCTTTCTAACATTTGGTCAATAAAAGGCAAAGGGAAATGATATTTACGAGTTGATGAGTTTAGTTTTCTATAATCAATGTACATCATATGCCCGGTTATAGTTTTTGTGGGAATCAATTCATTTTTATCATTCCTTATAACCGTTATCCCACCCTTTTTGGGAACCACATGAACCACTAAGACCCATGTACTATCTGAAATGGGATATATTATCCCCGCATCTAGAACTTAAGAATCTCCTTCTTAACCACTTCTTTCAAATTCGGGTTTAACCGTCTTTGATGTTCAATAGAGCTCATAGACTCATCTTCTAGATGTATTCGGTGTGTACATAGAGAAGAGGAAATTCCTTTTATATCATCCAAAGAGTAGCCAATTGCTCTCCGGAATTTCCTCAATTCTCTCAAAAGGGTGGACAACTCATTTTCATTTAAACTTTCATTCACTATGACCGGGTAAGACTCATTTGGACCTAAGAACGCATACCTTAGCCCAATTGGGAGCGGTTTGAGGTCCACCTTTGGGGCCTTTAGCTCGCTTCAATCATCATCATAGCTAGTCTCACCATCGCTAGCTTCTTGCTCGTCTTCGAGCTCCACATCCAAAGCACTCATGTATTCAATTTCCAAAGCACTCACATTGAGTCCAAACCGTCTTTGACAATTTCTTTGTGCTCTAGTCCAAAAATGAATTCTCTCCAACAAGTGCTTTGTGCGAATTTAGCAACTTCATGTAACCAACGTTTTCTTCATGAAGATACCCATTCTCTCCATGCTCCTTTGTCAAAGCAATTTGAAGATGATCTTCCAAGTTCAACTCCTCTAGAAGCTCATCCGCCAACTCTTCCATAGCTTCAATGTAGAAGGCTTGACCATCGATAGTGGGCTTCTTCATCATCTCATTGATGTCAAATTTAAGCACATCGTCTTTGCCCAAATGAAGATCAATCTTCCCTTTCGCACATCTATTATAGCACCAGCGATGGCAAAGAATGGTCTTCCAAAGATGAGAGGATCTTTGGGCTCTTCATCCATTTCGAGAACTACAAAATCGGTTGGTACCTCAAAGTCTCCAATTCATACCGGTAAATCTTCAAGCATTCCAATTGGGTGTCGTGCCGACCTATCCGCTAGCACGAGAGAGATTCTACAAGCTTTGTAAACGGTGAAACCGAGACGCTTTGCCATCGAAAAAGGCATCAAACTTACACTTGCTCCAAGGTCACACAAGCAATGTTTGAAAGCGAGTGGTCCAAGAGCACAAGGTAGAGTAAAACTTCCCGGATCTCCCAACTTCTTTGGCACAACTCTCCTTTGAATTATAGCGCTACACTCATGGGAAAGCACAACCATCCCTTCCAATTCCTTGGTTCTATCCTTGATTTCATATTTAAGGAACTTGTTGTATTGTGGGACTAACAAGAAAGCATCAACCAAGGGCATAGTCACTTGGACCATGTCCATTTGCTCATCAAAAATCGCCCTATATTTCTCCATGAGTTGCGTCTTGAAGCGACCCGGGTAAGGAAGCTTGGGCTCATAAGGTGGCGGTACAAATGTAGTCTTCTTCTTTCTAGGTGTTTCCTCGGGCTTGTCTTCTACTATCCTTTTTCCCCTAGCTTTATCCAAAACAGCATCTTCTTCAACCACATGCTCTTCATTCTCAATGACCACCTCCCCACTTTGGTTTTCAATGTCCTCGTTGAGATTAGATGGAAGCTCTTTTCCACTACGCAATGTGATAGCGTTGATGTATTCTTTTGGATTAGCCTCTGGTTTGCCCGGTAAAATTCCTTGAGGGCGTGTTGATGAAGAAGCTCATTTGCCTTCGATTTTCTTGATCTTAGACGACAATGCCTCAAATTTGGAGTTGAGGTCATTGTAAGAACAGTTCACCTTGTTGTGGATTTCCGCCATTTTCTTACTCAAATCCATTGCTCCTTGAGCTTGGATTTGTAAAAGTTGTTGAAGCATGCTTTTCATCTCGTTATCTTGAGGAGTGGGGTTGCTTGCTTGTCCTTGTTTTACAAAATCCGGTGGTGCAAATGGTTGCTTTTGTTGAAATCCACCTTGGTTTCCTTGGAACAAATGGTCTTTGTTGGTTGGAAGGGATGAAGCTCTTTTGTTGAAGTCCTTGACCTTGAGTGTTTTGTTGAGGACACTTGGTCTTGAGGGTTTGCGACGTTGTTACTTCTATAGGAAAAATTTGGGTGATTCATATAGTTTGCGTTGAAGCCACCTTGGTAGCCACCTTGTCCGCCCACGTAGTTGACTTCTTCTTGCTTATCATCACTCTCAACTCCCTCTTCATAGCCTTGGTTTTCATCATAATCACCAACAAAGTTAACGTTTGATTGTGAAGCTTGGATAAGCTTATCCATCTTGTCATTGAGAGCCTTAATATCTCTTCTCGTCTTTGATCATCAAACTCTCCACCACCCCTTGAAGATCTATCATAGTCTTCTATATAGTTACCGTCGCTTTGTGCCAATTTTTCCACCAATTGTAAACCGTCATCCACTTCTTTTCCCAATAAATTTCCATTACTTGCGGTATCAAGTAGCATACGAAACTTGGGAAGAACACCGCGGTAAAGAGTGCTAAGTAGAGATTCGTCCGAGAAGCCATGGTGAGGGCATATCATGGTGAATCCTTTCAAGCGTTCCCAAGCCTCACAAAAGCTCTCGTGGTTCTTTTGTGTGAAGCTTTATATCTCATTGCGAAGCCTTGATGTTCTTGTTGTGGAGAAGAACTTTGCAAGAAAAGCCTTCTTGCATTGGTCCCAAGATTTGATTGAACCTTGTGGAAGGTTCTTTTCCCCTTGATGTGTATTGTCTCCAAGCGAGAATGGGAATAAGCGCAACTTGAAACCATCTTCCGAGACACCATTGATCTTTGTCATACCACAAATGCGATTGAATTGATCCAAGTGATCTAATGGGTCCTCCATGGGCTGCCCATGGAACTTGTTGTTTTGCACCATCGAGATAAGACCGGAATTGATCTCAAAGTTATTGTTTTCAACCGGTGGTGGAGTTATCCCTTGGCGGTTAGCATGTGTGTTTGATGCATCACCAGCTCCAATTGGTCTAGGAGGTCGAGGTGGATGATTGGGGACTCGGTTTGCACCAACACCATGTGCAGCAGCTTCTTGGTGTCCAATCGAAGGTTCTTGTACTGCCTCTATACCCAACCTTTCAATGTGTTGAGCACGCTTTCGTTCTTGTCTTTCTCTTGTATTTGCTCTTTCTAACTCACGGATGTTGTCAATACGTTCAACAAGATTTGCACTTCCACTTGATCTCGTGATCATACACCTATATGAGAAGGAGAGAAAACGAAGGGAAAGAGATTAGGTACCAAAGTAAAAATAAAACTTAGTCTCAAGAAGAACCAAAATCTTAATGACTAATGTTAAACCTCAATGGCAACGGCGCCAAATTGATAGAATATATTTTTCGATTTCAATTATCTAAGTGTACTCATGTCATTGTAGTACTTGAGATGTCAATCCATAAAGGGTTAAGATTAAACATTAAGAATACATAAAACTTCTTAATCTAAGTATTCAATAAAAGTTTTTCTAACAACCTAAGTGATATTGAAAACCAACTATATTTGACTAAAGCAATAGAAAGACACTGAAACGAGAATGCAATTTCGGTTTTAAGATAATACTAAAAACGAATCCAAGGGTGAAGTATACGATTTGTTGGTCACCTTAGAGTTTCACAATGATGCCAATATACTCAAGCAATGCTAATCCTTAGATTATGATCATTAAACAAGACTAATACAATTCATTGGAATTAGTCACTTTGCAAATTACTAAATCAAGAACAAATTCTCATTTGTGATTTAATAACTTTCAAGCAATAGAAACAAGATCATTTAATCAATAAACATCTTAGACGACTATTTCCATATGCTAAGAATGTAATATCCATTGATTAGTTCATTAAGGAATTTCATTGAACACCTTCCGGGCGAGAAATTCCCTATGATCTAAATCAATTTGATCAAGATCAATTTAGCATTAGAAACACTAAACAAGGAAGGATCATTAATAATCTAAGCCCTAACATCATTGATTTACTATAGAATTACCTAAATCTACTTCACCCTATAATTCTAGAAAACTACTCACTCATGGCCAAACAACAAAAATAAACCATAGAAATGAAAGACATAGTTGAGATAAGAAAGAAAGTGGAAGAAGATTTAATAAAACTTCACTAGATGTTTAAAGGATTGCCAATCTTCAATGGAAAAAGGAAGAAGAAGGGTTTCCTGTTTTTGTTATGGGTCTCCGTCCCTCCCCTCTATCACAGCAATAAGAGTGTATTGAAAAGCATAAAAATCGGACTCCGGTCAACCCGACATGGACTCGGGTCAACAACCTAAGAAAATCAGGGAATAAGTGAAGTATGGCCACTTATATTGTGAAGTCTGGCCATTTTATTGTGAAGTCTGGCCACTTATATTGTGAAGTCTAGCAACTTATATCGGTCATAACTCTTGAACCACATATCGGAATGACTTGAAACCACCTCCAAACGAAAGCTAACTCAATTATCTACGACTTCATGAAGATCGCCAAAGCTAACTCAATTAGATGGCCTCTGCATTTTCCTTTAAGGTTCAAGCGTCTCCTTTGATCCAAGCTACTCCAAGTCACTCCTAAACACCTGAAAAAAGCTCCAGCAAGCCAAAAATGACATAAAACTCTCTAGGACTTCTAAAGTGCAAGTCAATACCAAATGAGATCAAATGCATGAAAATATCATAAAACTATACAAAGTGTGATTAAAAACTATGAAAACAGAGTCTTAAAAAGATGTAAAATATGGTGTTATCACATCTCGATTGATCACCTTCTTCTTAGCCTCATGATCATATGACTTGAAGCCTTTCACGCTTTTTTCAAAGCCTTGAAAGATGCACTTCTTAGACTCTGAATTCAGCTTTGATTTTTCATCACTTGAAACAAGTATATAAGTTGGATATCCATAAATCTTCAAGTTTGATCGATCAATGTATATCACAGATAACTCTTTGGTGATCTATTGATGAGATAGACCGCCATGTTTACCGCCTCTGCCCATAATTGCTTTAGAATCCCTACATTCAATCTCAAAAAACTTACCTACTCTACAATCGAACGGTTCATCCTTTCACTGACACCGTTTTGATGTGGTGTTTTATTAACTGTAAACTGCCTTTGAATACCAGGTTCCTCGCAGAACTTATAGAATTTTCCATTAGTATAATCCATGCCATTATTTGATCTCAGATACTTCACCTTCCTCTCTACATGGTATTCTATTTCACCTTCCAAATCTTGTAGTTTGTTGATATTCTCATATTTTACCTGTTTTATCATGCATCTAGTTTAGTGTTTTCGGTCTCATGCATGCGTTTTTCATAGTTTTCTTAGCATTTTAGTCTAAATTATGGCTTAGGTAGTTTGCATTAGGTCCTAGTGAGTCTTGCATTCATTTGTAGTGTTTTCTAGGTGTTTGGAGACATTTTGAGGATGTTTGGAGTGTTGGAGTTTAAGAGAAGGAAAAGCTCATCCTAGACGTCTGAAAGAACTGGAAGAACGAATGACTTCCGATCTGATTCAGCTTCAAAGACTTTCATGAAAGTTGTATCCCAATGAGTTAGCTGTCGATTGGAGGTGGTTTGAGGCCATTCAAACATGTATTTCAGGAGATATGGCGATTTTACTAAGAGTATATCCGTTTGGCCGCAAGACATTTGACCAGTACCGACCCGCCTTGACCCGGCACGACCGACCGGTATCAGCACGTCCAAACCAGGGAGAATACCGGCCTGCCATACCGGACCACCACGGCCAGGTGTTGGGGCGTGGTCCAAACTTGTATATAAGGCCTTAGACCTAAATTTTAGAGGTCATCTCTTTTCTCTTGCTAAAAACCTCTCCTTTTAGGGTTTTAAGAGGTATCTTGAGTTTTTTTTATGCAATTTAAAGTTTGTTTCTCTTAATTCCCTTTTAATCTTTCATCTTCCTATTCTCTAATCATGATTAACAACACCTCTTCATGAGATTTCGTGTGTTCTTCATGATTAGTGAGTAGTTCTTCTTAGATCATTTGGGTTTGGTAGATTAGGGGGTTTCTTGGTTAATCTTTGATGTCTAGAGCTTAATTGTCTTGTTTCCTTTCTTTTTTTAGTGTTTATAATGCTAGATTAGGCTTGAGAAAGTTAAATCTAGATCATAGAGAATTTCATGCACACAAGGTGTTTGATGAAATTCCTCAATGAACTAAATAAGAGATTTTCACACTTAGCTCATGAGAATGATTGTCTAAGATGAATTTTGGCTATTGAAACTTGTTATTTAATGCTTTTTGATTTCTTATTCACAAATGAGAATTTGATCTTGAATTTGTAATTAACAAAGTGATTAGTGCTAAGAGATTAGATTAATCTTGATTAGTGTTCTAGGCTTAAGGAAATGCACTTGTGTGATTGAGTAGACATCATTGCCTAACTTAAGATTCCCCCAAATCAATTGCCTCACCCAATGATCCTCCTTTTAATCATTGTTAATCGTTCTTAGTGCTTGTTGTTTGTTTACTTGCTTGCTTTTAATTTTCATTTAGGATAATTAGAAACCAAAACCACTTGCTTGCTTAGCTTATAAAGTCTCTTGCATTCTTAGTGTGTTAACCTCATACCTCCTTGGTTCGATATCTCAAATACCACAACGACGCGAGTGGGATTTGAGTAATTGATTTAAGATTTGCAAAAGTCCCACTATCAATTTGGCACCGTTGCCGGGGAGGTTTAGCGTTAGCCATTAGGATTTAGATTCTTAATAAGACTAGGCTTTTATTTACATTATGTTAATGCACATCACTAAGAGCATGCATCTCATTGAGATGATGAATTTTCTCTTGTACATTGTCACTAACTTGTCTTCCTTGGTTATCTTGTGCTCTCAAAGGTACCGAATCCAAAAAGGAGCAATGGAAAGACAAGATCACTTGAAGTGTTGGATATGGACGATCAAAGAGGATACCAAGTCCAAGGGAAAAGTGATGGAGAGACAAGGTCACTTAAGGTGTCGGAGATGGACTACCAAATGAACATTCTTCAAGCCCCACAACCTCAAGATTTGGCATCAAATCCGATCCAAGTTCCAAAGGAGAAGCCAACGGTTGGGTGTTTTGACACTCCATGTTGTCGTGGATCAAGATATGGAATTCACCCACCACCAATCAAAGCCGAGGCATATGAGATCAAGACAAGCTTGGTTAGGTTGATTCAAGAGTCTAGATTCTTGGGGAAAAAGATGGAGAACCCTTATGATCACTTGGATTCCTTTGAGAGGTTTTGTGACACGTTTAGAACCGGAGGAGTGCCCCATGATAGCATCAAGCTCATCTTGTTTCTGTTTTCTCTTGGAGGAAAAGCAAGCCAATGGGAGAGAACATTGCCATCTCACTTGGTAAATTCTTGGGATGATTGCAAGGAGATTTTCCTCAAAAAGTTATACTCCTCACAAAACGGTCCAAACTAGAAGGGACATCATAATTTCAAGCAAGGCATGCATGAAAGCTTTCATAAGGCATGGGGAAGACTTAAAGGATACACTCGAGATTGTCCCCATCACAGGTTCAAGAATGAAGCCATCCTTAGCATCTTCTATTTGGGAGTTGATCAAGAGCACAAATGGACCTTAGATGCGGCTAGCAATGGGCGTTTTACAAACCTTACCGTGGAACAAGGAGTGCTACTAGTGGAGAACTTTTCCCAAAGCGAAGAGAACTATGGAGAGGACTACTATAGGTCTCCACTAAAAAGTGGAAGGCACGAAGACCAAGGTAGAGAGGAGATTAAAGCTCTACATGAAAAAATGGACAAGCAACTTACCATGATTGAGATGCAATCTACACTTATAGACAAGCTTCTCATTGCTACTAAAAGGTCGGTTCATTTTGTTGATGACTTCAATGACAACCAAAGGTGTGCCCCTCGAAACCATTCTCCTCTTATTCCTCCACAAAGTTTCGCACAAGATTTGGTTCGTCAAGGGCAACATAGCTTTTCCATGCCACAAGATGTGGATCTCAATGGGGTGTTTAAACAAGCTCTCAAAGGTCAAGTTGAAACCTCAACCAAGCTAGATTGTGCCTACAATGATCTCAACTCAAGGCTTGAAACCATGACTTCTAGGCTCAAAAATTCGGAGAATCAAGATGCTCAAGGAAGCCCCCTCTCTAGTAAACCCATGGAGGAACTCGAGGGTAAAGTCGATGAAAGCCCAAGTGAGTATTACAAAGTTATCTTCTCGGATGAAGAGAGTGAAGAGGCTTTAAGAGACGTTGAGAGAGTTCTTCATGGCTCCAAAGACGAAGTTCATGTTGAGGAAGTGGCGTTTGTGGGTAGTTATGAGATTATGGATGTTTCTTCACCCCCAAAAGGTTGTAAAAAGAAGAAAGGCTCTCATGAGGCAAACGTTTTAGGTTATGGTAATGTTGAAGAAGCCCTTACATTGGATGGTGATGATGGAGCCATTGAGTACAAGGTGAAGTGTAAGGGAAGATCTAAGCCCTTTGCCTCGGTTAAAGCAGTCTTCACTTTGGAGTTTAAAGAGAAGGGCTAAGCCGGTTTGCAAGAGATCATGAGCACGGTTCTTCACCTTGAGCTCAAGGACCTACCAAGGAGTGCTCATACTCCTCTCACACCCGCCTAAAAGGGTAACAAACGTCGAGCTTAGTGACGTTAAACAAAGCGCACTTGGGAGACATTCCCATGTCCATCTTTGTAAATACTTTCTATCTTTTTAAATGTTTTTTGATGTTTTGGTTAAGTGGTTGCAAGGCTCTAGATGGTGACAAGGTCATGGTAAAGCAACGGCGTTTGATGTTGGAAAACTCCCCATTCTCTCCATTCTCATAGACCCACTCCTCCATTGTAAGTAGCTCTTTTCTTTTGAGTCTTTGCATTTTATCTTTTGTTTTTGGTCTCTCTCTTGAATTTCTTTCACACCGAGACGTTGTGATTTAAGTTTGGGGGAGGGACCGGTACCTAATCAGGTGTTTTGTTTTCTTATTTTGATTTTTGCATCTTAAGTCTCATGCATATCAAAAATTGAAAAAAATTTGAAAATTTTTGGAAAAGAAATCATGTAGTTGCACTAGCATGATTAAGATTGAGTCTAAATGCATATCATATAGGGTTGCACTCACTTGCATTGGGAGAAACATCCTTGTAGAGTATCATTTTAAGAACTTGGTTCAATGCCCTCGTTGCTAGTTGTTTGATGATTTTGATCTCGTGTTTGAAATCAAGGATGAACCATATTTTGATCTCGTGTTTCATTACTCGTGTTTTAGCTAAAGCAAGTTGTGAATTGAGTCCAATCCTACTTAAGTGAGAACCATAATCTTGACATTTTAATTATCATGTTTATGCATCTCATAGTGAATTCATGGATACCACATACATATTTGGGCTTTCTTACCCTTTTCACCACCCTCTTGTTAGCTCAAATAGCTGATTCCCATCATTGGAACGGTTGACCATACGTTTAACTTACCTTCCTTTCAAGCCAAATCTTTAGTGTGCGAATATGAGGCCTAATTTTTTGAGTAAACTTGGCAAAAAGTGTTGAGTTTAGGGCGTCAAGGATAGGTTTGCATGTAGATCTATCCCAGCATCAAGGGCTAGAATAGGCTAGGCTAGTAGGGAAGGGAAGTTTTGGGGTTTGGTATGAATGAAAGTGTATGATCGATAAGATTGTGGTGGAGAAGAGAAGTGAGGCCAAAAGAGTGAAATGGTAAAGAAGGGGAGATTGTCGAATATATATGGTTGGTGGAAAAGCTTTAAGTTAGCTCTATCATTAAGGTTAGTCTCCAAGTGTTTAAAAGAAAAGAAAAGAAGCCAAGAGATGGCTAAAGCATCAAAGTGATGAAGAGGGAGGCAAAGCAAAAAGTTAACGAGAAGAGCTAAAGGAAATAAAGTAAAAACATCATACCATGAATCAAGCATGAAGAAAGACAACTCCCCAAGTGAGAAAAGATGAAGTGGAAGAAGAAGAAAAACGTGTGGGACATGAAGGCAAAAAGCCTTGTGAGAAGGGTAGTTTAGGTTTGTGGCTTCATCTCAGATACTTCACCTTCCTCTCTACATGGTATTCTACTTCACCTTCCAAATCTTGTAGTTTGTTGATATTCCCATATTTTACCCGTTTTATCATGCATCTAACTTAGTCTAAATTATGGCTTAGGTAGTTTGCATTAGGTCCTAATGAGTCTTGCATTCATTTGGAGTGTTTTCTAGGTGTTTGGAGACATTTTGAGGATGTTTGGAGTGATGGAGTTTAAGAGAAGGAAAAGGTCATCCGAGACGTCTGAAAGAACTGGCAGAACAAAGGATTTTCGATCTGATTCAGCTTCAATGGCCTTCATGAAAGTTGTATCCCAATGAGTTAGCTGTCGACTGGAGGTGGTTTGAGGCCATTCAAACATGTGTTTCAGGAGATATGGCGATTTTACTAAGAGTATGTCCGTCTGGCCGCAAGACATTTGACCAGTACCGACCCGCCTTGACACGGCACGACCGACCGGCACTACAAGAAAACAGCTTTTTGGCGACTACAAATGGCGATTAAATAATTAGTCGCTAAAAGTTGCGACTAATTAGCCACTAATTTCCGACTATTTGGCGACTAATACAATTTGGTCGTAATTGAGTCGCTGTTTTACGACCAAAGAACATAGTCGCTATTTTATGACTAATTTACGACTACATTTCAGACGGGAAATGATAGTCGCTAATTTAGCGACTAATATGCGACTATTTCGGCGGATCGCACAGTAGTCGGTAATCAGTCGCCGATTTAGCGACTAATATGCGACTCTTTCGTCGGGTCGCTATTTTACGACTAATTTATGACTACATTTCAGACGGGAAATAATAGTCGCTAATTTAGCGACTAATATGCGACTATTATTTCCGTGGATCGCACAATAGTCGGTAATCAGTCGTAAAATACCGGTGAAAAACACGTGTTATTCGTTTTGGGTTTGGTATACCGGTCCATATCATATATATACATATGTATAACTTATATATACATGTTGATATTGCAAAAAGCCTCGCAAGCGGATCAATTTCGGTGTAATTTTTCGTCTTCTGATGAAGAACTAGATGATGAAGAACCTTACTAATTAACTATGTTACTTATGTCACAATGTTAATTATGTTATTTATGTCAAATTTGAAAACAAAAATTCTAAAAATTTGTATTTTACATTATGGTCATATATATGCAATTTTTACTATCATTGAAGATCAAAAAATTGAAGATCAATTATATGGTGAAGATATAAAAATTATTATACATGAAAATACAAATAAAAAAATATATATATTTTAAACATGAAACATATTAAAAAAAAATTATGTTAAGCAACGAAAATTCAGTAACATAAATTGATATCTTCCTTGTTTAAAATTAATTTTGCAAATTTAAAACCCTCTCAGATAAATAATTAATCTGCATATATTAATGATTAAAAAAAAACCCTAGATCTAGTTTTCTCTCCCTCTCCCTCTAGCCGCCGTCGACCTTACACCTCTTTTCTTTTCTTTTCTATCTCCTTTCTTCTTCTTTTCCCGTGCGATTTCTTTCTTCTCTTTTCTCTTTTCTCTTTCTTCTTTTTCATTCTTTCTTCTGTCGATTCTTCTTCTCATCAGGTCCAATCGCATCCGGCAACATCTCCGGTAAGTCTATTCTTTTCCTTCCTCCGCTTCTTCTTCTCTTCTTCTTCACCACTTCGTCTCGTTCTTCTCTTCTTCTTATTTTTTCAGATCTGGCCGGAGGAGCTCGCGAGGATGTGGGCTAGGGTTTTGGTCTTCACCGGCCAAAAAGACGTAAAATTAGTCATAGAATAGTCGGTAATTTTTGCGACTACTTTACGACTATTACACTGTTCATGTGGTGTAGTCATAAAAGTAGTCGCCAAATGGCGACTAAACCATGTAGTCGTTAATAATTAGTCGGTAAAGTATGGTGTGGTCCATATTTTTATTCATGTGGACCACACAATACTTTAGCGACTAATTATTAACGACTACATGGTTTAATCGCTATTTAGTCATAATCCGGGTTTTAGCGACTAAATAGCGACTACTTCTGCAGTCGCCAAAACGCTATTTTCTTGTAGTGCGGTATTAGCACGTCCAAACCAAGGAGAATACCGGCCTGCCATACCGGGCCACCACGGCCAGGTGTTGGGGCGTGGCCCAAACTTGTATATAAGGCCTTAGACCTAATTTTTAGAGGCCATCTCTTTTCTCTTGCTAAAAACCTCTCCTTTTAGGGTTCTAAGTGATTGTAAGAGGGATCTTGAGTTTTTTTAATGCAATTTAAATTTAGTTTCTCTTAATTCCCTTTTAATCTTTCATCTTCCTATTCTCTAATCATGATTAACAACACCTCTTTCATGAGATTTCGTGTGTTCTTCATGATTAGTGAGTAGTTATTCTTGGATCATTTGGGTTTGGTAGATTAGGGGGTTTCTTGGTTAATCTTTGATGTCTAGAGCTTAATTGTCTTGTTTCCTTTCTTGTTTAGTGTTTATAATGCTAGATTAGGCTTGAGAAAGTTAAATCTAGATCATAGAGAATTTCATGCACACAAGGTGTTTGATGAAATTCCTCAATGAACTAAATAAGAGATTTTCACACTTAGCTCATGAGAATGATTGTCTAAGATGAATTTTGGCTATTGAAACTTGTTATTTAATGCTTTTTGATTTCTTATTCACAAATGAGAATTTGATCTTGAATTTGTAATTAACAAAGTGATTAGTGCTAAGAGATTAGATTAATCTTGATTAGTGTTCTAGGCTTAAGGAAATGCACTTGTGTGATTGAGTAGACATCATTGCCTAGCTTAAGATTCCCCCAAATCAATTGCCTCACCCAATGATCCTCTTTTTAATCATTGTTAATCGTTCTTAGTGCTTGTTGTTTGTTTACTTGCTTGCTTTTAATTTTCATTTAGGATAATTAGAAACCAAAACCACTTGCTTGCTTAGCTTATAAAGTCTCTTGCATTCTTAGTGTGTTAACCTCATACCTCCTTGGTTCGATATCTCAAATACCTCAACGACACGAGTGGGATTTGAGTAATTGATTTAAGACTTGCAAAAGTCCCACTATCATTTGTGAATAAGTAAGATTGCTGCTTCAATAAGTACACCCACACCTTCTTAGAGAAGTCATCAATGAAGATGACAAAGTATCTAGATCCTCTCAATGATTGTTCCCAAGTTGGCCCCCACACATCAGAGTGGACATAGTCTAAAAGACCCTTTGTCGTGTGTTGCCCAGTCTAGAAAGATACCTTGGATGATTTTTCCATAGCACGAAACTTGTAAAAATCCATCTTACAACTCTTTAACCCGTCCAAAAGACCCCTTTTATGTAGTTCAGTAAAGCCATGATCTCCTATGTGTCCAATATACATATGTTATAGTGTTGTGCTCTTAGATTTCGACACCGCAATTACTGCTTCACCTACAATAACACTCCCTATCAACCGATATACACTCCCAGCTCTCATATGTCCTTTCATCACTACCATAGTTTCTTTACACACCTTCAAAACGTCTTCATCTTCATCACCCCTAAATTTAAACTTGTTTATGAAGTGTACCTATGGATATCAATTTTTTTTTCACCACTGGAACATGCCTAAGATCAGTCAACGTTCTAATGATGCCATCATGCATGCGAAACTTGATTTTCCCAATCCCAACGATATTACACACCATGTCATTTGCCAACTGAACATAACTACTATTTCCAGCCTTATACGTCTCAAACCATTCTCTTTTTGAAGTTGTATGGAATGAAGCACCCGTATATAGAATCTAAGAATCTGTGTGATTTTACATCCAACAAATCGTAGTCAATTACCCATGATGAATCTTCATTCTTTTGAACCATGTTTTGACACATCCTGTGAATTGGATTTTTCATTATGATTCTTAGCAGGACAATCTCGCATGTTGTGACCCTTCTTGCCATATCCAAAATATATTGATTTTTTCCAACCTTTGATTTTGATATGTCCATGCTATTACCATAGAGTTGCTTCTCTTTCTGACTTCCCATATGTTGATTGTAACTTACATACAACCATCACCCTGAGATTTATTAACCACATTAGTATTATGTCACCGTTCATAATGAGATAGCAACGAAAATGTCTCCAGCTTTATAGTTGTTTTGTCAACTGTAAAAGCTTTCCGTAAATTCTCATACTGAGGAAGTAGAGAACACAACAAGATTATGGCATTAATTACCTTCGTCCTCAATCTTCACATCCACACGCTCTTGATTACCAATGATTTTATTGAAGTTGTTAACGTGTGCAACAAGATCTTTGGTTTCAGACATCTTCAACCTATACAACGTCTATTTCAGATAAAACTTGCCAAACAACGATTTTGACATATACATCTTCTCTAACTTAACCCACATATGTTTGCAAGTTGTGAGATTCATTACATGATGTGTAATCATGTCTGGCAGACACATGCGAATCATTGAAACTGCTTGATCATGCATCTCTTCCCAATCATCATGTGTGATTGCTTCTGGTTTTATCTCCAACAAAGCCTTTTTCATCCCTTGATGTGTAAGCTGATCTTTGACTCGCCTTTGCCAGATCTAGCTACATCGAACTTGAGGGAACTTTCTCTGGCCATCGCTAAAATTTTTGCAACCTAGAGCTTTGATACCACATGTTGAGAATTTACGAACAAAGAACTAGAAATAAAAATAGAAACCTTAGAGATAAATCGAATTGAGGCAAATACCCGTTTAAGGTTTCATTATTAATTGTGTAAATGAATAATTACAAACCATTAAAACCCATATTTATAATGTTCCAAAATCAGATTCCACTAAGAATAGAAAACGAGAAGTTTTCCTAATCCTAATAGGTTACCATATGGCCGGGATATTCTTATATTCACTCAAAAAGAGGCCAATTGCAGTTCAAGTCACTTAAAAATTACAAGATATTTTAGGTAAACTTTTCTTTTTTATCAAATACATTATACACAAAATATATAAAATCCTAATTAAATGTAATATTATACACATTTTAATAAAATTGGCCGTTGTCAAAATATTGTTACTATACACAGTTATTTTAGCTCGTAACTAAAACTAAAATATTGTGTTCCGTGTTTGAACATAATCTAGTTGTTTAATACTTCTTGATCATTGTGGGTGTGAAAATTCTGGCCCAGTAAATTGGGCTTAATAAACCAATGGTGAAAAGGTCCGATAGAGTCAAAGAGGCCATAGGGAGTCAAAGGAGCAGACGAGGTGATGACCCGAGCTGAAAGGCTCCGTTAGTCAACCCCGATGAGACCAAAGACTCATTCAACCCGGTGAATTAAGGCGCCTGAATGTAACTCAGAGCCTCTAAATTAAAGACCATTCATGGCGAATCAGGCGGAGTAAACGGTAAGGTTAAATACGATCTCGGAATATAAAACAAGGACGAGGGCAAAGAGCAAAGAACCTTGAACAACGACTTCTTCCCGCAACTAGCTCTAGACTCAAACACTTAACAATTCTTTGTTTTTGTTCTTATAAAATCACTATTGAGAATCGAAATACTATTCCGCAAAACCTTGTCCAAATCACTTCTGAATCCTGTTTGATCACGACGAGCAACAAATTTTCTTTTTATTGCTCGATAGCTTATCGGTTCTTCTTTTCTTAAAGATAAGCCGAAGACCTCCGTTTATTACTATTGACAAATTTTAACTGTTGTATTTCCAACTACAATAATTATATTCTCTAAATCAAATTAGTTATTTACACCTGTACAATGTACACTCGTGTACTTGTCGATTACATCTTCGCTAAAGCATCTCATTTATTTTATAGTTTCCTAGATAATCGAAGAGATTGTTTCATAGACCAGATTTACAATGTGAAAATTGCATAATTTATGGAATTTTCACGGACATATATCTATTCGTCCTCACTTCGTTATTTTTGTTTCTTAAGGATTTATGTATTTGTTGGAGAAGTGCACTTTTTTTTGTTTTGGGCGAGAAAAAAATATTATTTGTGGACTTAAGAAAATATATGTTTTTTTTTTTTTTGATCTTTTTGAAATCCAAGAATAATAAGGGCCTAAACTAATCTCCAGAGCGGAGATGACACAATCCATTTTTAAGGTCTCACATGACCAAGAGCTAATGTGATAATTCCGCTCCCGCGAAGAATCGATCCCTGACCTAGATCATTAAGACGATTTTTCCAATGGAAAATGAACCACCCCACCACAATCTATTGGTTAGAAAATATATGCTAGAAAAACATTTTCTCAAAAAAAAAAAATTAATTGTTAAAAATGTTCATTTGATAGATAAAAATATACATAGTCAAAACTGGCTGAAAATACAGTTACATTTTTGTATAAGTTATGAATTAATTTTTTTTTTTTGCTAATGAATAAGTTATGAATTTTTATCATCCGTATTTAAAAAAAAAATTGACATAATGTAACATACCGTATATTTAATAAATAAACATGCTTTGTTTAATATGTTTTCTTTTTCGACATCAAAAGTCTTAATATGTCTTAATAATGTGCATTAAACGAATCATATATATTTACAAAATGATATTTGCCGATTTTGCAAATAAAAAAATAAAAAATAGTTATTTAGTGTTATTACTTTAAAATTTTCATTTAAAATTTAAATGAATAAAAATATCTAGCAACTATATATAATATATATATAGATATATATTATATTTAATCAATAGTTGAAAACAACTTGTGTGTTTTGGCAACATTAAAGCGGTTGACTTGGCATTTTATTAGAGTACTTCCACTACATCCAACAGATTCTCGGCCAATGAGGTTGTGAAGTGTGGGTCCCAGAAGTAGAACAGATGGAGCCATGTCGGATTAAATGTACTTAGCCTTGATAATGTCTAGGTTCAAGTTTGGTTCTTGAAGCTTTTTGTCTCCTACATGGTTTCTTGAAGGTAGTATAAGTATACTCAATTCTTTCGATTCTTAATATGACCCTTAGCCTTTGGCTTTGGACAAGTTTTACCAAATCAAATTTCAAGATAATATATATCATACTATACGAGTAGACTTTCATCTAACTTGTTAAATATCAACATATACAACTTGATAATTTAACAGTGATATACAGTTGTACGTAATATAAAATATTATATATTTTATAATTTAATTCGATATTTTTAACAAAGATAGTTATCAATCATACAAACTGATATTTTTACAGGTTCATAGTACTTTGAATAATGAAATTATATCATTAACAAATAACATCAATGTATGAACCTACTTCTTACAAACTATTAATTTGTGCCGTTTGATAATACTTTTACCAACATTCTGTCACTAACTTTCAAGAAAAGGAAGTCGTCGAGAGTTTAGCACATAATTCAGATTCAAAATATTTATTTTATACTCCATCTTCTTGTTTCACAAAAAATAATTATACGTTAAACTAAAATGCTGGTTCAAAATATTTATTTTATATTCCATCTTCTTGTTTCACAAAAAATGTTATTTTTACACATTTTACGCAGATTAAGAAACTCTTAAAATTTACAAATATATCCCTATTTAATATACCAGTAATAAAATAGAAATTATTTAAATTCAAAAGTCATTATTTTTAAATAAGTGTCAAAACAAGAATTGTGTATGAAGTAATATTGGAAACGTAAAACGACAGTTTTTTTGAAACAAAAAAATAAGTCAAAAACGACACTTTTTGTGAAACAAAAAAAAGTATGTATATAACATTTTTTTGGCTAAAGTCCCTAGAAAGTTTGGATTTATGCCCCAATCTCTAGTTCTAAGACAAAATGTTAAATGTACACTTAAGAGAAAACAATGCCATTTAAACTATTGTCGTTTGGGTAAGTAAGTATTAACATTTTCAGTGTATGTTTTTTTTAAATCACCTTTATAGATTAAAGAGAAAGTTACAAATATTATAAGCAAATTATTTTTGGGGAAAATTGCCATAAAAAGCCTCAACTATACATTTTCGGCAAAAAATGGTTCTAACTTTTTCATCACTCGAAATTTTTTATAACTTTTGTTGATCAATCCATTTTAATCCCCTATGTTGACCAAGTTGTTTTGGTCACATATTAGTGAACCATTAATTGTTGAGTAACATTGAGACTAAAACGAATTGGTCAACAAAAGTTAGATCATTTTTTAAAAAGGAAACACAAAAAGTTGTTTCTTTTTTTTACATTTCCTAAAAGTAAATGAATTTTGACTATTTTGGATGATTTTACTTATTTAATTTAATTTGTTTTTAACATTAATTAAATAAAATATGCAAAGTTAACATCAATAATAAAACGATGCTAACATATTTTTACTTAAAAAATCGATGCATATATATATATATATATTTTTTGCTACAAGTCCGTGAATTCATCTAGTGTTTTATTTTTTTTAACCATTTAAATAGATCGATATGTGGAAGTCCCCTGGTTCATTAATGTTTCTACACCATCATGTATGGAGTTTGATTTTTCAGAAAATGCAAATGAAAGGAGAATTATTTATAGGAGATTTCTAGCGTGGTGCAAGTAGAGCCATTCGTCGTGGTTCAGCGTGTCAAGGGTAAGGTTGTCCATCATGAGCATGGTGCAAGTAGAACCGTCGATCATATATCATTGTAGGCAGGTAGAATTGTCTGTTGTAAAATCGTCCATATAATTGTTCTCATGATTGTAATAGATAATATTTCAGACAAAAAATATATATATCGATATCTTTAATTAATAAAACTATGGCTAATAATAATTGTTGAATAAATAATTTAACATTACTATGGGGGTGAAAATCCCGGCCCAATAAAATAAGTCCAGTAAACAATGGTAAAAGGCCCAGATGAGTGAAAGAAGGGATCAAGGTGGAAAGCCGAACTGAAAGGCACGCAAGAGTCATTTACGGTCATAGTGGAATAAATTCTAAATTATTAGTTAACCCCGCAACGACCAAAGACTCATTCAAACTGGTGATTAAAGACGCCTGAACGTAACAGCCAAATCCTTCGAATTAAAGATTATTCATGGCAAATCAAGCGGAGTAAATGGCGATGTTAAACACACACTCATATATAGTATAAAAACAAGAGCAATGGCAAGGAACATAACAACTTCTTCTTCCCACAATTACCACTATACACTCAACAATTATCGTTTTCTCTTTTCTTGTTCTTGTAGAAACATCTTTGAGGACAAAATACAGAGCTCAATTTACTTCGCATTTCTTGCCTAAATCGCTTCTTGATCCATTTGGTTCACTCCGAGCATTACACTTTCTGTTTACTACTCAAAAGTCCATCGAATCTTCTATTATTAAAGATAAGCCAAAGTCATTCGACAATTCCTATTTACAAATTTTGACTGTTGTATTTCCTACTACAACAGTTTGGCGCTAGAAGGAGGGGATAGGCAAGTCTAACTCCAACACAAAAGATCGGCCATGGATGGAGACCATAATGCTGTTCAGGGTACCTTGATTAAGGTCACCTATGACCTAACCACGATGGTAGAAGGGGCAATGGCCACATTGTTGAGCTCCGCCACCAACATGTGTCTCACCAACACCACCGCCCACTTTCCCATTTGGGAGCGATGGGAATAACACCTCACCCCAGGTTCGTCCAACTTGGGAACATGTAAATCTCATCTCCGCCAGAATAGTGGCAGTAACCCGATACCTCTAGGAGGTGGGGATCGAGTCAATCCCACATATATTCCTCTAGCACCTCCTCTTGATCCACTTAATCCACGTCCACGGAACCCGGATTACAGAAATCTCCTGACCCCGGAGTCCGAGCGGAGGAATGGACATGACCAGTTTAGTCCTCAAATAGCAAGGACCCATGACCAGTTCGTTGGCAACCTTAGAAGGTATCCATATCCCATGAGTATGGAATACTTTTGCCAGGCTTTGGCAGAAACCAGAGAAGGACTGCGAACCGTGAGTTCAAGGGTCTACAACGCCACTAGCACAACTCCCGAAATCGATCGCGTGGTTGAAGAAACCAAGTGAACGCTATTCTCGGATTGGATCGAGAACACACCCATCAAAGACGTGGAAATACTCAGGCTCCCTGTCTACGGATCCAAAATTGCATTTAACCTTGTTTAGGATCGCAGTTGGACGATCTCACTTTAACGAGTACGAAAAAGATGTCGGACCGTGCAAACTCTTCGCATAGCACCTTGTAGGGCCAACTCTCGATTGGTTTTCACGATTGGAAGAACGATCAATTGATAGTTTCTCCCATCTCTCGGTCAGTTTTCTGAACCAATATTTAGTGTTTATCCACAAGACTACCTCGGGAGCGGAACTCTGGGCCCTGTCGCAAGGACCCCGAGATTCACTTCAAACATACATCATCAAATTTAAGGAAGTAATTGCCAGGATGCATATCGTCCACGACGAGACGGGTTTGGCAGCCGTAAAGATGGGTTTATGGCATAAATCTAAATTCAGAGACGACTTGGTAGTCAATGAACCAACGACCATCCAAGACGCACTTTCTCGAGGTGTGAGCTTTGCAACATCGGAGGAAGAACGCAATGCATTGGCATAGCGCTATATAAATTCGAAGTCTCATCCTATTGGAAACCCGAGTGCTCCCATGAGTGATAGAAGAGAACAAAAAGATAGAAGCCAGGCTGGCGGATCGCACACTTACACGGTGCATAAGAAATCAAAAGGAAGTGGATGTGATAGACCCCCGAGGTCAGACGACACGCTACAAACGATCATTCAAATCAGTGATTAAAAACACATGAACGTAACGAATGAATCCTTTTAATTAAAGACCATTCATCTGGATCAAGCGGAGTAAATGGCGATGTCAAACACGAACTCGGAGTATAAAAACAAGAGCAAGGGCAAAGAACATAACAACTTCTTCTTCCCACAATTACCACCCTAACACTTATCGTTTTTCTCTGCTCTTGTTCTTGTTCTTGTAAGAACATCTTTGAGGACGAAATACATAGCTCAATTTAATTCGCATTTTCTTGGTCCATCAAATCTTATGTTATTAAAGATAAACCAAAGTCTTTCGACAATTCCTATTTACAAATTTTGACCGTTGTATTTCCAGCTACAACAACTATATATACTCAAGTGCGTAAGATATAAAAATATAAAATATATCACCGTTTTAATATTCATAGAATTTGAAAAGATATTAGAAATAATGAATAATAAAAAATATGATTAAGAATTTCTGTTTTTTTTTTTAATTTTAGGAAGTTAAACATAGATTTTCAAAATGAACTAAAAAAAATGGAGTTTGATATGACATTGATTTCTTCCGCAATTTGATCTCTTGTCGGGATAACTCGTTTGACGACCCAGATCCGTCAAGAGTGAGCTGCGACATTGAAACTTCATGTTCCAACTTCTTCTTCTTGCAGGTCTCAACAACTTCCCGCACCCCAAGTCCTTGATTACACCAGTTTTTTTGTTGGTGTGCCTCTGCTCCATGACTTTAAGGTAATCGGGAGCTTTACCGTCTTTTTCGCCTGTGAAAGTTTGTTAAGTACAATAATAATAAAAAACAATATTAGTAATTAAAAATGGAAATTAAACTTACCATTTCCATCGCCTCGCGTTCGACAGTCTTTGCGGCCCCGTTGTGAATGTAGGCCCCATTCCCTCCTCGCTCGCTGATATGCTCAAATTAATACCCTAAATAGTACTAAAGCAGTTGTCGTAGTATAGTTAGGGGTCGAACACAAGGACTCCAGAATTCACTCAATAGATTATATAGATCAGAATTNACTCGTAAATGTGTTTCGAGTACTGATGCGCGGAATACTGATCGAAAGTGTTAATCACTTTCGTGATCTGAGTATGGTGCCACGTGAACTCTTGCTACATAAAAAAAAAACGTAATGTTACTTTTCAAATTTAAAATTGACAAAATGAACTAAAAAAAGAAGAAAAATAAAAAAATTACTTATCGCGAAAGTCCGATGCCACAAGTTCTTCTCCTCGATAGGCATGTCCGAGTACTTCTCGTGCGGTTTGTCCAACATGTTGTGGAGTATCCGCAAGATCGCCTTTGTGATCTCATGCGACAATTTAAACTTGAAAACATAAAAATAAGAAATAAATACGGTAAGATTCATAATATAAATAAATTGAATTAGTAAACAAAAAAAAAAGAAATATGACTTACCAAGTCCCGTCCTCGAATTTCGGGTCGAGTTGGATGCAATGGTCCCGGTTGGGCTGCTGGACAAGATCCTCGATACTAATAAAACTCCGAGCAGCGGATTGGTCGGAGTCCGGGACTTGAGTTCCCGAGCTCGATCCGCCAGGAGGCGTACCCCGAGAATCCTGAGAACAGCGTCCTTGGGAGCCGCCCAAATGTAGAGAGTCATCGTCATTCCTACGGGAAAAACATAAAAGTGTTAGTATATTGAAAAATAAAGTTCCAAATATTTCAAAAACATCCGAAACTTCAAAAATTCCCGAAAATTTAAAAAATTTCTGAAAATTCAAGAAAATTTCAAAAATTCCCGAAAATTCCAAAATTCCCAAAAATTTCCCTGAAATTTCAAAATTCTAAAATATCAAAAGCTTCATATAATTTCCAATTTTTCAAATGTTACACAAAATTCAAAAAACAAATTGTAATATGTTTTTATTTTACAGATTTCCAAAAACGTTTTATAAAATTTCTTTAAACATTTTTATAGAAAGCAAAAATTTATAAACACGTTTCTAATTAGTTCAAAATTAATAAAAATGTTTTCTAAATCTAAAAATTCTAATCTAACAATTCTAATCTCATAATCTAACAATCAACATAAAAATTCCAATCTAACAATCTAACAATCTAACAATTCCATACTAACCACCTAAATCATCATAAATCCAAAACAACAATACATAAGGAAGAGATTTGAGGGATTAAGAGGACTTTCATGTTGGGATTGAGATATTTGAGGGATTGAGAGGAGATTTTAGAAGAAATTGCAAGAAAAGAGAGAGAATCGATCGAAAGAGAGAGAGAGAGAGAGAGAGAAATGAGAAGAAACCGTATCGATTGAGGATATAAATCAATTTCCGACGGCCGAATCCGTCAGAAATCCGTCGGTTCTTGAAAAAAAATTCATTTAGGCGGTCAATCTTCCTGCGGTCTCAAAAAAACCAAAGTCCGTCGGAAATTTCTGACGGATTTCCGACGGATATGGGAATATACCGTATATTCCTTGCATGTGTTTCTATTGGGCATCAACCAACACGTGTCGAAGAGCCCATATCCGTCGGAAATCCGTCGGAAATTTCGAACGGATTTAGGGTAAATTTGGGGTTTAGGGTTTAGGGTATGGTGATATGATTTAACAATCCATAATATACATGTTTCATTAAAAAAATATTATATTCATCAATGTTAATGACTTTGTATGAGTTTATTACTTTTACATCATCAAAACCTATACATTTCACATAACATCAACTATACCTGATACTATAACTTATACTAACACTTCTATCAAATTTTATAAATTCTAGATAACACATTTAGTTTAAAAATTGACAAGTTCAAGCTATTGTATATACATCATACAATTGTTTCTACAAAATTTATACAGAAAAATCCTAAACCCTATAACCTAAACCACATTTACCCTAAAGCCGTCGGAAATCTGTCGGAAATTTCCGACAGATCTGGAGATTGTAGGGCCAAACATGATTTAAGCGAGGTAAACGTGTTTAATACCAGATGTACACTAATCCGTCTGAAATTTCCAACAGATTTCCGACGGATGTTACTTAGCATTTTTTTTTAACAATTTTTTGGATGGGTGACACTGAAGAACATCAAAAGCCAATTGTTTAATACTAGGAGTACACTATCCAATACAAGTACATATCCAACATAACTAATATATTCCACATGATAAAACTACTTCGAATCCGATGATGAGTAATATGATTCTGCTGAATCGGAAGTTTCCCCAAATTCGTCAATTTCTTCCTCCGAATCCTCAAATACCCGATCGTCCGCATGTACGGTGAAATCAACAACAAGGTCGACCTCAAGGGAATGCTCGATCGAACCTAAACCTACAAAGCTTTGATGTAGGGGTTCATGATCGGACATCCTATAAACCCTACCTCTCGGGTTTATCGATGTGATTGTAATCCACGGGTCTTGCTTGTTTGTCACTCGAGGATAGGGAATATAGCATACCTACACCACGTAATAAAGTCATATAAACATTTAACCACATGAATACAAAAATACTAACAAATAAATGGAAAAGAATAAAACGAACCTGGTCTGCTTGTGAAGCAAGTACGACTGGCTCGTATTTCTTGAGTCGCCTTCTACTATGTAATGATGTAACACCAAATTGGTCGTGTCGCACACCGCTTCCTACTAATGAGTTGTATTAGTCGCATAAAAATGTAACGCATCGCAAGCCGAGCATTCCCGGATTAGTGAACATCCAAAATCTCACGTAGGACACCATAGTATACAAGATCACCGGACTGAGTAGATACACCGTAATATGAAGTTACCCACTTTTATCATCCCGAAGAATCTTAAAAGCGTAGCCCCGTGTGCTATACATCACATGTGACTGCACGGTTGCTAGTCGAAAGCGCACAATTTCTTATAACAACGTGGGAAATCTTTGTCCGTTAGCCGACTCTGTCGTGACCTGCACGAATCAAATCAAAAATAATTTAATCAAACCATTCATTATATATGATAGTTAAAAACAAGGCAATTAAAACACTTACATAATCTCTTGACCAACGTCTGAACTCTTCCTGTTTGAGCTCGATTAGCTCGTCCTCTGTTTTGTTCGGAATGCAAAACGTTGATAAGCCATATACATCATGTGAGATGAAGCGCTCATCACGTTAACATATATATAATCAAGGACCCAATAAGTAATTAATAATTTGGTTCAATATAATACATCTCATATTCGTCAACTTCGTCGCAGTTTGTGAGAATATACATATGCAAATGCTCTCACTCTTGTGCTGAAAGTCTATGCTTCTAGCCTTTTCCACTAAGTCGTCCAATCTCTAAGAATATATGAGGAACATCGACCGGATAGAAAGGTATTACGCCTCCGTCATCATGTCGAACTGGTCTACGACTCTTCGTTTTGACTTGTGATAGAAAGTAGAACTCAGCAAAATGTTCGGTTTCTTCATTGATGCTCTGTGCGACAATAGAACCCTCCACTTTGCTCAGTTTTTTCACCTTTTTCTTTAGATGAAACTATACCATTCGAAAGGATACATCCAATGGTATTGAACCGGGCCCCCAAGTTCTGCTTCTCGAGGGAGATGAATTGGTAGATGTTCCATAACATCAAAGAAGGAAGGCGAAAATATCTTCTCCAAATTGCAAAAGATTATGTATATATTATTCGCAAGGTTGCGGATACCGTCTGATGTAAGAGAGCGCGAACATATATCTTGAAATAGGCATCAATCCCTATATAATATGCATAACAAATGAATAAATAAATACTAAATTATTGTATAAAGTGTTAAAAAATTAATTTAATGATTGTACCTACAATTGCTTCGTGGACATTACGTGGTAGAAGACAAACAAAGGCAAATGGAAGGAGGCGCTGCATCACAACATTGCAATCATGACTCTTCATCCCATAAAACTTCCTTTCTCCATGATCAACGCAGTTCCGAAGGTTAGATGCGTATCCGTCCGGGAATCTAACACTATCATTAATCCAGTTAAAAAACTCGGCCTTTGAAGGTTCATCCAACCGAAAAGCCGGGACCAGAGGCTTCCCGTTCCCTGTCACATGTAGTGCTCTACGAGAACAAATGTCTGGCAAGTCCAATCTAGACTTCATATTGTCCTTTGTCTTCCCTTGGACATTGAGAACAGTGTTCATAATGTTGTCGAAAAAATTCTTCTCAATGTGCATGACATCTAGATTATGCCTCAAAAGATGGTTTTTCCAATAAGGCAAATCCCAGAAAATACTCATCTTGTGCCAATTATGTACGTTGCCACAACCATCAACAGGATGATGCATGTTACCACCACAATCTACGGTGCTCTCTGCACCAAAATCTCTGAACTGTGTCAACAAATATTGTCCATCTAACTCAGGAGGTGGACCATCAAATACTTTCCGGTTCTTCCTAAACAATGTGGTGCTCCGACGATAAGGATGCTCGCTTGGTAGGAATCGCCTATGACAATCAAACCAAGACATTTTGCGTACATGCTTCAATTGGAACGCATATGTGTTATCTTGACAGTAAGGGCATGAAAACCTTCTGTGCGTTGTCAATCCGGGTAACATGCCATATGCTAGAAAATCGCTAATGGTCTACATAAGTACTGACCGCATGACGAAATTCTACTGACAAAAAACATCAAACGCCTCAACACCATTTTCCCATCACATTTGCAGGTCATAAATCAATGGCTGCAAAAACACATCGAGTGATCTCTTCGGATGCTTTGGCCCAGGAACGAGAATGCTAAGGAACAAGAACTCTCGTCTCATGCACAAAGATGGCGGCAAATTGTAAGGTGTTATAATTACTGGCCACAAAGAGTATTGTCTGCCATGCTTCCCAAAAGGGTTGAAACCATCGGTACATAATCCAATGTATACGTTCTTCGCCTCATACGCAAATCTAGGATACATTGATTGAAAATGTTTCCATGCTCCTGCATCTGAGGGATGAGCGATTTCTCCATCCGTTGTATGCTCTGCATGCCATCTCATTGCTCCCGTTGTGCGCTCTGATTGATATAACCTCTTCAATCTCTCTGTTAACGGAAAATACCACATTCGTTTATATGGGACTGGCACTCTTCCACCTGTTTCCTTATACCGAGGTTTGCGAAAAAAAACGGAATGTCGAACAGTCTGCGTCCTCTCTCTAGTAGAGCATACAGTTGTCGATACATACATCTATCATCTGATACAACAATCCTAGCCCAACAACAAGTTTCTGTATCTCATAGTATGATGACGGTGCAAGATTATCTTCTTGCAAAATGTCTTTCACAAAATCAGCGATTGCATCCACGCATTCCTCACTCAAATTGAAATCCATCTTTATACCCATCATTCTAGTTGCTGATAAAGGGGAATGTCCACCACTACACCCATCATATAACAGATTCTTAGCAGCATCTAACATATCAAAGAATCTCTGAGCTTCTAAGTTAGGTTCTTCTCCTCTATCTCAATACTCAGCAACCGATAGTATACTTTCACGAAATGCATCGTTCACCATCTGAACATGACCTACAGTTTCTACTTTCATTGCAGGTTCTTCTAAGCTAGCGCTATCCCAATGTACTGTTCACTAGTACTATCATAATCCACCATTGTATCATTTTCTCCATGATAATACCAAATCTTGTAACCCGGCACAAACCCATTACAATACAGGTGTGACCATACTTCATCTATCACGATAAATCTACGATTCCGACAATTGGTACAAGGGCAATAGATTTTACATTTTTTTTATTTGCTTTCTTCTGCGTACCCGCAAATGCCATGAATTCCTGCAGACCTTGTTTGTATTCCTCCGTAATTAGGCCCGTCTCCGGAATTTGATGAGGGTTGTCCATCCATGATCGAAAATAATTATAAGGATCTAAAGAAGACATTTTGGTAAGAAATTGTAAGTGAGAGGTTTTTTTTTACAAATAACATCAATGTATGAACCTACTTCTTACAAACTATTAATTTGTGCCGTTTGATAATACTTTTAGAAACATTCTTTCACTAATTTTCAAGAAAAGGAAGTCGTCGAGAGTTTAGCACATAATTCAGATTCTTGCAACTCACAAAAAGTTGTAAATATGATTGGATTAAGGAAGTAGATATAGATAGACATATTTTGTGAACAAAGAAAAAGTAGGAAAACAAGGCATATTAACCATTTTAACTCCTATTGAAAAAATCACGGTTTTGTTTTGATTTTCTGAACTTATAAGTTGATTTTCTGACCTTTCTTATTAAAGGCTTTAACTGTTGTAGCCGTCCACGGAACAAAATCTTTCACACGATCACGATTGCAGCCAATATTAATTCGAGAATATAATTAGCGAAAGAACCTGATTCTCTTTGTAAATGATTGAAGGGATCTTATCCATGAAGGAACTTCAATATGTGCCAACTAATATGACCACATTATTTTTTTTAACGGCACTTATTCAGCGTTTCTAATAAAACATATTTTTTTATCGTCGTGAAAAGATATGTGCATATGGTATCTTCTCCTAATAACAGGAACGTGTTTGCATGATACCTTGTTTTTTTTAGCGTTACTTATTGGTGTGATTAACGACTCTTTATTGAAACGGTAAATGGTGTTAGTCTATATATATATATAAAGTTAGCTTTGTTCACTTTTCCTTCTGCCATATCAGCGTTCACCTAAGCAATCATTTTTTTTTTTAAGTGAAAACCACACAATAAAACATCCAAAATATTGAACAATTTTCTTCAAAACGTAGCCCACCCTGACTAAATATGAGCTTCAAATATAGGGTTTACTTTACTTAAGAACACTAAAACTAAAAAACGCTACACTAATGATACAAACTGCGGAAGATATCAATGTCATATCAAACTCCATTCTGGATTATATGAGAAGAGGCTTCCCTCCACTAAATCAACAATATTGTGAAGCATTTCCATTCGACCTTCAAAGGTTCCATGTCCCTGAAACAATTATAGTATTATTGTATCTTCAAAGTTTAAATTTTAAAAACAAAAGAATAACTTAAACCATACTTGCACTTTCACCAATCATGGAATTTGAATAAATTTCAATAAAATGCAAAAGTCCAATAAGGCTAGATAAACAAAGATGGTCTAACAATTTAAACAAGCTTACTTGAATGGCTTCTATATCTACAGTTGGTGATATCCCCAGAAACTTTGCGATCTCTACCAAATCTGAAAATGAGAAGTCACTTACACATCAAAACTAATCACTACAAGAAAACACTGCGATTTTCGACGGTATTTCCGACAACCTTCAAACCGTCGGAATTTTCCGACGGATTACCGAGCAAATACCGGCGAATATAATTTCCTCGGAAATCGGTCGGAAAATTCAGACAAAATTCCGACGAATTTATATTCGCCGGTATTCCCTTGGTAATCCGTCGGAAAATTCCGACCGATTCAAAGGCGTCGGAAATCGGTGGGGAATTTCTGACTGATATCCGAGGGATATATAGCCGTTGGAAATTTCCGACCGATTTTTGATGGCTATATATCCGTTAATGTATTCGTTGTAGTAGCCGTTTGAAATTTAAAAATTCGTCGGAAATCCGTCGGAAAGTCGCTGAATATTTCTCCCCCTCATTCACAACATTCACAACATACACACAACAAAAGAAATTACACAATGTCTTATTTTCGATCGTGGATGGACAAACCTCCGCGTGATCCCATGACGGGGGAATTGACGGATGAGTTCGCACAAGGTGTTGAGGAGTTCATGAACTTTGTGTCAAACAATAGCATGACATCGGAATACGGTAAAATATATTGTCCTTGTAGTAAATGTCGGAATCATAGATTAGTCTCTGTTAGGGAAGTATGGAAGAACTTATATAGGAATGGATTTATGCATGGTTACAAGATGTGGTATACCCACGGAGAAACTGATTCAATGGTGCAATATTATGGTAGCACATCGGATAGGTTTGGTAGTACTTCGGGTAGGTTAGAGGAACCAACACCGGAAGTAGATGTAAACGCAGGTACTGTTCAGATGGTGAATGATCCGTTTCGTGAAAACATAGCTTCATATCATGTTGAGGATGGTAACAGGATAGAGGAACCATATTTAGAAGCGCGAAAGTTTTTTGATATGCTAGATGCGTCTAAGCAGCCATTATACAAAGGATGTAGAGATGAAATATCGCCTCTATCAACTGCAAGCAGATTGATGACTATAAAGACGGATTTCAACTTAGCCGAGGAATGTGTTGATGCGATAGCTGATTTGTGAGAGATATCTTACATGAAGATAATATTTCACCGGCTTCATACTATGAGATTCAGAAGCTTGTAGCTGGTCTTGGATTACCGCATCAGGTGATAGATGTGTGCATCGATAACTGTATGATCTACTGGAGAAAGGACAAAAACCGGTTGAAGTGTCGTTTTAGTCACAAACCTAGGTATCATGATACAAGTGGCATAGTACCTGTATGCACGTTCCACCTAAACGGATATGGTATTTGCCCCTAGCTGATAGGTTGAAGAGGTTATATCAATATGAGTGCACGGCAGGGCCTATGAGATGGCATGCAGAACATAACTCAAATGGAGAGATTGCGCATCCCTCAGATGTAGAAGCATGGAAACATTTTCAAGAGGTTTATCCTAGTTTTGCGTGTGAGCCAAGGAACATATACCTCATGTTATCTACGGATGGATTCAACCCTTTTGGAAAGCATGGGAGGCAATATTCGTTGTGGTGATACAAGATAATTCCCACTTCAATTACCCAAGTGTACTCATGTCATTGCAGCACTTGAGATATCAATCCAAAAGGGTTAAGATTAATGCACTAGAAATACATAAACGTTCTAATCTAAGTGAATCAATAAGGTTTTGGTTTTTTGTCTAACAACCTAATTTAATGCAATAAGAAGACAAGTAAAATGAAATAACTAAGATGATCAAGAATGCTAAAAACGAATCCCGGTATGAAATGTACGATTTCGACTATCTAGAGCTTCATGATGGTGTCAATGCTACAATGATTCATGGGATGCAACTTGTCAAGTAGACTAATACAATTCCTCACATTAATCCCTATGTAAAATTCTAAGTCAAGATCAAACTTCCGTTTGTGAAATAGGATTCTACATGCATTGAAAACAAGACTACTTAGTCAATTAACACCTTAGACAACTACTTCCGCATGCTAAGAATGTAAATCCCTTGATTAGATTCATTGGGGAATTTCATCGAACACCTTCCGGGCGAGAAATTCCCTATGATCTAAACCAACTAGATCAAGGTTGATTTAGCCTTAAGCACTCTAAACAAGGATGAATCAATTATCTATTAAGTCCTAACACCATCGATTCGCCCTAGAATCGCCTAATCTACTTCATCCTAGAACCCTAGAAGATTACTCACTACCCATATTAAACCCAGCAATTTTCTTGGAAGGAATAATAAACATAGAGAGAAAGAGAGAGATGGTGAAACAAATTGGTGCAATTGATTAAAGCTCTTCAAATCCCTTACAAAATCTCTCAAGGAGTTTTTCTTGTGTTTTTAGAACATAAAACTGGATAAAACTCTTCTAATCTCGATTAAGAGACTAAAAGGGTGATTAAAATCGGATCCGGGTCACCCGGAACAAACCGGGTTTGACCCGTTTTTTTGTTGAGTTCGCTGGGCTCGCAGCGACTGGCTCCAGTCGCTATGGCTGGTCGCTGCGAGCTTCTTCGCTGCCCAGAAATCCACAGCGACCGCGTTTGGTCGCTACGTGGTCGCTATGGTTTTGCTGGGAATCTCCTCCATGGTTCTGTAGCGACCGCTTCTGGTCGCTGTGACAGGTCGCTGTGAGTGGGGAGTTCGCAGCGACTGCTTCTGATCGCTGCGTGGTCGCTGTGATATCCCTGGGTTTCGACGGATGGATTTCACAGCGACCCCTCCTGGTCGCTATGCGTCAGTCGCTACGGAACCCCATTTCAAGGTAATGGCAGCGAGTCCTCCTGGTCGCTATGGCTGGTCGTTGTGAACTCCAACCTCGCCTTTTGACTCCAAATGCACCTGAAAAGACTCCAAAAACCACCAAGACTCTCTAGGACCTACCTAAGACTCACTAACCTCTACTTACTATGCAAGACTCCCTAAAAATATAATGAATGCATGAAATGAGACATAAAACCGAGACGAAATGCCTGCTAAAAAGAGTGAAAATGCATGAATATCATGTGGCCAGTAATCGTCACACCTTACAATTTGCCGCCAACTTTGTGCATGAAACGAGAGTTTTTGTTCCTCACGATCTCCGTCCCCAGTCCATAGCATCCTAAGAGATCCCTTGATATTTTCTCGCAGCCATTAATTTATGAGTTGAGAATGTTGTGGAAAAATGGTGTTGAAGCGTTCGATGTTTCCCTGCAACAGAATTTTATGATGCATGCGGTACTTATGTGGACCATAAGTGATTTCCCAGCATACAGTATGCTATCTAGATGGTCGACGCATGGAAGGTTGGCGTGTCCGTATTGTCAAGATAACACTGATGCGTTCCAATTGAAGAACAGACGTAAGACCCCTTGGTTCGATTGTCATCGACGATTTCTACCGCATGATCATCCATATCGTCGGAGCACAACGTTGTTTCAAAAGAACAACAAAGTTTTTGATGGTCTACCTCCTGACTTAGATGGGAATTATATTATGACTCAGTTGAGAGATTTTGGTGCTGAGAGGACAGTTTCATGCGAGGGTAATGGGCATTATCCCGTTGACGGTTGTGGCGAGTACCACAGTTGGCAGAAGAAGAGTATTTTCTAGGATTTGCCATATTGGAAGGACCATTTGTTGCGCCATAAGCTAGATGTGATACACATTGAAAATAACTTTTTCGACAACATCTGTTCTAAATGTGCAAGGAAAGACGAAAGATAATTTGAAGGCAAGATTGGACTTGCCAGATATTTGTTCCTATAAGGAGTTGCATGTAATGGCGAACGGGAAATCACTGCCCCCTGCTTTCCGGTTGGATGTGACTTCAAATGAGGAGTTCTTCGATTGGATTAAGCACAGTGTCAAATTCCTAGACGGATACGCATCTAACCTTCGTAATTGCGTTGATAGTTAAGAAGGGAAGTTTTTTGGGATGAAGAGTCATGATTGTCATGTTGTCATGCAGCGCCTCCTTCCATTTGCATTTGAAGGTCTTCTTCCTATAAATGTCCATGGAGCTATTGCATGTACATACAGTTACACTATTACGTATGTTACCATATTTTTATTTGTGATCATTATACGTTATTTAATTTTGTATGTCTACTATTTATGCAGGGATCGGTGCTTTCTTCCGGGATCTATGCACGAGATCACTTACATCAGCCAGAATCCGAAATCTGGGGGAAAACATACAGGTTCTTCTTTGCAACCTCGAGAAAATATTTTCTCCTGCTTTTTTGATGTTATGGAACATCTTCCTATTCATCTCTCTCGAGAAGCAGCACTTGGTGGGCCGGTTCAATACCAATGGATGTACCCTTTTGAGCGGTATATGTTCCACCAAAAGAAGAAGGTGAAAAATCTTGCTAGAGTCGAGGGTTCTATTGTCGCACAGAGCATTAGTGAAGAAACTTCCAATTTTGCCGGCTACTACTTTCCAGCGCAAGTCCAAACAAAAAGTAGACGCCCCGCACGGCATGATGATTAAGGGAAAATAACTAGTTATCCTGTGTATGTCCCCGATATATTTACTCAGATTGGACGACTAAGTGGGAAAAGCAAGGATTGACGACTATCAGAGGAGGAGCAAAGGCACTTGCATATGTATATTGTGACAAACTGCGACAATGTTATGGAATATGAGAGGTACCTAATTTTTTTTTTTAAGTTAGTTAACAAAGTTTACTAATGCTATTTTCTAATGCATTTGTTCATGCACAAGATGTTCATGGCCCAAATACGCGATTGGTATCCAAATTACATAGAGGATGCGCTTGATGTCATCAAGCAGAATGACTTTGGTGATTGGTTGAAATATTATGTAAGTGTTAAACGATGCTTTATTATATAATTAAATTGTACTTCCTTATATAAACATTGTGTTGAATATTGTCCACATGCAATTTTTAAAGGTTGTTCAGATGACTGCTAGTGGGGCATCGTTTCCAACGTGGTTAGTTGAGATGGTGAAAGGCCCGACGTTTATTGCAAAGTCTTATCCGGTGTATTGCACCCGAGGGTATGCTTTTAAGGCTCTTCGAGAAGGAAGCTCAAAGACAACTTGTAATTCTGGTATATCGTCTCAATCTGGAGAAGTTATCTACTACGGTGTCCTCCGCGAAATATTGGAGGTCCATTATCCGAGAATAATCGACTTGAGGTGCATTGCGTTCTATTGTGATTGTTATAATCAAGTGAAGGTCTACGTAATGACGCATTTGGTGTTACATCTGTCCACTCTCAAAGGCAACTTTAGAAATACGATCCTTTCATTCTTGCTTCACAAGCGGATATGGTTTTCAACATCTGATACCCCGGGTTAGGAACAAGCAAGACCCTTGGATTACTGTTACGTCGATACACCCAAGGGGAAGAGTTTATGGTGTTTCCGAGCACGACCCTTTGCAAGAAAACGCAATTGGTAACTTAGGTTCGATCGAGCATTCTCTTGAAGTTGACCTCGTGGTTGATTTCACCATGTATGAGGATTACGAGGTATTTGAGGATACTGAGGAAGAAATCGGCGAATTTGACGAGGATTCAGATTCAGCTACGTCATATTATTCATCATCAGACTCGGAGTAATTAAATTTGTAATAATTTTTATTTATCTATGTATTTTTTTATATATTTCGAAACAGAGTTTGATAACCTTTTTTTGGAATTATTATATCATGTTTTTCAATTTCAATATACTTGCCATTTTAATAAACTTTTTCTCCCTAAGAATGGAAATCCCGGGAAATATATATGAATCCGTCGGATATTTCCGAGAGATTTCCGAGGGAAATTAGAATCCCCGGCTAAAACTGAATCCCCCGGCTAAAACTGGATCTATACTTACATTCCCCCGGCTAAAACTGAATCCGTCGGAAATCCCTCTGAAATTTCCGACGGATTTCCGAGGGATTCAATTTTAGCTGGGAGAATGTCAGTACAAATCCAGTTTTAGCAGAGTATTCAGTTTTAGCCCGGGATTTTAAATTCCCTCAGAAATTTCCGAAAGATTTCCGACGGACCTTGATATTTTGATGTTTTACATTTAGCATTTTTCGAGTGTAAAACAATAAAATATCAAGGTCCGTCAAAAATTCCTCGAAAATTTCTGAGGGATTTCCGACGGTTTAAGGTAATAAATCTCAAATTTCCGTATTTTGAACATGTTTGTTCTTGATAAATGTAGAAGTAACAAATTAAAACTACTTTATGTGAAATGTTTTTAAGAATCAAACATTTTGTAGTTTTTAATTGAAACTTTAATCAAACGCATAAGTGTTCTTAGATGTTCTATGTGTTTTTATGAAAGCTTGAACTCGTTGTTAGATCGGTTGTTACAAAATCCGGAATAACGTGTTTGGTTTGGTTTTAAAAGGTTTTCCTTATTACTAAGTAACTGTAATGGCTATTAAACACTAGATTTTATGAAATCTTCAAAATCTAAACCCTATACACTAAACCCGTTGGAAATCCCTCGGAAATTTCCGAGGGATTTCCGACAGACCTTGATATTTTATTGTTTTACACTCGAAAAAATGTTAAGTGTAAAACATCAAAATATCAAGGTCCGTCGGAAATCCTTCAGAAATTTCTTAGGGATTTCCGATGGATTCATATATTTTTCAAGACAGACCGTGTTGACTGGCCAATGAGAATGCATGCAATTTAAAGGTCGGTAGGAAATCCGTCGGAAATTTCCAAGTGATTTCCGACGGATCCTGAAATTTACCCGGGAATTTCAACTGCCAAACGAAAATTGATCGAAAACTAAGGCGGTTAATTAATTCGATTTCCGACATATCTTTGCGATCCTTCTTCTCCTCTTTCATTTTCTTCTGTCTTCTTCTCTCTAGTTCTCTCTTCCTCTTCCTCTCCTCTCCTCTCCTCTCCGCGAAACCATCTCCTTCTTCTCTCTTCTTCTCCTCTCCTCTCCTCTCCTCTCCTTCTTCTCTCTTCTTCTCTCGTCCTCTCCTCTCTCCCCTTTCCGTCGGGACCTCTCCACGCCGCCGCAGCCTCTCCACGCTGCCGCCTCCTCTCCGCCGCCGGATACGAAATGTAAGTCACTTAACTTTGTTAGATTGTTTAATTAGGTTGTTAGATTTTATTTGTGATTGTAATTATGTTTTGTTGAAATTTTTAGAATTTTTGATTAGATTTTGTTGAAATTTTTATAATTATTAGATTTAATTAGGTTAATTAGGTTGTTATATTTTGTTGAATTTGTGATTATATTTAAAAATAGAATTTATAAAAAAAAAGTTTTTTGAAAATATATTTATAAATAGAATTTTATAAAACGTTTTTTATTTTTGAAAAACGTTTTTTATAAATTTATTTTGTAAACAATTTTATATATATTTATTTATTAAAAATGTTTTTTAAAAATGTATTTTTTTTAATTAATTGATTTTTTAGAAAAATATTTATGATTATTTAGATGTTTTTTTAAATGATTCGGTTTTTCTGTTTTTATTTTTGTAGGTCTT
Organism: Eutrema heterophyllum; assembly: GCA_002933915.1. NCBI lineage: Eukaryota > Viridiplantae > Streptophyta > Magnoliopsida > Brassicales > Brassicaceae > Eutrema > Eutrema heterophyllum. The sequence goes on along the minus strand of PKMM01011729.1, from coordinate 403,605 downwards.
ATGGTCAATTCGATCAAGAACGTCCTGGCAGTTCGAGGCAATCGGGGCGGAGGAGCACTTCCGCAACTCCGAGCCCGAGTAATCTTGCACCTCTTGTGCCTCATGTTCCTACTATTCCGGACAGTCACAGTGAAGTTCCTCCTCCGATCATGACCGTTGAGGAGCTAGTCCAACAGCCGGGACGATAATTACTCACAGTTCTCGATCCGAAGCTCCGCATTCCGGGATCTACTTGGTAATATTTTTCTTTTCTTTCTATCTAATTAATAGTTTTTTTGTTTGATTACCGACTTTTAATCATCGTTTGTTTGTTTTTTTTATAGGTTTGGAATATCCAGAAATAGCATTATCAAGTCGGTTTTGAAGATGTTGCACTCCATCCTCGACAAACCGTACCGTAAATTCTCTGCTGTTCCGCCAGACGAACAAAACATTTGGTTTCGAACGTTTGCGGTAAGCTCTAATTTAATTATTTATTTGATTATAGGGATGACTGCCTAAAACCCCCCATACTCATTCAACCCTAATTATTTTCCCCCAAACTATTTACTTCTTCATTAAACCCCCCAAACTTATAATTTTCAACTCTAAACCACCTAAACTATTTTACTCTTCTTAATTCCACATCTCTAATCAAAATCATAAAACCAGACCCGTTTTTGGAAAAAACCCGACCCGTTTTGAAAAAAAAAAAAAAAAACCAGATCTGCCTTGAAATAACCCGACCCGTTTTTGAAAAAAAAAACGGAGTTTAAGTAAACGAAAACACGTTAAATAAACAGTGATTGCCCATAATAAAAAACCCGATCCGACTTGAAAAAACCGACCCGTTTTTTATAAAAAAAACGTAGTTTAAGTAAACGAAAACGCGTTTAATAAACAGTGATTGCCATAATAAAAAACCCGATCCGACTTGAAGAAACCCGACCCGGTTTTTAAAAAAAAAACGGAGTTTAAGTAAACGAAAACGCGTTTAATAAACAATGATTGCTCATAATAAAAAACCTGATCCGACTTGAAAAAACCCGACCCGTTTTTTTTAAAAAAAACACGGAGTGTAAGTAAACGAAAACGCGCTTAATAAACAGTGATTGCATAATAAAAAACCCGATCCGACTTGAAAAACCCCGACCCGTGTAGCAGATGATGACATGTCGGGGTATGGGCAAGTCGGATTGGGTTTTTTTATTATGGGCAATAACGGGTCGGGTTTTTTCAAACACAAAACCTGAGAACCAAACATCCTCAGAATAACGCTAGAAATTCGAATCAACTGCAAAAAATGGGTCGGGTTTTTTCAAGTCGGATCGGGTTTTTTATTATGGAAAATCACTGTTTATTAAACGCGTTTTCGTTTACTTAAACTCCGTTTTTTTTTTATTAAAAAACAGGTCGGGTTTTTTCAAGTCGGATCGGATTTTTTATTATGGGCAATCACTGTTTATTTAACGTGTTTTCGTTTACTTAAACTCCGTTTTTTTTTCAAAACGGGTCGGGTTTTTTCAAAAACTTATAAGTTTGGGGGGTTTAATGAAGAAGTAGATAGTTTGGGGGAAAATAATTAGGGTTGTATGAGTAGGGGGGGTTTTATGCAGTCATCCCTTGATTATATTATTAGATTTTTTGACATCTTTAATTCTATTTCTTTCGTGGCAAGAATTTAATTGGAAGCCGTCGCTGACGAAAACGGTGGAGATTGAATTTAAAAAGGAGGCGGCCACGCAATTCTTGTGCAACATGTACGAGTGGAAGCAGGTTTAGAGAAAGGCTAGAGATAAGCCGAAAGGCTTGAAAGCGGAAGTGTGGAAGGACTACATCCCGTACTGGGAAGCGCCGGAAACCGAAGCTCTCTCTCAGACTAACTCAAAAAACCGGAAGAGTCCCCGAGAAGGGAAGGGACCTACTGTCCACAACAACGGGGCGAAGAGTTTAAAAAAAACCGAAATCGAAATGGTAAGTATTTTGGTGGTTTTAGTTATTTTCAATTATCATTTTTAATATATTTATTAGTAACGAACTGTTTTAGTTATTTTCTAGACGGAGGAAAACGGCGAACCTCCGGATCACCTGAAAGTGATGGTGAGGACGCACACCAAAAAGAAGACCAAACAAATTTAAAATGGTGCCGTCAGGGAGATCGTCAAAAAGGTGACGAAGGCGCATGACGAGATCCTGACCCAGAGATTGCAGGACGGCATCACCGATTCAACGACCTCACTCGGGTCGAGATCAACAACCTATTGCTCGGGGTAACTAAAAATTATAGATTATCATTTCAATTTAGATAATTATTTGTTAATAAGATCTAATGTTTTTGTATTGTTTTTGTAGGAGGTACCCGTTAAAATGGTCCTCAGCCAGGGTTGGGTCAGATTGCGACCAAACCCGCAACTTCTTCGGCCGGTTTCCCGATGGATGAAGACATTATCTGGCAAAACGAAGAGCTCAAGGAGAAGGTAACGACTTTGGAGGACGAGCTCATGACTCAAAACACGAAGAGCAGAAAATTGGCAGATTTGAAGACAAAGTTCGCAGATTTCCCGCCTGATTTATTTTTGATTTTATTTTTGATTTAGTTTTTTTGTAATTTTCCAACAATTTCTAACACCTTTAATAATTATTTAATTTTATAAGATTTTTAAATATTAATTAATTTTTCATTTTTGTTTTTTATAAATTATTTAATAAATGAATAATACAATTTATTTATTATTTTTTGTAAAAAAATCGATTTTTTAAAAATCCCTCGGAAATTTCCGATGGAATTTAGAATCATATCAGTTTGAAACCAATCACCAAACCGATCAAGATGTGCTACGAGGGATTATCCCTCGGAAACCCGTCAGGTCTGTTGGCCCTCGGGAATCCCTTGAAATTATCCCAGATAGACTGGTCCTCGGAAATCCGTCGGGTCTATTCGTCCTCGGAAATCCTTCGGAATTATCCTGGACGAACTGGTCCTCGAAAATCCTTCGGGTATGTTGGCCCTCGGGAATCACTCATAATTATCCCGGACAGACTGGTCCTCGGAAATCCCTTGGAATTATCCCGGACGGACTGATCCTCGGAAATCTGTCGGATAATTCAGCCCTCGGGAATCCGTCGGAAAATTCCGAGGAATTTCCGACGGATTTCGATTTCCGAGAAGATAGTCCCGACGGCTCAAATCCGTCGGAAATCTGTCCGAAATGGCTGTTTCTGATGGAATACCGCTGGATTTGGCCATCCGGAATGGGTGTTTTTCTTGTAGTGAATAGACATGCCGTAATAATAATCACTTTAAACAAACTCTTCCCATGTTATGAAGATCCTCTCCAGCCCATATAGGATACCTAAACATATTGAGACCTACTTTAACACCAGCTCCAAGAGTTATAAGCAGAAATCGAGAGATAACCACTTCTATGAACTGCCATGTTTTGAACCCATAAATCAGAATATAGCAATATGTAGACAAGAAAACGCAGAACCCTTATTCATAGGCTTTCATTGCCGGGTATAGCTTCATGAAAGTTGCAATGAACCCTGAAACAAGAGACGTCTATATAAGCAGAGAGAGAAAAAAAGATGCTGCAAAATAATTGAAGATTATTGTAATGCAAAAAAAACACCAATGCAGAAGATACTAATGGTGCAGAAGAGCTCCTCCCAGTCTCCGGTTAGTGTCGAAGCTACGCCATTCCAAGGGCAAGACCTCCAGATGATAAAGTCCCAAGTGCTCGATTAAACCATTTTCTTAGCGTTGCTCCTATTTAAAACCAACAACAGGCATCACAATGTATAGCGTCATGCACAATTTCTCTTAAACAAACACAATTTCAGTTTAGAGATGTAATTATTGACAACTATGATTTAGCTCAATAATACATAAATCATCAACTCCAGTCACAAACAACCCACACTTGCATATTATTTTAATTTACAAAAAGAAAACGACGAATTCATCATTGAAAGCAGCAACGTACGCTCTTTGTTTAAAGAATCAAACAAGCCAAATCTAGATAATTCCACATGTCCATTCGGTTCACTACGGGCACTTCTATAGTTGGACTTGAACAATCATTCTACAAAATACCCACAGAGCTATTCAGGTTCTGTTCTCATGATCAAATGCTGGCCCTCAGCAACACCAACATTGTGCTTCCTGGTAGATCCCTCGCTCTTACCCTTAAAAGAAATCCACCATTTTCAATATTGCTAGCTCCGAATAATTAGATTACACATACACACACGTTAATTCTTATAATAACTTTCTATTTCTCTGCACACTAGATATTAATTCATTAGAGATAGATTCACCATAACGAGAAACATCTTTATAATTTCTAAAACGAAACAAGGTATAACATATCACATGTATATGGAAACCAAACCAAAGTTTTGGTAATTATATTTCCCAACCTGAACTTTGTAATATCTTAAATTCATATTGTTGCCATATCGTACCAAATTATGTAAGGAAAACTTTAAAATTTTAAAATCTTTCCTTTTAAAAACCAAATAATTCCATAATAATTACGATCAAAGCAAAAAAAATGGAAAAATGCAAATAATCCACTAAATAAACACATGATCATAAATTCATAATTTTAAGAACATTTTTATAAAACAGCGGAAAAAAAACAAATAGACAGCTCTTAACCTGAGAAAGAAAATTAAATTAACTACCACACCAAAAAAATAATAATAACATTAAACAATAAAAACAGTTAAGAAAATTGATTAATACGTCTGCGCGTAGCGCAGTTCACACCCTACTTCCTTTTCTTTTTTAAAAAGAGGTAAAGGATGTATCATTAGTATGATTATATATCAACTACAAATACGATGAATAAGAAGGAAGAAGATGAATAAACATTACAAAAAAATAGGCATATTGCAACAAAGAAAAATTGTTGCAATATGCTAAGATATTGTTACAAACATAAAATTTGCAATAAAATTGCGACAGATTTTATAGTTTTGCTGTTTACGTGTTGCAAATTCGTGTTTGTTGCACATACATCACCAATTTTACAATGAATTGATTTCTTGTTATATTTGTCGTATTAATGCAACAATATTTTTACAGCAAATTTGACGTATGATTGCGACATATTTTGCAACTCTTAATTATTGCAAATTATTGCAAATTATTGCAAATTATTGCAAAGAAACACATATACCAAATGCTATTGCAAATTTGCAATGAAATTATTTCTTGCTATAGTTGTTGTATTAACTTAACAAAAAGATTTGAAGTAAATTTATGGTAAGATTACGACGTACGTTTGCAACTCTAAATTGTCATTAATCTTTCATACATAAAATGTAAAGCAAATATTGTTACAAATTTGCAAGGATTATTTTCCAATATACTTGTGTTACAAATATTGTCACGTGATATGTAATTAGTAATTCATTGCATTATCAAGATAATATATTTTAATAATTTCATTGCGAGTTAGTTATATTGCGGTTCATTTTGCTCACTAATCGCAATTTTAATATTTTATAATAACATAAGAGTAAAAAGGAACCAACGTTATTAAATCAAATTTTGCAAAATCCAACAATGCATAAACACAAAATAGTATAAAAAAACTAACGATAGATAAAAAAAGCCAAAAAAGCTAATAGAAATTTAGAAATTAAAACTAAAACATCCAACTAAACACTTAGTTTTTTAGTTGTTCACGCCACTCGATAGCAAAGCGGGACAAAAGAGTGCGATCATTTTCTCCAGACCTACAAGCGTGTTAAGCCTTTCTTTGATATCCGCATTCTATTGAAAAATATCTTTTACCTTTTGTTTGAAAGTTTCATCATTTTCCAAGTGGTTTTCGATAGTGGCGGGTAATCTACCATTGATTGAAAGTTCACTGATAATAGCTCCTAGACGGAACACACGACCTTTCCTTGGATAAATAACTATAGAACATAGAAATAATGTATTTAAGACAACAAATTTATGATGAAATCTTAACAATTAATTTTTTTTTGTCAACAACATAAATACCTAGAACGGTTCGGAGATCCAAACCAGGATACCGAGTTTACAAAAGTAATATCCACCGGGTAAACACGAGCACTCCTTGCTAACTTGTCTGCCGTTGTGTTGTTTGCGCGTGGAATGAGTGAATTTGAGAAAAAAGAAAACACCTCCTTACTCTTCACGAATTCTTCCAAGTGTAATGCAAAAACCGGCCAATCCTCGGGTGTAGACACCATCTTCACCAACTTGGAACAGTCTGTTGCAAAATTATTGTATTACCTTCAAATACATTTCATTCTTTTCCTCGGGAGTTAGTTCTTCTGTTGTTGGAATATCATCTTCGAGCATATGATCAACTACATTCTTCTTAAATCTTTCACTGATCAGCCTTGCCCGTTTATCCATAAATGATCCATCAGATTTCTTGTGTGTCTCCCGAAGAACCTCAATGTATGATGCATCTCCTGTCTTTTATTTCTACAGGATATCAACGTAGGAAAAAAATTATAAACATGTTTAGAAAAAAAGAAAACAAAAAAAACAATGTCGCTTACCAAAATATCTACAACTTTAGCATAAGAACGTGAGCATGCTCGGTGTTTATGAGGTCCCAGACAATTTCTATCAGACATTTGATTCTTGGAAGCTTTTTTGCTTTTCTCCTTAGCTTTGTCCGTTCCCCAATAGTCAACCAAATCCTTGTAGTCATCATCAAGGATCCAATATGGCTGCTTACCTTTCTCTTTGACTCGGGTAATCATATCCATCAGCTTAGTTGCATCACGTTTGTAGAACATCTTTCTCACTTCGGATTCAATTGCAGGATTCCAATCGAATTTGCTCTGGGAAAAATTAAATAAAGAGCTTAGAATATATGGTACTAATTATTTAGATAGCTTAAAAATGGAATAACAAATTATCACTTAATTTACTAGACATGTTACATGGAAGTTAAAATAAAAACCTGGTAAATAATTAGGAAGGGTGACGTATATTGGTTTAAAAACAAAAGGAAAATCTATTAACAAAATAATCTATTTAATATTTTTTAAAGAAATGAAAATACGTTATACAAAAACGCATGTGTGCATACACATAACAAAATAAAAATAAAATAAAAGCAACATATTTAGAAAATAGGAAGAGTTAAATGAAACACCCTAAAAAAAACCAAAACAAAAAATATGAACCAAAGAAATCCGAAGTGCTACATAATGTGCTACTAATGTTTATGTGATATACCTTAAATGTGTACCACCATCGCTCTTTTACATGTATGGGTGTAGTTTACCAGTTACGATATGAACCAGAAAAATTAGATGGAATGATGGATTGTTCTGATCTCATTAGGGATTATGGAATCACGTTTGAACCCAATAAATAATTATTTTACCTGTGGAAAAGTGTTACCTTCAAAGAATATTCTTAGTAAAAAAAAATTATTTGCGTCCATAGTCACTTGTTTTAACTTTCATTGGTGTTTTGCTGTAAAGTCACTTATTTTAAGGTTCTAATTTTTTTTAGTACTTTTAAAACTTATTTGAAAAAATACCACTTATTTCACTATTTATGACCATTTCACCCATGCAAAACACGGCGTGTACTACCATATACCGTATACGAAACGGTAAGAGGAAGGGTAAAACAGTCATTTCGACGCAAAACGACAAAAAATGACAAAATCGTAAGAAAAGTTAGTTTAAGTGCTATCATCAAAGAAGGCCCATGTGTTTAGGATTTTATTCTAATTTTAGATTAGCATAAATATGGCTTTTGTGTTTATGATATTGTAACTAAGGCTGCCGATTGTGCAACCTCCTTCAACATTACTTTCAGATCAATCTAAAATCTTTTTGATCTTGGTGACAACTTAAACTCATTTATCTTTCCTACTAATTTCAGCACTTGAATAAAGCTCCTTTATGAACTATTTTATTATCCATCTTTTATCTTTGTTTTATCTCACTCAATAAAGCTCTTACGAGCTTGAATCTATGCTTTGTTTAAGTTCACTCACATGGTATCAGAGCTCAGTCGATCGGGAATCATGGGTTACATCATTTCGCCAGCTTCACGCTTCTGTCTTCCATTCAAGAAGACATTTTTTCTCTCCGACAAAAGCTCCGCTAACCATTGCTCAAACTGATAACTTTTCATCACGATGACTGCTCTGAATCTTCACCTCGCCAACAACAAGCCTCTGGTCCGACAATCATCAGCAGAAGGTTTGTGTAGAAGCTTATCATCCGGTAAATCGGGGTTTGAAATTGAAGCTTATTCCTTCTCTTATATCATGGTAACAAGTCATTTTTATTTGAGATAGAACAAAAAGGAAATAGATGATTGATGTCTCTTTGGTGGTTATGTTGGCTGGTTCATGAGGGTAGGAAGAAATAGGGCAGTATTGGGTTTGCTACAGATAGGTTTGTGGCTGGAAGTTTCTGATTTTTGCTGAAAGCACGCAAGGTGTTCGGGGAAATGCCACAGAGAAAGGCATATTGTTGTTGGCAAATGGATGGGAAGTAGAGAGTTGTAAAGTTTCAGTAGCTGTGGGTAAAATCTCTCGTTTGTTATGTGATGGGTATAGAAAATTCAGAATCTTTGTGAGAAGAATGGTTGAAAAATACCTTTGAGGGACTATACTAAACTCTCCAAATACAAAAGATACCTCTGAGGGAGTCATGATAGATCTCCAAGTATAGACTAAGAGTTTTCACATGGTTTTGAAGAAATTGTTTTCCTATCTCTACGGTGAATTGAGGATCAATCTACATCTCCCACTACAAGAAAACAGGCGTTTTCCGACGGTGGTTTCCGTCGAAAAAGACAATTTCCGACGGAGTATCCGACGGATATTTTGATCGGAAATAAGTGTCAGAAAGTTGTCGGAAACCCGTCGGAAATATTACCGACGGATTTCCGACGGATCGTGTTTCCGTCGGTAAGATTTCCGACAATCTTCCGACGGATATATATAATTTTTGTATGAATCTATTTAAATATATAAAAAATCTATTTAAATATAAAAAAAAATCTATTTAAATAAAAAATAGTTATAAGTATAAATTTTATTTAAATAAATTCATAAAATATAAAATGTTATAACAAAAAAAAACATAAAATGTTATAAAAAAAAAAAACATGAAATTTAATCCGGAAATAAATCGGGGAAGGCCTTCTTCATGGTCGCCGGCAAAGCGCTGAGCTCTTGACAGGTTGAGTCGTGAGCGGTCTGCAACTCCGCGTGTGCGCACTGCAACTCACCGACCTTTTCGTCACGGTCTTTCACCATTTGGCTGAGCCTCTCGATTTCTTCTTTGTACTCTGAAGCATATCGAGGCATAGAGGAGGAAGATTCCTGGGTTGGAAGCCCGCCTAACCCCGCGAATCGAACTTTGATTTGTCGAGTTTCCTACGAAATATTAAAAATGTTATTAAAGAAAATTACGAAAAAAAAAAATTGAAATCAAATTAAAACATACCTCGAGAACAAGTTGTTGATCTGTTCTCGGGATAACTCGTTTGAAGACGACGATCCGTCGAGAGTGAGCTGCGACATCGAAACTTCATGTTCCGTCTTCTTCTTCTTGCACTTCTCGACAAGGTCACGCATCTCCACATCATGGATCAGACCGGATTTCTTGTTGGTGTGCCTTTGCTCGATTACTTTAAGATAATATGGAGGTTTGCCGTCTGCCTTTGCCTGTGAAATTTGATTAAGTAAAATAAAAATAAAAATGAAATTAGTAAATTAAAATGGAAATTAAACTTACCATTTCCATCGCCTCGCGTTCGACGGTCTTTGCGCCCCCGTTGTGAATGTATATCCCATTCCCTCCTCGCTCGCTCTTCCGGTTCTTCGAGTTTTTCTCAGAGAGCTCCTTCGTCTTCGGCTTACTCTAGTACTCGCAGAAGCCCTTCCACACGTCATCCTTGAGGTCCTTCGGCTTGCCTTTGTTATGCTTCCACTCGTGCATGTGCTTCGAGTACGAAAGCGCAGCAAACTTGTCGAATTGGCCAATAACCTTCGTCGTATGATCATGGTGCCACGTGAACTCTTACTACAATAAAAAAACATAATGTTAGTTTTCAAAATAAAAAATAACAAATTGAACTAAAAAAAGAAAAATATATTAAAAAACGACTTACCGCGAAAGTCCGGTGCCACAAGTCTTTCTCGTCGGTTGGCATGTCCGAGTACTTCTCGTACGGTTTTACCAACATGTTGTGGAGCATCCGCAAGATCGCCTTGTTTATCTCCGTCGACAACTTAAACCTGAAAACATTAAAAAAATAGAATTAAATATGTTAAGATTAAAAATATAAATAAATTGAAATAATAAATGAAAATTCACTTACCAAGTCCCGTCCTCAAACTTTGGGCCGAGACGGATGCAATGGTCTCGGTTCGGCTGTTGGACTAGATCCTCGATCCTAATCCGGCTCCGAGCAGCGGATTGCTGGGAGTCCGGGACATCAGTTCCCGAGCTCGATCCGCCAGTAGGCATAGCCCGAGAACCACGAGAACGGTGGCCTTGGGAGCCGCCGCCCAACTATAGCGCGCCCTCGTTAATCCTGCGGGAAAAACGTAAAATCGTTAGTATATTGAAATCTAAAACTTCTGAAAATTCAAGAAATTTACCGAAAAATTTCAAAATTTCCCGAAAATTTCAGGAGGTGGACCATCAATTACTTTCCTGTTCTTCCTAAACAATGTGATGCTCTGACGATAAGGATGATCGCTAGGTAGGAATCGCCTATGACAATCAAACCAAGAGGTTTTGCGTCCGTGCTTCAATTGGAACGCATATGTGTTATCTTGACAGTACGGACACTATAACCTTCCGTGCGTTGTCCATCCTGATAACATTTCATATGCTGGAAAATCGCTAATGGTCCACATAAGTACCGACCGCATGACGAAATTCTACTGACAAGAAACATCAAACGCCTCAACACCTTGGTCTCATAAATCAATGGCTGCAAAAACACATCAAGTGATCTCTTCGGATGCTCTGGTCCAGGAACGAGAATGCTAAGGAACAAGAACTCCCGTCTCATGCACAAAGATGGCGGCAAATTGTAAGGTGTTACAATTACTGGCCACAAAGAATATTGTCTGCCGTGCTTCCCAAAAGGGTTGAAACCATCGGTACATAATCCAAGGTATACGTTCCTCGCCTCATACGCAAAGCTGGGATACATAGATTGAAAATGTTTCCATGCTCCTGCGTCTGACGGATGGGCGATTTCTCCATCTGTTGTATGCTCTGCATGCCATCTCATTGCTCCCGTTGTGCGCTCTGACTGATATAACCTCTTCAATCTCTCTGTTAACGGCAAATACCACATCCGTTTATATGGCACTGACACTCTTCCGCCTGTTTCCTTATACCGAGGTTTACGACAAAAACGGCATGTCGAACAGTCCGCATCATCTCTCCAGTAGAACATACAGTTGTCAATGCATACATCTATCATCTGATACGACAATCCTAGACCTTGAACAAGTTTCTGTATCTCATAGTATGATGCCGGTGCAAGATTATCTTCTGGCAAAATGTCTTTCACAAAATCAGCGATTGCATCCACGCAATCCTCACTCAAATTGAAATCCGTCTTTGTACCCATCATCCTAGTTGCAGTTGATAAAGGGGAATGTCCACCTCTACACCCATCATATAACGGATGTTTAGCAGCGTCTAACATATCAAAGAATCTCCGAGCTTCTAAGTTAGGTTCTTCTCTTCTATCTCCATACTCAGCAACCGATGGTATACTTTCACGAAATGCATCGTTCACCATCTGAACATGACCTACGGTACTTTCTACTTCCATTGCAGGTTCTTCTAAGCTAGCGTTATCCCCAATATAGTGTTCACTAGTACTAACATAATTATCCACCATTGTATCATTTTCTCCGTGATAATACCAAATCTTGTAACCCGGCATAAACCCATGACAATACAGGTGTGACCATACTTCATCTATCACGATTAATCTACGATTCCCACAATTGGTACAAGGGCAGTAGATTTTACCGGTTTTTTTGGCTTTCTTCTGCGTTCCCGCAAAGGCCATGAATTCATGCAGACCTTCTTTGAATTCCTCCGGCTCGTGTCCGGAATTTGATGAGGCTTGTCCATCCATGATCGAAAATAATTATAAGGATATAAAGAAGACATTTTCGTAAGAAATTAGATAAGAGAGGTTTTTTTTTGTTGTTGTGATTGTAAATGAGAGGGTGGATGCATTTTTATAAGGAAAATTGTGCGTGTTTTCCGACGGATACAACGTAGATATTATCGATGTCGGCAAGGTCAACATCTGTCGAACATCCGTCGGAAGTTGTCCGACGGATGGCAGTCGTTGGAAATCCGTCGACATTATGTCGGCAACATCAGAATTTGTCAGAAATCCGTCGGAATTCGTCCGACGGATTTATATCGTCGGAAATCCGTCGGAAATTTCCGACGGCAATGGGTTTCCGATGGATGATACGTTCGTCCCAATGCCGTCGGAAAGTTCGGACGGATTAATGGCCGTCGGAAATGGCCTTGTTTTCTTGTAGTGTCCATCTACATCACCATATGCTTATACTTCTCATGTTCCTTTCCAAGCAATCTTCATTTGCATTCCCAAACTTGGCCTCGTGCTTTTCACCCGACGGCAAGTTTGCGGGGGAGTGTTAGAGACCCAAACCCAATGTTATTCCAACAAACAATGTCAAAGGAAGGCCCATGTGTTTAGGGTTTTATTCTAAGTTTAGATTAGTATAAATATGGCTTTTGTGTTTTGTGATATTGTAACTAAGGCTGCCGATTGTGCAGCCTCCTTCAACATTACTTTCAGACTAATCTAAAATCCTTTTGATCTTGGTGACAACTTAAACTCATTCATCTTTCCTTTTAATTTCATCACTTGAATAAAGCTCTTTTATGAGCTATTTTATTATCCATCTCTTATCTTTGTTTTAGCTCACTCAATAAAGCTCTTACGAGCTTGAATCTATGCTTCGTTTAAGTTCACTCACATTTACGACGCCCATTTCTGTCACAAATATACGACTTTGTGTGTTTTTATTTTAATAATTGAGATGAAATATCGATGGTGCGAACTAATTTCACAATAACATAGAAAAGAATGATCAAATTTTGCAGTCGTCAAACCGTCATATACATTAATTTTGCGACTACTAGATGACCAAAATATGTAGCCTCAAACTCGTTGCAAAACTGTTGACAGTTTTGCGACTTAAAAAATGGGTCACAACACATTCATTGCAAAAAGGTTGCAAAAACAAAGAAAAAGGTGATGTTTATGTAGTCAAATTTTTGCACTACATATTTCCATTGCTAAAATCGTCGCTGAATTGTAAGGACAATATTGAATTCTTGTTGGATGTCATTGATAATACAGAGTTTCCATAACCGAGTGCCTCCATTCCTTGGGCTTTGGGGACGTATGGAACAATTCAGTTAGTGAGTAAAGTTCAAGAGGAGGCCAATCATTGGGTAGGGCCTTAGAGGTGACTGCGATGCCAAATTTTGTTCTTGAGACCTCTTCCTTCAAGGTGCAATGTTCATTCTTCCGAGGTGAATGCATTTTTGATTGGGGGAGCATGGATTCTTAGAGATCGTCTTGGACAAGTCGCTTTCTATAGTCGTGATGCCTTCACTTCATTGCCTTGTCGGATGGCTGAGTTAAAATGTATCTTATGAGCTTTGAAGAGTTTGAAAGATGCTCATATAACTAAGGTGGAGCTTGTTTGTGATAGTGTAATAGCTATGGCAGCTATCTTACAACAACATGACTCGACAAGGTTTTGGAATTTGCTGGACAAGATACATCGAGTGGTTCGCGAATTTGAATGTGTGATTGCAATTTCAGTTAATTCGATAATGGGGTTTTGTCACTTAATTGAAGTTTCATTAGTATGTTGACACTTTTTAAAACCTTAGTAAAATATAACACTTATTTTATTGTTCAACCCAATTTAATCCATGTACAGTACAGCGTGTACGATAATGTACGGTACACGATATAGCAATAAAATGGGTAAAATCATATTTTTACACAAAAAGTAAAAATTATTTTTAACACTTTAAGAAAATGCTAACTTACTAATGAAATTTGAAATAAGTGACATTATGTGCAATTATGTCATTCAATAATTACTAGATCGATTGCAACGTGTTACTATATATTGATGGTTTCATTCATATATGGCACTTGGAGGGTCGACGTGGTTCCATAATCGAGTGTTGGATGAAGTTCGTTATTGAAATTTGTTTTCTTCTCCTTTCCTATCTTGGGTCTTTAGTTTTTTTTCCTCTCAATAGATGTCATTGTTTCTTGTGGCCTTCATGGCCGTACTCTCGTTTTGATATGATATTGCAATTGAAAAAAAAAAAAAATTACACTGTAATATTCCAATTTACATATGATCAATTTTGTCAAGTAATGAATTTATCTTAGAAAGTTATTAAACTCAGTAAATGAGTTAGGATTTTAATTACGTTATAAATTTTGAATATATTTAACTACCTTAAATAAATATTTTAATTATATATGAAGGTTTTTGTTAGTCTAGGATACATAGTTTTGCGGGATTCATAGTTTTTTGTTAGTCTAGGATACATAGTTTTGGCAAAAAAAAAGGCAAAACGTTATTTTTCTTGGAAAATTACAGAATCACAATTTTTGCAGGAAAAATGAAATCTATTTTTGGAACCGCTATTTGGAAAAAATGACAATCATTTTCTTACACTGTGACATAGTGAAAGCGTCTTTTTGATTAAAAAACCCGAAACTGCATTCTTGGCGAAAAAATTCATAACTATGTATTTATATATAATTTTAAATTTTTATCTACAAATTTATTTAATATTTTTTTTACAAATATATATTAATATAAAAATTACATTTATGTGATATATAAATATTTCCCCTTAGGATTAGACGAATGTCTTAGCGCCACATGTAATGTAATGTGGATTATATATACCACATTTTCCGAAACCATGATATACTTGGTTTTTACCGTTTTCTAACACATGTTTTGGTGTTCCTTTTGAGTATTTTATCGAGTCAAAGTTTTTTTTTATAGTCTTTTAGTTCTTTATTTAGTTATCTCATATAAAAAGGCGTTTAAGGAAGAAATTGGAGTCACGTAAGCAAAAACGCATGGAATCATGCAGAAAAGAGCAAAATCGATCGATGCAAGGAGTGCATCGATCGATGTGTCATCACCAGAGAAGTTCAAGTCGACCGATGCAAGATTAAGGCTGATCGATGCAAGATCGGAGCCGATAGATGCAACCCCATCTGAAGATCCAGATGCGTTCGATGCAAGGTGTGCATCGATCAATGGAAGGTGTGCATCAATCGATGGAACATGCCCAGAGAATTCAGAATCGATCGATGCAAGGAGTGCATCGATCGATGCATGTCGACGAGAGGAAAAATGATATTTATGATTTTCCTGTTTTGCCCTGGAAACTGCCTGTTTTGACATAATTCGCCTAGAACCATGTATATACATTATTTTTAGGCACTTTTACGGCACCTCTTTCTTTTCTATTCAGATTTTTGGCTATTGATATTGTAAGCTTGGGAGAAGAATCTCGGCATCTATTGAGAAGAATTCTAAACCCTTTCCTCTCTTTGATTTATATTATGAGTTCTTCGTCTCTCAGCTTGTTCTCTGCTACCATGTCTGAGTAGTTTCATATTAGGTTTAGGGTTTCAACGGGATCCATGAATCATTGAATTAGACACATATAGGGATTTATCTTTTGTGGTTTTCGCTTAATGTTGTGTTTATTGCTTAGGCTAGGTTGACCGCTTTGCCTCTGATCTAGGGTTTAATCTATACCACAGAAGTTTCGTAGGTTGCTAGAAAGAACATAAGCGAGAGAATTGTCCTTAGCCAACGGAAGTTGATGTTAAGGCGATTCGTGAACATATTGAACCTATTCGTTAATGCTGGTCTAGAACTCTAGGTTCAACGGAAGTTAGGATTTTAGGTTGCTAGATTTAGTAATCAATACCACGAAAGTGGATTGGTTAGATATTTATGTTTGAATTTGAAACTTGTGTTTAATCGTTCCCTGAATAGTTGTCTGATTCATGATGTCTGGATTCTTGCGAATAAACCCTTGACCTAACGTTTTTCTCTTATTGAATTCACATCGCTTTTTATTTGTTTCCGTTGTTTTGCAATTCAAAACCATAATCTTGTCTTAGCTTAGTTTCAAATTGTGAAAATTGTAGTGTAACCTTGATCCTTGTGGATTCGATCCCATCTATACTACTGTGATTGAATGTTCTCTTGCAGTGCCTTATTTGGGTATTCTTAAAACCTGTTTCAAGAATTGGCGCCGTTGCCGGGGACCAATAGTGTTACCTTCAATTCTGAATTTGAAATTTAGTTTAAGACCTATTAACATATTCCGTTTATTATTTTTGTGCGTTTCAGGGACTTTTTAAGATGGATTGCTACCCAAGAAACAATGGTTACTTTAATGGCCATCAACCTCCTCCCACTCATGAAGCCTAGAGACGGTCACTTGTGCACCATGGATCTGCTGGAGATTACATCCCAATGCCAAGCTTCTACACAAGTCAACCAGCTCCGTACTATTCACACCAAAACCAGAACTGGAGCGACTTTGATCATGAAGGGTTCAACCATTATTGCCACCAGCCACAACCTCAAGAACCACCTCGTTCATATGATCCCACCACCAACGAGTCTCTAGAGACCATGATGCATACGCTACTGAAAAATCAGCAGGAATCCTCGCTTGAGCTTGATGCAAGGTTGGATCATATCAAAAACGATCTCGGTAAGAAGTATGATGCTATATACGTCCAAGTACAAAAACTTGAAGAGAAGGTAAAGCAAATAGAAGAGATGCAACTGCAGCAGACCCACGAGATCGAGAAGAATCAAATTCTCATTGATCATGTCAACAAAACCATGGAGCTGATGGAAGACAGTTTTGAAAAGAAGCTCACGAACTTGAGAGAAAACCTCTCGTCTACGGTTACAACTCTTAGGAGCACTGTGAACACGACACACTTGATGGAGAGGAGAATGGAAGAGATTGGTAGCCAAGGAAAGGAAGCTATTTTGACCATCCATGTTCTCTACAAAGGACAAAAGCAAACGGAGGAGACAATCCAAGACGTTCGTTTTAAAATGGATGGAAGGTATAATGATCTCCTTGGCAAAACCATAGGATTTGGGGATATGTCTTCCGATTTTTCTGAGGAACTCAAGACGTTTCAAAAGCATCTATCCAACGTCGAAGACACTGTCAACCTTCACCTCGGAACCGATTCGGAGGAGGCAAAACTTGCTCCAACCAAACATTGCAATGCTATGATTTTTCTAGCTCAAGAAGAGACTTCTCCAGGAGTTCTAAGAGATGTAGACAACAACCTTGGGCCAAAGACAGATCATAAATGCATGATGATAAAGCAAACCGCAAGGATTAGAGGGAGAAAACCACGCGAGGGAACTCCAATTGCTGGTAGAAAACAACTTCAAGAGCATGGAGATTGGGATACTCGGTCCATAAGCAAGGATATGCTAGATGACTTTCATTCCATTGTGAAGGAAATCCCATTCCACGTGTCGTTTGCTCAAGCTTGGGAGAAATACCCAGCGATGAGGGGGCTCTTTTGGTATAGTAAGGAAGATAAGTATGAGATAGAAGACATGTTCGACGAAGCCAGGAAGACATTGTCTATGCCCAGAACCTTGCATAAGCTCGAAGAACAAGGCTGTTTCATTAGATATTTTTGTTTGAGTTTGAAACTTGTCTTTAATTGTTCCCTTAATAGTTGTCTGATTCATGATGTCTGGATTCTTGCGAATAAACTCTTGCCCTAACGCTTTTCTCTTATTGAATTCACATCGCTTTTTATTTGTTTTCGTTGTTTTGCAATTCAAAACCATAATCTTGTCTTAGCTTAGTTTTGAATTGTGAGAATTGTAGTGTAACATTGGTCCTTGTGGATTCGATCCCATCTATACTACTGTGATTGACTGTTCTCTTGCAGTGCCTTATTTGGGTATTCTTAGAACCCGTTTCAAACCACCAACTCGTACCATGTGATATGGAATGTATCAATATTCACTAACTCATGCCAAGTGATCTTGATATGATCATGGAAAGCATCAAGGAAGAACAGCTTGAACCAGAGCTCCATCAAACATGCCACACAAGCCGCATAGGAGTCAACAAGGATATATGTGCCTTTCTTGGAGCATACGGAATCAACCACGAAGATTCAAAGCATGAGACCACTTGGAAAACATTCTCAGCTCACCCAGAGCACATTACAAGGTGGAATCAGTCCATTTGGAGCTCAAACGAAAGAGTTATTGAATTTACAAATCGGGTGATTCCCAGCTTACCCGATTTGGACATACCAGCCTTAATTGAAGGTTTCCAACAACACCAGGACGAGTTAAGCTACAAATAAAATTGGTCTACAATCTTGATCCATCAGAGGCTCACGGCGAATTGGAATCAAGTCAAGACCAATTTTCATTTGGAAGATATTCAATTTCTAATTCAACGGATCCTCGACTTACTTCATTTGAAGGCTTCAACTTCTCAACGGATCTATTGTCAAAGCTGCTGCGATTTGGACATATTTTATGTCATCTAAGATGTTCCCAAGAAGCTCACTTATTCCCTCAAACCGTCAATATACAAAGAAGGCCCAAAGAAATCACTAAATGGGTATGTGAATCATTTTGTGCTCTTTTTCCCTTGTCCAAGTTTTGTCCCAATGAGTTTTCTTGGAAAGGTTTTTAATGAGGCAAATGATTCACATTGTTACTAGCCCATTTTGTGATCTTCCTCAAGCCCAGCAATAGATTTCGACCAAAGGAAGATCAAGAATCATATTTTCAAGTTCAAACTTATCTTTAATATTTGTATTTTCCAAAATTCTTTCTCTCTCTTTCATGCAGCCTTGTTGCTGTTCTTTATGTTCTCTTGTAGTGTGATTGTCGAAACTCAGTTTTATTTTTATGAAAAAACCAGGTTGTTTCTTTTGTGTTGAGAGTGATTCTCTTCATAATCTGTTGGTGTGTAAAATCCAACAAAACCTTCGATCTCTTTGGGTGCGTAATATCCAATAGAATCGAAGTGGTAAATCAAAGGTCTTTCCCAGCCTTTGCGTGACCCCTCATTCCACAACCCTTGAAGCAACTTGTTGCTTGCAAGGCCTATCCAATCCTTTACCCAAACCTTAGAGTGGCGATTCAAGGGAAGATTTATATTAAGTGGTATCAGAGCGACGCTCTATAAAATCCGGGTAATATTGTTTCTATCATCACCTTTCTGATCTATTCATCTTCTGTTTTGTTTGTGAATTTTCGTATCATCATCATCATCATTTCGTGTCTGTTCATCTTCAGTTTGTGTTCATCGCATCTGTTCATCTTTTATTTTGTGTTTTTGCATCTGGTCTTCTTATTTTGTTGTTCTCGCATCTAGTTAGTATCAAAAATCAAAAAAAAAAAAACAATTTAGTGTCTAAGTCGTTTAGATTCAGTTCTGGTCGAATTTTTTTTTTTAGTGTCTCTTCATATTCAGATTCTTGATTGTGTTGATCTATCACTAGGCTGTCGAAAATTGTAATCTGATCATTTTAGATCATGTGTTGATTAATCTTTGAGAAAACTAGTTGCTGGTGATTTGTGTGTGTTTTGTTTCAGGTTAAGATGAGAGACCAGCAAGGAGAGCAAGAGCGATTTGAGGCTAGGATAGCTAAGAGGTCTCATACGTTGTGTGAAAGATTAACAGCTATGAACTGACGATTTGAAGAAGCAAAACTGCAAAGGTAGGCTCGTCTAAAAGAAGAACCAATGAGAGAACCATGGAGAGACAAGGCGAGACAACAAAGAGAAAAAGAAGCCTATGATTACTATAGACGTGATGGTAAATCGTCTCATGATAGTCAAAGAAGGCCTAGAGGTGTGAGGGAAGGCAGAGAAGAGCCCAGCTACGAATTTGGACTGCTCAAAAGAAGAGAAAAGGATACGACCGATCGATCCTTTCATCAGATCGATCAATCGAAATCGTTCGGAAGAAACATGAGCAAAAACGATTGACCGATCGTTCCTTTCCGATCGATCCTTTCGTCCAGAGCCCAAAATTATTTGCAACGCATGAGGGATGAGCAAAAGGATAGAATTTCCATTGAGGGAAATCATATTCATCAACCATGTGACCATTCTGGACGTGCTGGTCGAGCCCCTCAGCCCTTATTTGGTCCAAACGAAATTCGAGACGCATTACTAGATGTTGTAGCCAAGTTCGAAGCAAATCTTGCAAAAGCTAAAGACAGGCCATTTGAAAGTCATGGAGTGACTAAACCAACATCTCTAGAACCAAATCAGGAAGTAACTAAGATAATCAATTTCTGAAATTGTCAATCCTAATATCATACACTTTTCTTTGCCAAAGGAAATTGATGCAGGTTCAAAGGAGAAGCTTGAGGAGTTGCTGGCCAAGAAAGATCTCATCAAGGCTAAGGAGCAGCAACAAAAGGAAGATCAAACCAGAACATTAATTTTACAGTAATCTTTGATTATGTTTGATTACAAGGAAGCTTTCATGAGATTAACTAACCTTGTACCGGTGCTGCCGAGTAAAATTAATTTCCTTTTTCAGGACTTCAAAGACGTATTCCCTAAACACAACTCAAGAAATGTCCCACTGATCCGTGAAAAGGAGCAACAAATTGTCTTTGATCCAGGAACACTCAGTGAGCCATTCCCCTATGAGCAAGGTAAGGAAATTATTGTGGCTGATGCAATAATTCCAAGGTATGTGTTTCTTTTTGTTCCTAAAGCTAAGTTACTGGAATCTGAACACAACAAAGAGCTTTATGATTCAAATGATAATTTTAGAAATGTGTTTCTGTCTTGTGAAGAGTTTGAGTATAAAAAAGTTCTTTAGGCATGGAGGCTTTCTGTTTGATAAAGATAAAACGTGTGAACCTAATAGAAATTTTGTGCTGGTGGATATTGATAAATTCTCTAGAACTGCTAATGCTTCACGTTTTGCTGAATTATTCTTTGGAGAAATTATTTACTTTGATAGCACTATGAATTTTAATAAAAACTTAGATGATCATGCTGAACATGTGAATTTTTTTTTAGATAATCTAAGTAGGAAACTGTTTGCTAAATCAAAGAAATATACCTTTTGCACCTATGAACTTTTGTTTCAGAGTTTTTCCTATGAGTGCACATGGTATACATGATGAAGAGCTGAAGTTTCATGCACCAAAAACGTGGCTCTACCATGTTTAGCTTAAGAAAACTATTGTTCAAGTTGTTCTTGAACCAATGGAGCGTTTACAAAACAAGCAGCATCAAACGCAAGCAAACGAAGAGGAGAGCTATGAGCCTGGTTTTTGGTTTAGTATTCATAAGGAGAAGAAATGCTTTCCAGCCCAAAAAGAGTCCAAGCTGATTCCAAGAGGAGACTGTTCATTCCGAGTCATAGAACATATCAACGTTTACAAAATCTGCTTGCGAGGTGAGTATATTCTGATTTACTTCAATAATTCTAACTTAGTTCTTTTCCTTGCAGATATTTCGGATTTGAGGTCAAATCCTTTTCAAGTGGGACAGGATTATATGATCATGGAAAGCATCAAGGAGGAACAGCTTGAACCAGAGCTCCATCAAACATGCCACACAAGCTGCATAGGTTCAGTAAGGACATATCTGCATTTCTTGGAGCATACGGAATCAACCACGAAGATTAAAAGCATGAGACCACTTGGAAAACATTCTCAGCTCACCCAGAGCACACTAAGATGTGGAATCAGTCCATTTGGAGCTCAAATGAAGGAGTTATTGAATTTACAAATCGGGTGATTCCCAGCTTACCCGATTTGGACATACCAGCCTTAATTGGAGGGTTCCAACAACACCAGGATGAGTTAAGCTACAAATCAAATTGTTCTAAAATCTTTATCCATCAGAGGCTCACGGAGAATTGGAATCAAGCAAGACGAATTTTGTTTTGGAAGATATTCAATTTCTAAGTCAACAGATCCTCGACTTGCTTCATTTGGAGGCTTCAACTTCTCAACGGATCTATTGTCAAAGCTGCTGCAATTTGGACATCTTTTATGTCATCTAGGATGTTCCCAAGAAGCTCACTTATTCCCTCAAACCGTCAATATACAAAGAAGGCCCAAAGAAATCACTAAATGGGTCTGTGAATCATTTTGTGCTCTTTTTCACTTGTCCCAGTTTTGTCCCAATGGGTTTTCTTGGAAAGGTTTTTAATGAGGTAAATGATTCACATTGTTACTGGCCCATTTTGTGATCTTCCTCAAGCCCAACAATAGATTTCGACCAAAGGAAGATCAAGAGTCATATTTTCAAGTTCAAACTTATCTTTAATATTTGTGTTTTCCAAAACTCTTTCTCTCTCTTTCATGCAGCCTTGTTGCTGTTCTTTATATTCTCTTGTAGTGTAATTGTCGAAACTCAGTCTTCTTTTTATGAAAAAACCATTTTGTTTCTTTTGTGTTGAGAGTGATTCTCTTCATAATCTGTTGGTGTGTAAAATCCAACAAAACCTTCGATATCTTTTGGTGCGTAATATCCAATAGAATCGAAGTGGTAAATCAAAGGTCTTCCGCAGCCTTTGTGTGACCCCTCATTCCACAACCCTTGAAGCAACATGTTGCTTGCAAGGCCTATCCAATCCTTTACCCAGACTTTAGAGTGGCGATTCAAGGGAAGATTTATATTAGATCTGGAGATGCGTGAATATTGACCAACTTATGCCAAGTGATCTGGAGAAGTGTAGAATTAGGGGATGAATGGTCCGATAGGGCCGGGGAGGCAGCCAGCCAGGTGACAACGTATCCGGGCAATCAGATAGTCAAGAAGTCAGACATCCCAGCTGCCATGCGAACTAGAGATCACACAACTCGAACTACCTGACACGTTCAGATGTCCATGCATGTAATAAAGCAACTTAATGCTCCTTTAACATGAGTATCGGGCAAGGTGGATAAAATATCTTCATATGGGCGAGAGTTTATTTTCGTATTATTAGACTCCCTCCATTTCCATATATTCAACTTGACTTACAACATCGTACAAAAGTCAGAATACGCCCATAACCATTTATCTTCATAGGTGATAATGAAAGTTACTGATCATTGTTTGTTAGGTAGATATAAGAATAAAAAACCCTGAAAACCGGGCACCACCAAATCCGCCGGAACCAGCGAGTCCTTGCACCATCTCACACAGCTTTGTCTCCACTCTAGCAAGCAAAACAAAGAAAGTAGGTGAAACACTCGAGTATCACGTACAACCTTACGCGGAGATCCATAACCCGAGCCGAGAACCGTACACGTGACCCGGTATACCATTCCAAACCATTTATCTCTATAAATACATCTCTCCTCCTTCGGGGAGAGGGATCCACTTTTCACTTCATTTAGACTAAATATTCTCGAGCTTTAGTCTCATTTCTCTCTAAACTATCCAAATTTTTATCCTTTCCTTGGCTTCCTTGTCTCATTTTTAACCTCTTTCTGTCCACTTTCCGGTTATCTTTCGTAAACACTATAAGTTTCTTTCCATCGTTTTTCACCTCAAAGTGCCCCCTAAATATCTTGATACTTGGTGGATCCATCATTTCTTTTGGACCCGAAGTTGCTTAACACATTCTCTTTACTGTCTTTCGATTCTTTCTGGTTTCCAACGTATCCATTCGTGGTCTTTCTTGTCTTTTTACTAACTTGAGCGTCGGAGAGTATTCAAAAGACACCCTTCCATCGTGTCTTCCAGACTTCAACGTATGTGCTCTTTCTGTAGGAGACTTGCCCCCAAAAAGACGAAAAATCTCTGCAATGTTTATGAAATTTAAAATATAAAAATTACATAACATATAAACAAACACATAATATAAAAAGCCAAAGCATGATTAACTAAAATTAAACACCTTTCGTGATTACACTTTGAAGGAAAAATAAAATAATTAAACTAGAGGATATTACATGAATTTTCAAAGAAAGGCCAACAAAATATAGAAAACTACAATATAATCATTATGGGTTTAATGCCAAAAATGTTATACTTTATTGAAAAAATAAAATATAAATAAAGAAGAACATTTTATATCAGAAAGAAAATGGGATACTGAGAATATAGAAAGAGACGCGAGAGAAATCTAGTTATTATTTTTTGTGAATGTGTTGTATATTTTACAATCAAACGAAATCGTTCATATATATATAGGGGTAAAAAGTTAAGTTACTATGCATAAATAGTGATAGTGGAATCCACAGTAATTTATTCATGTTTACTTTACACGCATCCGTTTGTGTCTTTGTGATAGCTTATATTGTTGACTTTTGTAACACTCCCCCCCTTGGAGACCAGTATCATTATTGTCTTTTGCATTATGTCTTTGTTGCCTCGTTATAAACCTTTTTATGAAAACCCAATGGGAAAAACTATCCCTTGAATGATCATGATGTCCTCTTATAGATCACGTTGGTGACGCATTCCAATGTTATGTTAATATTTCCTGAACATAGTGGTAGGTAATGATTTCGTGAAGAGATCTACTACTTTTTCACATGATCGGACATATCTCACTTCAGTGTATTTATTCTTCTCGAGTTCATGAGTGTATGGGAAGAACTTCGGAGGGATATGTTTATCATTTTTGATATATCACTCCTTCGTCTGGACAACACATGCAACGTTGTCTTCATATAAGATAGAGTGCTCCTGATAACACCGTATTTTTACCTATTTTATCTATAATTTTAAGGCACTTTAATAAGTATTTTACTCGCTTTTATATGATTTTATTACGGTTTTCGTATATTTTTAGTGTCAAGACTCTTTTCAGGTTACTTAGGCAAAAGCAATGCAAATCGGAGAAAAACCAGATTGTTGGCTAAGAGTCAAAACGTCAGAAGTTCAACCCTCAAAGAAGATCTTCTCACCGTCTGATCCAGCCCAATTTTGGAGACATTCAAGAAGGACCAGCTACCTTGCCATTCCAATTGATTTGAGGACGATCTAACGGTTCAATCAAAAGATACATGAAGATCAAGAAGTCCCATCAATGCAGTCTCGGAAGCTCCCAGCCGCGGCCAGCTCCTGTTTCGTCCTAAAAACCCAATTGCAAGCCCGTTTCAATCCCGTCAAGTCCAACTTCGAAGAAAACCCTAAGAACAACGAAAAGAGAGCAGAAAACCTATAAATATGTTTTTTTAAGAACACTAATTCATGTGCCTTAGTTCGTGCAACGATAGCCACCAAACTCTTTTATTTTTGTTCTTTGTTCTTTGTTTAGGGAGATAGAGATTTCTCTAGAACCCTTTTGTTTATTTCTTATTATATTGATTATGCAATTCAGAAACTTGATTTTGTCTTGCATGATTATGTCCGAGTAGATTAGTTGTTGGGTTTAAAGGGATCATCGAAGGGGATCGATATGTTCGATAAGGATTTCACGAGATAAACTTAGCCGTATTGTAGAACTTTTTCCAATAGATTTGTTAATACTGCATGGATCTAGCGTCATGAGCTAGAGACTGATCCAAGGTAGATTAGAGCCACGAAAGTGCTGAATCTAAATATCAGAACTAGACTATAGGGAGCGGATTTAGCGATAAGATACGAAAGCATACTTATAGAGTGCCGTGAATGTTTATGAACTTGATTTTATCGCATAACTTTTTGCGTGGCTAGCAACGAAAGCTGACTTGTTAAGTTGTTAAGTTATAGGTGTGTAGTGCACGACAGTAGGTTATACACAATTCCGTGTTCCAGTTCGTGGAGGTTACTAGAATTGATTTTTACTAAGAGCTTTGTTACCGTGTTTTGAATCGAACATTTCCCAGAGATATCCCTGTCGACCGAACATCGTTTTATTATTGTTTTACAACCGATTTTTCACTACTTTGCTTTACAATTCAATTTTTCCTTTTTTCCTTTTTAAATTCTTTACAATTTTTGACACCAAAAATCCCTATAAAAATCCTTTTTTGTTTTAGACTTCCTTACTAATTCTCTATCTAAGGTTTCGTAGAAAAGCGTGCTCTCCTTGTGGATCGATACCTAAAGTACTACATTGCACTGCTGTGCACTTGCGGTACCTAGGGTTATAAATATTATTACATGAAGCTACGCTAAACCGTAGCACGCATCACTTCTTCTGCCGCGATGGGTTCGGAATAAAGGTACCTTCTTTGTCCGATCTTTGTACCCTTTCAGAATGGTTATGACTTTAATCTTGCTTCTTTCCTTAGTTGAAAACAAGTCCTTGGAAACGACTAAAAGCTTCCAGAGTTTGTTTTGATTTCTTGCTTGTGAGAGAATGTAGTTGCGGATCCGAGATTTTGTCTCTTATTGATAAAATGACTCTGCCTTTATGCGCGGACACTCCCCCGGAGGAACAGCGTCCTTATCGGAAACCACATTCTTTCCGAAAAAGTTAGTGTATTAATTTTGAGGAGGAAACAGAGTTTCCGTACCGCTTTCTTTGGATTTTCTGATTTGTTGTTGATCGTAGGGACGAAACGCGGCTCCTCCCCTGTTGATACTCAGAAGAGGGATGTCTCTTATGCGGCCTCGCCAACTTCGCAGGCGAGGTGCAGCTCCGCTCCGAATTGTACTTCAATACGTTTGGTAAGGAGGAAGATCGAGACCGATACTTCACCTTCTCAACCGGTTTCTTCTACTGGTGCTTGATAACACCGTATTTTTACCCGTTTTACTATCTATTTAAGAATGCTTTAATAAGTGTTTCACTCGCTTTTCTATGTTTTCATTACGGTTCTTGCATATTTGTAGTTTCAAGACTCTTTTCAGGCGAAAACATTGCAAATTGGAGAAAAACCAGATTTTTGGCTCAGAGTCAAACTGTCAGAAGTTCAATTGCTAAAGAGGTTCTTCTCACCGTCTGATCCAGCCAAATTTTGGAGATTTTCAAGAAGGACCAGCTACCTTTCCATTCCAACAGATTTGAGGTCGATCTAACGGTTCAATCAAAATATACATGAAGAACGAGACGTCCCATCCGGCCACTCCCAGAGCAATCCTAGCCGCGGCCAAGAGGCAATTAATCGCGGCCAGGAAGCCTCCACCCGAGGCCAAATGAAGGTTCACCGCGGCCAGACCCCATGAACCCGCCGCAGAAGCAGTTTCGTCCCGTAAGCCCAATTTTCAAGGCCCATTCAATTCCCGTCACTTAAAACCCTAAAGACCGAAGAAAGCAGAAGAGAAGACCTATAAATATGCCTCTTAGAAGACATAATTTCATATGCTTGCTTTTACACCATTTTTAGTTTAGTTTTGTTCTTGTTTTTACTCTTAAACTCTTGTTCTTTACTTTTCGAGAATTGTGAAGAGGTTCTCACCGGACTTAGTTCTTTAAATCGTGAGGCTCCTTCATCAATCTCCTGCAATTTATTTATTCATGATTTTCATTTCATCTATGTTCGATTAGTTGTTGGGTTTAAAGGAATTATCAAAGGGGAATTCTATGTTCGGTAAGGATTTCACGAGATAAAACCCTAGCAGATTTCTAGCTCTTTCATATAGATAGTTGTTAATGTTAAATCTAGCGTTATGAACTAGAGGTGATTCATAGGTGTTAAGTACCACCAAAAGTGCTAGATCTAAAAACACCCGAATCGTTTATCTATAGGAGCGTGTGCGTCGTAAGGTTTCGAAAGTATACTTACAGAGTGCCGTGAACCTAAGAAGAACCAACTCGAACAGCACGATCTTCTGCCCGGCCAGAGACGAAAGCTACTGGTCGAGTGTATAGGTTATTGGTGCGTAGGATGTACGAAAGTAGGCTACGCCTTTTATTATGTTCAGTTCGTGGAGTTGAAATCTAGAAACAGTTACTAAGAGGTTAGAGACCGTGATTGAATCGAGCATACCCTTAGATATTCCTGTCGACTCAACACCATTTTATTATTGTTTACAAATCGTTTTTCTCTTTAGTTTATGCCATCGATTTTCTTAGTTTATTTTACAAGCAATTTTCCATTTTTACGTTCTTTACATTTTCGTGACAAAAACCCTTATAAAAACTTAGTCTCATCTTAGACTTCCTTGCTATTCTCTGTCTAAGGTCTCGCAGAACAGCTCTCTCTCCCTTTGGATCGATACCTAAAGTACTACAACGCACGTTTGTGCACTTGCAGAACCTTTAGGTTTATAAATTTAAAACCTAGAGTTTCGGAGACGAATCCGACGCTACCAAGTTTTTGGCGCCGTTTCCCGGGGAGTTAATCGCTATCGTTTATGCCACACCTTAGAGGTTAGTAAATCGACTCTAAGACAAACCTTTTTCTTTTTAATTTTTGGTTTTGTTTTTCCTCGTTTCAGCTTTGAAACATGAACTCGCCTCTGGAGCGAGATGACTACTCCGAGCAGGGTAGCTACGACCCATCTTGTGCTCACTACTCTCACGATTCCCACGTCAACTATGACTCGTTCTACATGGATCGGAAACCGGCACCGACCAGCTACTCTCAAGGACGTCACACGCCTACTTACTACCGAGACGAGCCTTTTGTGTCTCAATTTGTCATACCGTCTTCCTAATCAAATCTTGAACCAGTATGAAGACAACTCGGAACTTAGCGCTCGTTTGGAGCGACTCGAAGCAATGATCAACAAAACTATCGACTTACAAGTTAAGTGCGGGACCGCTTTAAATGAGAAAGTAGACTCTATGTCCGTCGAATTCAACAAGAAGTTTGATGATCTTGTTGCCCACGTCAAAGTCATTGAAGAGCAGACCCTTAAAGACGCTACAACACTCAACGAGAGGATGGAACTCGTTGAAGAAGAACAAGGAAAACAAAAGTTCGATATCCAAAAAGCTAATGATGGGGTACGTACTTTGAATTACAAGCTTGATGACTTGGATAACTCTATCAATGACAACAGCAACACCACCTAGGACTACGCCCTCGAGCTGTGGGAAGGCGTATGAGAAGTTAAAGACAAGACGATGGAGCTCGATCTTACGCTAGATCGACTCATTTATGCTATTGATGAAGTAGAAGAAAAAGTGGAGAAACTTTCTAAGAATCATGAGGAGCATGATTCAACACT
Organism: Eutrema heterophyllum; assembly: GCA_002933915.1. NCBI lineage: Eukaryota > Viridiplantae > Streptophyta > Magnoliopsida > Brassicales > Brassicaceae > Eutrema > Eutrema heterophyllum. Next base: position 374,464 of record PKMM01011729.1, on the reverse strand, counting down.
TGATGCTCATGTTCCTGGCCTAAAAGAGAAGCCAAATGACCCATTGGAACCAGAAAACACTGATGTAGGATAATTGTGTGTATCCAAATCAATTATCCAAACACTCCATCATTGTAGTATTTAGGGATCAATCCAAGGGAGGCACAAGAACAACACACTAAGAATGCAAGAAATCACTTAAGCTAGACAAACCAAAGAGATTTGTGTTTTATCTACTAACCTAGATGGAAATAGAAAACAAGCAACAATTAAATAAGTAAACAAAGAACTAGCAACTTAAGCAAGCACTAAACAAGATTAAGATAATGATTAAAGAAATGATATTTGGGTAAGGTAAATGATTTGGGGGAATCTTAAGCTAAGCAATGATGTCTATACAATCACACAAGTGCATTTCCTTAATCCTAGAACACTAATCAAGACTAATCTAATCTCTTAGCAATAATCACTTCACTAATTACCCAATCAAGATCAAATTCTCATTTGTGAAAAAGTAATTAGCAAGCATTAAACACAAGTTCTATTAGCCAAAATTCATCTTAAACATTCATTCTCATGAGCTAAGTATGAAAATCTCTTATTTAGTTCATTGGAGAATTTCATCAAGCACCTTGAGTGCATGAAATTCCCTATGATCCAAATCAACTTTCTCAAGCCTAATTTAGCATTAAGAACACTAAATAAGATAATTAAGCTCTATACATCAAAGATTAACAAAAGAAACCCCCTAATCTACCAAACCCACATGATCCAAAAGGGACTATTCACTAATCATGAACAACACATCAAATCTCATGAAAGAGATAATAGATTCCATGATTAGATAATAGAAAGATGAAAGATTAATGGAAACAAACTCTAAATTGCATTCAAATCAAAAGATCTCTTTAAAAAAAAACCTTGTCTCTCAAGAAGGAATTGCTTTTTTGAGAGAAAACAAGATGGGATATAGCATTAAACTCCAAAGAATCTCTTACAAATCTCCAAAAACTCAAAAAGGAAAGTTTACAAAGAGAGAAAAAGACCAAAAAAAAAACTTGCAAAATAACTTGGGGTCATGTGCTATTTATAGGCAAATGGGTCGCGCGGGCTGCATCGGGCACCGGTGCCCGATACCAGAGGCCAATGGAGATGCTAGTGGAAAGTCTGGACGACTCACATCGGGCACCAGTGGCTGATACCAGAGACTGATTGGGTTCAGCCAAGCGACATGTAAGCACGCATCGGGCACCGGAGGCCGATGGATCTTCTGGTGGACTTGCATCGGGCAACCACTGACCGATACCAGGGGTCGATGGATCCTCTGGTGAGATGGCTGCTCGTGTCGATATCAGGGTGCCACCGCCCGATACCACAGCCTGATATCGTCTCCTCTTCTTCTTCTTCTTCCCTTGATAATATCCTTTGCTTCACACAAGCTTCGCTCGATCTATGGCCTTCTTCCAAGTTCCACTAAGCATCCATAAGGTACCTAAAGACACCAAAAATATTCCAAACAATGCAAGAACTATCCTAAAACTCTCTAACTCTAAAATGGATGCAAAACCAAAGAAAATTATGTAAATGCAAGTGAATGTCATGGAAACCTATATAAAATGCATACTAAAATGAGATAAAATATGAAAATATCAAACACTGAAGAAGACGACGAACCGAACAAGTCCCCACGGATTTCCCTCACCGCGGTCGAAGCTCCTCGACCCGCGGCCAAGCTGCCCTTCACCACGCCTCCGTCTCCTCGACCCGCGGCCAGGTCCTGCTTGTCTCTCCTTGGACCTCTCGTGTCCCCAACACCAACGTTCGACCAAGCTATCTTCTCCAGTGATTCTAAAGCTTCAGATGAGCCTTCAAGCAACCTCGAACCAGATTCATATGCACCTTGCAAGGTGATTCAAGCTCATGACGAAGCATCATCCTCTTCATCAACAATACTTCAAAGGAGCCCACCAAGGAGGATCTACATGCCTCATTGCTTTGACACCACGAACTCTTACTGTGAGTCCTACTCAACCTTTGAACCAACACCTCCAGCAAGTCCTATACTAGAAGAGCCAAAGACACAAAGCATCTAGAGAAAAAGATGGATCGAATTCAACAAATTTGTGAAATCGATCCCGTTGAACGTCTCTTTCGACGAAGTTTGGGATAGAGGACCTCTATACGCTTTCTTTTGCTACAGCAATGAGAGCAAGGAAGACATTCATACCTACTTCATGAGAGCAAGACGTTCGACTACACCATATGGTACGTGATAACACCGGTTTTTGACCAATTTTATGGATCACTTTCATACTCTTTTGCAGGTGTTTTAATTCCGTTTTCAAAGGTTTTCAAATGATTTTCATGTTTTAGAGTTTTTAAAGACATTTCAGGTAACTCGGGATAAAAGAGTGCATTTCAGAACAAAAGTACGTTTTTGGATAAACTCGGACCGTCAGAAGTCTTGCCATCAAAGAAGAACTTCTCACTGTCTGATCATCACCAAATTTGGACACAACAAAGTAGATACAACCAGCTTTCAAATAAAATTGGATTGGAGACAATCCAATGGTTGGATCCTTAAATATACCGAAGCACTGAAGGCAGTTGAAGTTGCCCCGAAGAAGAAGCTCACCGCGCCTGGAGGAGTTCCAGCCGCAGCCAAGTACCATTCTGCCGCCCCTGGAAGAGTCCGAGCCGTGGCAAAGGAGCGTTTTGCCACCCCCAGAAGCCACGCACCCGCGGCCACGCCCACTGCGACCAAATCAACGCTTTTCTTCACCCGAGGCCAAAACCGTCTTTTCTCACCAAACCCTAAACGCCCTAAGCAAGGGTTGAAGACCTATAAATACTTGTTTATAGACTCATTTTCGTGAGGAATAAATAGTTTTGAGAGATTATTTTGTGCTTTCTTTTGGTTTAGTTCTTAGACTTTTGTTCGATACCTTTGGGATTGGTGGAGAAGTTCTCTCCGGACATCGTTCTTAAATTCGAGAGGCTCCTTCACCAATCTCCTGCACTTTAATTCAGTTTACTTTATGCTTTACGTTCTGTTCTAGTTGTAGTTTAGTTTTCGGTATTACTTTTGCACTTTACTCTTGTTCGATAACTTTTAGAGATAGGTGAAGCGATTCTCACTGGACTTAGTTCTTAAAATCGTGAGGCTTCTTCACCAATCTCCAGCAATTTATTTAATTATGATTTCCGTCTCATCTATGTGTGAGTAGTTTTATTGTTGGGTTTAAAGGGATTATCAAAGGGAAATTCTATGTTCGATAAGGATTTCACTTGGTAAAACCCTAGCCGATTTCTAGAGCTCTTTCTTATAGATCGTTGTTAATGCATGAATCTAGCGTCATGAACTAGAGGCTGATTCTAGGTGTTTAGAACCACGAGAGTGCTGAATCTAAACATCTGGAAAGTTCATCCATAAGAGCGTGCGTGTCGTAAGATTTCGAAAGTATACTTACGGAGACTTACGAAGTGCCGTGAACATATGAACCAGTAGGCTCATCACAATTTTTCCGCGTGGCCAGAGACGAAAGCTACTGGTCGAGTGTATAAGTTGTTGGTGCGTAGGTTATACAAGAGTAGACTACACCATCGTTTCTATTTAGTTCATGGAGTTGAAATCTAGAAACACCGGTTACTAAAAGAGCTAGGGGCCGTGTGATTGAATCGAGCATACCCCGAGAAATCCCTCTCGACCCAACAACGTTTTAGTATAGTTACAAAACGTTTTCTTAGTATTAGTTTAGCAATTAGATTCTCTTAGTTTTGGATAGCCATCGATTTTCTTAGTTTAGGATTAGTACAAATTTTCTGTTTTTCGTTCTTTACAATTCTTGTGACAAAAACCCCTATAAAAACTTATATTCGTTCTAGGTTTATTTACTACACTTTGTCTAAGTTCTCATAGAACAACTTCTCTCCCTGTGGATCGATACCTAAAGTACTACAATCGCACATGTGCCCTTGCAGAACTTCTTAGGTTTATAAATTTAAAACCTTAGATTCTCAGAGAACAATCTGAACGCATCAGTACGTCTTACGCTATTCGCATATTTCACCCCGAGAAACACAAAAGATACCTGAACAAGATTTTAGTTGGGAGAAACTAGAAGAATTCAACGATGTGATTCGTGATCTACCTCGAGGTACCACTTTTGCTAGAGCTTTTATGGACCACAAATTAAGAAATACGACATCATTCAAAAATCCATGGAGATTCGCCGATTCGAAGCAAGAAATCAAGGAGACTAGTGAGTTTGCTTCTTGGTACAGAGAGAAGCCTGATGATGAACTCCAAGAAGTTGAATATCGCCTCAGCATACTCGAGTAAAAAGCTAGAGAAACTGATGCCACAGTTAATCACTTGTTCAACACTAAAACGAGAACCGGAACTTGTTTGGAGAAGCTTTCTAAAAATCATGAGGAACACGATGTAACACTTGATGATCATGTTCCTGACCTAGAAGAGATGCCAAATGACTCCCAAGGACCAGAAAACATTGAAAAAGACGACGAACCGAACGAGTCCCCACGGATTCCTCTCACCACGGTCGCGAGCTTTCCAGCCGCAGCAAACTGCCCATTCGCCGCGCCTCCTTCCTCTCCAGCCGCGGCCGAGCCCCCTTCAACCGCGCCTTCGTCTCTCCCACACGCGGCCAGCGTCTACTCGTCTCTCTTTGGATCCCTTGAGTCTTGAACACCCTTCTTCGAGCAAGTTGCTTCCTCCATAAACACTAAAATTTCATATGAGCCTTTAAGCGACCTAAAACCGGATGATATGCACCTTGCAAGGTGATTCAAGTTCATGAAGAAACATCATCCTCTTCATCAACAACACTTCAAAGAAGTCCACCAAGGAGGATCTACATGCCCTATTCCGCCTTTGAAGCAACACCTCCTGCAAGCCCAATACCAGAAGAACCAAAGACGCAGAACATTACCCGAGAGAGGTTAATCGATTTCAACCACTTCGAGAGGTCAATCCCTATGCATATCTCGTTCGAAGAAGTTTGGAAAGGAGGCCGTCTACAAGAATTCTTCCGCTATAGCACGGAAAACAAGGAGGAAATTCGCGCTTACTTCAAAAGGGCAACACATCCAATAACACCCTATGCCGCCTCTTACGTTATCCGAATCTACCATCCCGAGAAGTATCGAGAGTACCCGAACAAGATAAGCCGAGAGAAGTTAGAGGAATTCAACAACGTGGTTCGTAATCTACCTCGAGGTACTACTTTTGCTAGAGCTTGCATGGACCACATGATTGGTCACTTCTTTTGTGAAAGCAAACAATCCGTCAAGGAGATAGAAGATCTTTTCACGAATGCTATGAACGGAAAACCTGTTAGGAGTCTCCATAAGATCGAAGAGCAAGGTCAGTTTCTAATAATAAGACACTGTCCTTCTACGACTAAGCTCACCTCGCTACCAACGTCGAGCTAAACGACTTTAAACAAAAGTGCTCAATGGGAGGCAACCCATTTTTAGGTACGTTTTTCTTTTTAGTTTTTTCTTTCTTTTTCTATTAACGTTTTCTGTTTCTTAGTCTCAGCTTTCTAAAAAAAATCAAAAAAACCCAAAAGACAAAAAGATGGAGACACGGTTCGGAACTGTTCGGTCCAGCACGAACCGCGAGGAAGTACTTGACCGCAAAACAAGCTCGATAGCGGGTGCGTCTCACCAACCCGCGGTGAACTAGCCCTTGGCCGCGGTCGCGATCAACCGACCCGTGGCCAACTTGCCAATGGCCACAGCTGCACATGCCTGACCCGCGGCCAACCCTCTGACGATCCCGATCGACTTCCTTCGATCCCCGTTTGATTTCAAACCATTCCCAACCACCCCCACATCCATTCCCATCACCACAACATTATTTTCCATCCCCTATCCACCACCATTCCATTCCCAAAACCATTCCCCAACTGCATACTAGTAAGTTTTCTTTTTCCTTGAACTTTTTCAATTATTACATCCATCTATTTATTCGTCCTTACTCGATTTATTTCACACTGAGGACAATGTGATTTAAGTCTGGGGGAGGATTTCATCCCTTACTAACCACCATTTCTTTCATGAGTTTTTGCATTTTTCGACGTTTTTCTTAAAAAAATTTAAGTTTTTTGAAAAGCATAGGAATACGTTTTAAGGAAATGATGAAAGAAATCCATGACGATAACCGACCAGTGTGCTTCTACGATATCTCCTAGTAACATGCTCTTTCGTAATTTGGTTCTAGACTAGGCGATAACTAGAGTTTTTGTTAATGCGAAATCCCTAGAGGAATTTAGACCATAGAGATTCTCTAGGATGGAATATACTACCTCTATTTTATTTGGACTTAATCTTGACTTAATTTTCTCATCAAAGGTTTAGGCAAAGATAACGAATCGTACATTCATGACCTACTTTTACCTTTTACCACTCTTTGTTGTACATGAATGGCCAACTCATCTTTAGTTGGTAACTGATAATAAGACTTTTGGGTCTTTGAGATCAATTACTCAATATACAATGTAGTATATGAGGTATCGAATCCAAATGGGTTAAGTTTCAAAGCACCAAGAATGCATAAGACTTCTTAAGTTAAGCAAACAAGTGTGATTTGGTTTTCTAACAATCCTAAATGATTCAAATTAAACGAGCAAGTAATAAGCAATGATAAACGAGATTAAGAAATCAATAAAGGCAAGCTCTTGGATGAGGTTATTGACTTTGGGGACTTCAATGATCAACCTATAATGTCATTTCACACAATCAAGCAATTTTCCTTAGCCTAGAACACTTAAACAAGATTAATCCACTCTCATGGCCTTAATCACTTTGCTAATTAACTAATCAAGAACAAACTCTCATTTGTGAAAATTTAATCAACAAGCATTAATCATAAGTTCCAATAGCCCTAATACTCCTTAAACAACTACTCTCATAGGTTAAGCAAGTAAAATCTCTTATTTAGCTCTTTGAGGAATTTCATCGAACATTAGCTCTAAAAAGAACTATGTGCATGAAATTCCCTATGATCTAGATTAACTCTCTCAAGCCTAATCTAGCATTATGAAAACTAAATAAGAGAGGAAAAATGTAAACTAAGCCCTAGACATCATAGATCAATCACTAAATTCCCCTAATCTACCTCATTCATGAGCTCTAAAAAGAACTACTCACTAATCATGAAAAACACACCAAATCTCATGAAAGAGGTGTTGTTAATCATGATTAGAGAATAGAAAGATGAAAGATTATAAGAGATTAAGAAACTAAAACTTAGATTGCATAAATAAAAATCAAGATCTCTCTTACAAAATCCAAGAACCCTAAAAAGGAGAGGTTTTTAGCAAGAAAAAAAGAGATAAAAATATAAGATAAGAAAATTAGGTTTTTGGACTATTTAAAGGAAGGTGGGCGAACCGGGTCAACCCGGGACAAACCGGGTATTGACCCGGTTGAAAGTGGGTCGTGGAGGTTTCTGGGTTGAGCACCGGTCGGTCATGGAGGTCACGGTCCGGTGTTGGCAACCGGTGTAGAAGAAAACGCCTTGAGAAGGGATGGCCACCGGATGCACGGAGCAGTGTGGTAGGAGGTCTTCATCCGGTGCTTAGCTCTTGTCCTCACACCGGATGAGTGTACCGGACGGTGGCTTCGGTGCTGGACTTCAGCTTGGACCGGTGCTTAACTTCTGTCCTTGCACCGGACGGTTGGAGCGGTGTTGGTCGAAACTGTCTCGGCCAGGCGGACATATCTCCAGTGAATCTGTCATATCTCCCAAACCACACGTCCAAATGGCTTGATTCAAACTGCGGTAGAAAGATAACCTTCGTCCAGCCACATCTTTGAGACACCTTCGATGAACTCTTCCTTCTCTTAAGCTCAATCACTCCAATCATCCCAAATGTCTCAAAAACACCTAGAAACACTCCAAATGAATGTAAAAACTCTCTAGGACCTAATGTAAATGTCCTAAACTCTAAATGAGACCTAAATGCAAGACAAAACCGTGATTATGCATGTAAATGGCACAAAACTCTAAGTAAAATGTATGCTAGAACATGTAAAATATGAAAATATCAATTCCCCCAAACTTAATCATCCGCTTGTCCTCAAGCAAATAAGACTAAGAAGAGGAAGAAGATCAAAATGGAAGCTCAAATCCAAAAGTACCATAAAAAGAATCTAAGCCCAATGTCCAAGTTGCAAATTTCATGACGCAATCAAACAAGCTTACTCAAAAGAGACTAGCCATACTTATCCCCACATGACTTACATTCAAATCTCAACCTACACAATCTTTCTTGTCCTCCAACCCCTTGACGTTCATTAAACATAATGCGTGAATAATGCTTATGCAAAATCAAATGAATTCGTTTGGCTAGGGACGAGGTTATGAGATGAAGACGATCTCATTATCATGAGTGGTTAATCAAATGTAAGGATCTCTCAAAGAATGAGCAAACTTTAGCAAAATGTTAAAGGTAAAAGGCAACCTATGCATACAAGGGTGAATTCCCATCTACCCAAATGCCTAGAATGTCTCTAACCTTAGCTTCTCTAACCCATTGTGCTCCCAAACCTAAGCTACCATTTCTTCTCAAGGAGTTTTGCCTTCATCACACACACGTACTCTTGTTTCTCCACTTCATCTTCTTCTCATTTGGGGAATGCCTTCTTCTTCCTTGTTTTCGTGGCTTGGTGCTCTCTTTGTTGAAACCTTAGCTCTTCTTTTTCTTCATCCTTGTTCATGCCTCTTTTTACATTTTTGATGTCTTAGCCAATTTTGGCTTCTTTTATTTTTCTCTTTGCACACTTTGAGGCTATTCATATTCTTAGAGCTATCCTTATAACCTTACACCAACCAAGTCAATTAATTTCATTCCCCTATTTCTTTCTCCCCGTCTAGTCTTTTCATTCCACCATATCACTCCAATCAAACCCACTCACCTAGTTTATAATCTGTTCCCAATATCAATCCAAGAGTTACCAACCTAGCTAGCCTACTCCTAGATTAATTCCTTAATGATGGAGCTAAAACTACATGAGAATTCTTCCTTGTCACCCTAAACCTAACACTTTTTGCCAAGTTTGCTCGAAAGAAGGCCTCTCAATCACACGCAAAAATCGTTGGATAGAAAAGAGGGTAAGTTCAAGGTGAGGGAAACCATTCCAATAATGGGATATGGCTACTTGGATAAACGAGAGTGGTAAAAACGGAAAAGAATATCCAAGTATCTATATGGTGATCCACGAATCCATCCAAAAATGCATAAACACAATAATTACAAGTCAAAATTAAGGTTATCACTTAGATGGGGTTGAATTCAAGTCAAGAACAATAAGACATGAGATCAAGGCAAGATCAATAAGACATGAGATCAAGGCATGGTTCGTTCTTAATTTCTACACGAGATCAAAGCATCAAGTAACTAGCAACAATGGCATTGGACTAAGCTTCTTAATATGATACTTTACAAGGAAAAATCTATCATTGCTCCTAATGCTTATGCAATGCTACCTTATATGCTATGTATCTAGACTCAATCCTCTCTCAAGGCACTAATCACTTTGCTAATCACTAAATCAAGATCAAATTCTCATTTGTGATGAAATGATTAACAAGCATTAAGATCAACATTCAAATCAACCAATAAACACCTTAAGCAACTACTCTCATAGGTTAAGAATGTTTATCTCTTACTAAGCTTAAAAGGGAATTTCATCGAATACTTTGTGTGCATACAATTCCCTTAGTTCTAGATTGACTTTCTCAAGCCCAATCTAGCATTAGGATCACTTAGAAAAAAGGATAACAAGGATTTAATACATAAGCATCACAAATCAATCATCAAACCATCAAAATCAAGCAAACCAAAATCCAACAAAAAGTCTAGAGTCTAAACATGAAGAACATAAAAGAAAAATAAATAAAGATAAAGAAGATGCATTAATATAATGATAAGAGTGAAGAAATCTTCTCTAGAGTGGCATTTTTATGAAGAACAATCAAAATCCCTCCAAAATCATAAGAAGAGTTTGGGATAAAACCCAACTCTAGAAAGAAGAAAGCTTAACATGAAAAATAGGGTTTTTTGGTATTTATAAGTTCTTAGGCGGACCGGGTCAACCCGGAACAAACCGGGTATTGACCCGGCCAAATCTGGGTTTTTGCTGATTCTGGTGGTTTGTACCGACCGGTCCTGGGTCGGTACAAATGGTCGGTACAGATCTTCTTTGTACAGGTCGGTTGTGCCGGATGAAGCTTGGTCGGTGTGAGAGAAGTTGCTCGGTGTTGGGGCATGCGCGGGTGTGTGCCGGATCGATGCTTGGATGGTGCGATAGGCGGCTGGATCGTAGAGATTTGTACCGACCAGTCCTGGGTCGGTACAAGTGGGTCGGTACAAGTCCCTGCCTCAGTACCGAGCTGTAGTACCGCATGAGAAGGGGTCGGTATGGTCATGTGAAGATCAATGCCGAGCAGGTTGCACCGCTCAAAGATGGATCGGTGTGGAGAGGATTTGGCCTTGTACCGACCAGCTCTAGGTTGGTATGGAAATGAGTTCTTGATCGGTACTTGCCTCTGTTGCAATACCGATCCAATGCTGGTCGGTATTGGTTGACAGCTTCGCGGCCAGTCGGGCATGGCTTCAGTAAAAAGGGCATATCTCCCAAACCACACGTCTGAATTACTTGATTCGAACTTCCCTGGACAGCTAACTTATTCCTCTATAACTTCCATGAAGACCGTTGAGGCTGAATCAGATCGGAGGGTCGCCTTACAGCTGCATCGTTGAGACACCTCGGATGACCCTTGCTTCCTACTTTGCTTCATTGCTCCAAATATCTCCAAAACACCTAGAAACGCTCCAAATGCATGCAAAAACTCTCTAGGACCTGATGCAACATCCTAAACTCTAATAAAGACCTAAATGCAAGACAAAACCATGATTATGCATGTGAATGACACAAAATTTTAAGTGAAATGTATGCTAGAACAAGTAAAATATGAGAATATCAATAAGAACACCAAAAACAATGTTAGATAACACACAAACCCTCCCCCAAACTTAAATTACACAGTCCCTTGTGTAATAGAATCTTAACAGAGAGTTAAACAATGCATGAAAGAAAGAAGAAAATATGATTCTAAATGCTATGTACAAAGTTTGGAGTGTTACCTTGGATGTTTGGATAGTGGGAAAACCGTGGAGTTCCAAAACCGATCATGTTCCCTCTCTACATGCTCCCACTTACAAGCCATCGCCTCTTAGATAATCAATAACCCTATTCACACTTAGCAAACCCCATCAAAAAGAACAAGAGAACATAAAAAGACATAAAAAGAAAGTATGTACAATGATAAGCTTGGGGTGCCTCCCAAGAGCACTTTGTTTAAAGTCACTAAGTTTGACTTTTGTTACCCTTTTAGGCGGGTGATGGAGGAGTGTGAGCACTCCATGGCGGATCTTTGAGCTCGAGCTTGAGGACCTTGCTCATTACCTCTTATAGACCGGCTTGTCCCTTCTCTTTAAGCTCCGATGTAAGGATGGCTTTGACCGAGGCAAAAGGCTTGGACCGACCTTTGCATTTGATCTTGTACTCAACTACCCCATTTTCATGCTTCCATGGGGTGAGAGTCATGGTGGGAGGTTGGCTTAGCTCGGACTTAGACTTAACGAGCTTGCTTGGTGTCTTCTTCTTGACATTGGTCCTTGTCCTCTTCTTAACACCTTTGCTACACTCACCATCATTCCCCATTGTGGCGGTAAAAGGGGATGCTAAGCAATCACCATCCAAAGAAAGGGCTTCCTCATTATCACCATAATCCATTGTTGCACAAATGCCCACGTATTCAACTCTTTGAGCTTCTTTACCATCACCACACTCTAAACTCTTTTTCTCTAGAGACTTTTCTTTCTCTTCATAACCCTTTGGAGGTGGAGCCTCATCAACCATCTCACAACGACCCGCATACTTCACTTCCTCAATACAAAACCCATCGTCTTCAATGATCATTGTGCCACAAAGCTTATTGGGAGAAGTCATCATTAGGTAGTATACCTTGTCATCCACATTCAAGAGAACTACCCTTTGGTTTTTGAAATCCATTCTAGCACCGGTAGTAAGTAGGAATAGGGTTCCAAGGAGAAGTGGGAGCTTGTTGGTCTTCTTCATTTCCATAACAACGAAATTCGTTGGGACTATACAATTCCCAACTTTAAGCGGATAATCTTCAAGAAGACCAAGCGGTTTCCATAAAGAGGCATCTCTGAAAGTGATGGGTAATGGGTGATGAGTGAGGCTTCTTATCCCTAGGCTCTTAAGCATCTCACGGGACATGACGTTCACACTTGAACCAGAGTCACATAAAGCATTTTCAATCTCCAAATCTCCAAGAGAGCAAGCTATAGAGAACTTACCGAGATTACCAAGCTTGGGGAGAGACTTAGGCTCGATCCTAGTTGTGCTTGGTGAATCAATGCAAGCAACACTACCCTTGTCTTCAACCATGGTAACGTGTTCATCATTTCCAAAGGTCACCCCACCACCTTGTTCCTCAATGTCCTCATTGTCTTCAAGGGGACGTGACTAGGGCAAAGATCTTTGGCTTGCGAACCATATACTAGAAGCTCGATTTCTCTAATGGCGGCTTCATGTTCATCAAGGGGATGTGATTCTTGTGAAAAGATGGCATTGCAATACTCCTTTGAGGTTTATAGGCCTTTCCTATGTGAAGAACCTCGAGGGTGAGGTGAGGAAGAAATGGCTCCCTTGGTCTCCATTTGTTGCACTTTGGAGCTCAATGCCTCAAGCTTCTTATGGAGGTCATTGTATGAGCAAGCTACTTTTTATTGATTTCCTCCATCTTCTTGCTTTTGTCCATGGCTCCATTGGCTTGACCTTGAAGAAGTTGTTGAAGCACATTTTTAACATCAAGGTCTTGAGTCATAGAGTTGTGACCTTGAGCTTTGAGCCATGAAAGGAGCATTGTTGGGGTAGCCTCCTTGGTTCCCTTGAGATTGAACTTGAGGTACAAAGCTTTGACCTTGGTTTGGAGTGGGGAAGTTCCTTTGTTGAGAATGGTTGTTGTTGAAACCCCGTTGATAGCCACCATTGTTCCCAATGTAATGCACCTCTTCTTTATTACTAAAATCCACCATATGTTTTTGGGATTCATGAGTGCCGTCAAAATCACCAACAAAGTTAACCATTATTTGAGAAGCATTTAGGAGCTTTTCCATCTTGTCATTGGGAGTTTTCATTTCTTTGGCTCTCTTTTGCTCCTCAAGATCACTTGTGGTCCGTGTAGCTCGATCATAATCCTCACCATATATGCCGTCACTTTGGGCTAAATTTTCCACAAGTTCCATGGTTTCATCCACATCCTTGGCCAAGAAGTTCCCATTTGAGGCCGTGTCTAGGAGCATCCTTATCTTGGGCATAGCACCACGGTAGAGAGTACTTAAGAGGGAGGCGTTTGAAAAGCCATGGTGTGGGAATTGAGTAGTGTATCCTCTAAACCGCTATCATGCTTCATTAAAGCTCTCATTTGCTCTTTGGGTGAAGCTTGAGATCTCGTTCCTTATCTTGGCCGTTCTTGAATGGGAGAAGAATTTGGCGAGGAATGCCGTCTTGCATTGGTCCCATGAAGTGATGGAACCTTGGGGAAGGTTCTTTTCCCATTTCCGTGCCTTGTCCCCAAGAGAGAATGGGAACAACCTCAACTTGAAGCTATCCTCGGATACTCCGTTCATCTTTGTCAATCCACAAATATGGGCGAAGTAATCTACGTGGTCAAGTGGATCTTCTACTGCCAAGCTATGGAATTTGTTACCTTGCACCATGTTGATGAAGCTAGCTTTGACTTCAAAGTCATTGGTCTCAACCGGTGGTGCTTGGATTCCTTGGCGGTTGACATGGGCATTGGCCGCGTCTCCCGCTCCAACAGTGTTTTGAGTTCTAGCATCACGGGCGGGTGGTGGTGGGATGTGGAATTGCCCAACGTGAGCTTGTTGTTGCCCTTGGCCGTTGTCCATGATCCTATAAAGAGAAAACAAAACTAGATAGATAGATTAGTAGACAAAAGAAAAAGAAAAAGCTTAATCTCAAGAAGAAGTAAAATCCTAATGTTGAAAGCTAAACCCACTTGGCAACGGGGGCAAATTGATAATATAACTTTTGGGTCTTTGAGATCAATTACTCAATATACAATTTAGTATATGACGTATCGAATCCACATGGGTTAAGCTTCAAAGCACCAAGAATGCATAATACTTCTTAAGTTAAGAAAACAAGTGTGATTTGGTTTACTAACAATCCTAAATGATTCAAATTATTGCAGAAAGCGTCAATGGGTGTGTCGACGGTCCGATTGTAGAGATTCTCCTTGGTTGGATAGAACAAGATATTTCTTGGCTCCTTGAGGTTGGTGAGGGTGGTATTGGGCAACAAGACTTGCGCTTGAATCTTTTGATTTAGCTTAAGGTTGTAGGCAAATTTGCCCTCCATCTTCCCCTTGAAGAATCGTGTCCGTGCGAGGTAAGATTCATCCAAAAGCTTATACTCCATTTGGTTAACCGACAACTTCACCCCTTTTGCTTTGAGAATTGGCGTTATGAACCACCCGATGCTCAATGCGGCTCTTTGCGCCGTAGTGTCCCAAGCCCAATTTTTGTAGAGAAGCAAATGTCTCACCAAAAGAGTGGCGAGACAAGGGGTCTTCTCGTTGCCTTTGAATTCTTTCCCATCGCGGAGAATCATGAGGCGAAGCTTTAACCCGAGACCTATCAATTCCACCTCCTCACTTGCAACCGTGCCAAACTCCACTTTGGCGTAGAACATGTGGGCTAATGCCTTGTGTACATACCGAAGAGCCGGGTTTCAGATGCTTGCATTTTTGGAGGTGTCGGGTTCATAGTCTCCGGAAGCAATTGTCTCCCAAAGGCGTGAAAGCTCACCCTTGGGATAGTGGAAGTATTGCTCTCCGTAGGTGCCTTCTTCCTTGAACCCAAAGATCTCACAAAGCTCATGGAAAGATACACGATACGTGTTTTGGTCAATATTGAACTCGAGGATTCCGAACCCGGTCTTTGCATCCGCCTTCTTATGTCCCAAACCATAGAACCTTGCTCTTAGTGTTGCTAGGAACTTTCAAGTTAGGACTTTGTGGGCTTCATCCTTCATCCTCATGAACTTCTCGTGTCCCATATTTTTGAACACCATTGCCACGTCCTCATAAATGCCAATCTTCTCCAATACCACCGAATCCACGAATTGCCCTTGTTCGAACTTCATTCCGGAGAATTTCTCAAAATACTCATCCACGGTTGGCTCTCTTTCTTTCTCTCCCACATCCGAGCTTTCTTCTTCCTCATGAACTATACCCTTGTCTTTCTCGTTGGCTTGTGAGCTTGTTACTAAAGCAAGTTCTTTGAGCTTTGAGCTTTGTTGTCTTGCCCTTCCCCGCGGCTTTGGAGACTTTAGCCACGGCCTTGCCTTTGGCTTGGGAAACTCGTGTGACGGCGCCTTCTTTGTTCTTTGGTTGAACCTTGGCCTTAGTTTGCGTTGGTGTAGCCTTTTCTCTTGCCATGGTTCCTACACTTTTCTCAAAATCCACATGAGTTTCAAGAAGCAAAGATAAAGTATTTTCTCAAATTTCAAGCAACGGCATTCAAGATGATAAAATTTTCGAAATCTCAATCCCAAATCCTCTAATTAAAATTGCAAAATTCTAATTAAAGAGGCAAAAGTTCTCTAGGTGGGTTGGATTGTTTCCAAAAATTAATCAATTTTCTCAAAGGTTCAACCTTTAATCTCAAACTAGCACAAAATCTCAAATTCTCCAAATTTCTCTAATGGAGCACAAATCAGCACAAGATCCACCAAACCCAACTATTTTCTAGCCTAGTCCCAAGGTGTAAGCACAAGTGAATGGATTTCCCAAACGAAATCACAAAATTTCTACTTAAGAACAATTAAGCTCATCATGTCAAAGAAAGCGTGAGTTAATTACCTTGGTAATGAGTGCTCAAGTAAGAAAAAAGTTGGTGGATCCAAAAAGAGAAAACAAAATTGAGAATTTAGCAACTTGAATTAAGAATTTTGAGCAAGTAGGGAGAAAGTTATGAAGAAAATGAGTCTGTGATGAGAAGAAACACGGTGGCCGCAAAAATGGAGTGGAAAAAGGGGCTTGGGTCGCGTGAAAAAGAGAGAGGAAGGAGACTTACCTGGGCGGGTCGGACCTTACATGGGTTAGGGAAGCGGGGGGACCAGTGGACAATAGATCTGGTCAACAGAATTCAAATTCTGGTCAACACCGGATGGAAGGCTCGTCACGGGTCGGTGTGGTCGATCGGTGTGCTTTCTTTCACGCCGCGTGAACGGCTCGGTGTAAGGGTCCGGTGCTTAGCATCAAAACGTTCTGTCCTCACACCGTATGCCACACCGGATCGTTGCTTCGGTGTTGACCGCACACCGTTTGGCTACACCGGACGGTTGGTCCGGTGTAAACGTTTTCATCACACACTGATTGGACGGTCTGGGGTAGTGGACCGGTGCTTAGCACCAAAAGTTTATGCCCCCACACCGAATGCCACACCGGATCGTTGCTTCGGTGTAGGCGTCCTCCTCTAACTTTTCTTTGTTTCCAACCGTGACCACCTTGCTTTTTAGACCCTAGAAACACTTAGCAAAACATCAAAACGAACTACAAAAGAAAGAAAAGCATAAAATGAAAAGTTTATACAATGATAAGCTTGGGGTATCTCCCAAGAGCACTTTGTTTAACGTCACTAAGTTCGACGTTGGTTATCGTATTCAGGCGAGAGGAACATTATAGAGGGGTATTGATAGTCCCTCCTCAATGATTTCATTGGCATGGTACGATTTGAGTCTTTGGCCGTTTGCAACAAATTCTTCTCCATTCTTGTTCACAAGAACGACGGCTCCATAAGACCTCACTTCTTTGATCACAAAGGGGCCGGACCATCTAGACCGTAGCTCCCCGGCAACGGCGCCAAATTGATAGTAGGTTTTTTTCCTAATCAATTACTCAAACCCTACTCATATCATTGTAGTAATTTGAGGATCAATCCAAATGGGTTTTAGTATCTCAAGCACCAAGAATACATATGATATTGTCATAAATTGCATCATCTATGCATTCATTTACCTTAGGTTTTACTTCTTTTGCATATGTCTCATAGCATTTTCTCGGTGTTTTAGTCTTGATTAGGGTTTAAGGTGTTTTGCATTAGGTCCTAGTGAGTCTTGCATGTTTTGGAGTGATTTCTAGGGATTTGGAGGCATCTTGGAGGTGATTGGAGACTTTGGAATCAAGCTTGATCGGATTTGAAGTAAGAGGAAATGGCCAAGGCAAAAAAGGTGTTTTCATGAGACATTACCGACCCATTCTAGGCCGGTACAACGGATCGGTATTGGGACAGAGGCTTATGCTGACCCACAACCAAATTCGTACCGCTCCAGAACCGACCGGCACACTCACCCGGATCGAAGACGATTCACTCGACGTTCCTTTCTCTTCCCCCACACCGACCAACTCTAAAGCGGCACACTGGATCGGTACTGAGGCAGAGACTTATGCCGATCTGAAGAGCTCTCCCATACCAGTCTGGAATGAAGCGGCATAATCCCTCAAGGAAATTAGTACCGACCGACCTTGGGTTGGTACTATCGAGCGACACTAAATGGCGATCACTCCGAATGAACTTCTGCCGGCTAAAACTCATACCGTACACGATCCAGCACGTCCCGCGCACGACCAGATTTCGTTTTAGCCGGCTAACTCCGCATCAAGCATATATCCAACCTGCACGATGAAGATTAGTGCCGACCCGTTCTAGGCCGACACTACCGAACGGTACTAACTCAGCGTTCACGCAGGTCAATTTCTGTGGCCAAAACATGTCATGCATCGACCTGATCCTCACTCATGTCGGCCAAAACATGTCCTGCTTCGACCCAGCACCCAGCTGACTTAAGCGATGAAGTTTTGCGCCGGATGGTTTGTACCGACCCAGAATCGGTCGGTACAAACTTATCCCCACGATTCTGCCCAGAGCCGACTGGGTCAATACCCGGTTTGTTCCGGGTTGACCTGGTTCGCACTATTCATTATAAATACCTAAAAACCTAATTTTCTTGTTTATGTCTTTTCTTATGCTAAAAACCTCTCTAAGTGTGTTCTAAGTATTTGTAAGAGATATCTCCTTTTGATATATGCAATTTGAGTTGTAGTTCTTTGATTCTCTTCATCTTATTTCTTCTTTCTTAATCAATCAATCATCTAATCATGGGATTTAACATGTTCTTCATAGGATTTGTTGGGCCCATCATGATTAGTGAGTAGTCTTTTAGAATTTGAGGATGGATTAGATTTGGGTGGATTCTATGGGTGATTTATGATGCTTAGGGATAGATTATTGTATTCCTTCTCTTACTTAGTGATATGCTCAAATTAATACCCTAAAAAGTACTAAAGCAGTGTTGCAGTATAGTTAGGGGTTGAACACAAGGACTCGAGATATCGCACAATAGATTATGTAGATTAGAATCAAGCTAAACCAAAAAGATGTAATTAAATGCAATGCGTAAATTAAACGAGTTGTAAGTCAATGAGGAAAAGGATAGGCTCAGGGTATTTCTCAGGAATTCAATGAATGTAGATAGACTAACTAACAGGATTCAGATTTAGTGCAGTTCTTGAACTCAAATCACTAAAGTATAGCTAACCAACTCTCGTTGCGAAAACTATCTAAGTCTAAATCCTAGAATTCCAAATCTCTTTGCGAATCCTAAAGTCTAAACCAGCTTTTAGTTCAGGTTTGATCTGTTCACAAAACAACTAAACCAAATCTCTTTGCGAATAGTTATTTTGCTCACCTAGGTTCTGTCAGGTAATCAATCGAACTCTCGTGCCTAACCAATTATCCTAAGATCTAAGTTCTAGATTCGTCAACCTAGAATTAGCTATGGGAACAACCTAAGGCGAAGAACTTAATTCAAATGGTGAATCCTAATCAATCAATTTAACCTAACATTCAGAGAAAACCCTTATGAGAACCCTGAACCTAACAAGGACTCTACTCAGACATGGAGATTGAAAACAACAACATGATTGAATAGATCATCAAATAAAATAAGACAGAAGAGTAAAACAAGAGTTTCAGATTTGTCTCTCTCGGAAATCTCTCCAAAACCAAAGTAGAACAGAAGTAAAATCAAAACTCCCTTTCCAAAGTGGCTAAAAAAACCTAATTAAACTCCTAAAACACGTTTTGGGGCAAATTGTAAATAATAAAGTCTTCTGGGCAATTTTGCAATTCTTCAACTCTTCATAAAAGTCGCAAATGGTGTCTTGCTGCAGTTGGTGTTGATCGACACTGGGAAGTGTCGATCGACACTGAAGCTCCAAATCGGGTACTCAGCACACAAACTTCTGTTTTGCTCCAAAATGCACCAAAAAGCTCCAATATCTCCAATTATGCTCCAAACATGCTAAAACCTGTAAAAGACTCTAAAACACTACAAAATAGTAGAAAGACTCTATAAAACGGACCTATATCATGGCTTAAAAGGGGTAAAAACCATGATATATCACGCCCCCAGACTTAGCCTTTGCTTGCCCTCAAGCAAATAGAAGACTAAAC